>JACEEZ010020100.1:1981428-1991428 GCA_016584305.1 Chionoecetes opilio
AATAATATCCATGAATACCATATGGCGTGGTTTTTTTATTTATCTCCTCTCTCTCTGTTTTTTTTTCTCTCTCTCTCTGTCTCTGCCTCTCTCTGTCTCTCTCTCTACTCTCTCTCTCTCTCTCTCTCTCTCTCTCTCTCTCTCTCTCTCTCTCTCTCTCTCTCTTTTCTCTCTCTCTGCCTCTGCCTCTCTCTCCTGTCTCTACCTCTCTTTCTCTCTCTCTCTCTCTCTGTCTCTACCTCTCTTTTTTTCTCTCTCTCTCTCTCTCCCCTCTCTTCTTCTCTCTCTCTTCTCTCTCTCTCTCTCTCTCCCCTCTCTCTCTCTCTCTCTCTTCTCTCTCTCTCTCTCTCTCTCTCTCTCTCTCATCACACGCCATGATTAGATTGGAAGCAGAAAAATATGTAAATCTGCAAGTATTGATTATTTTAATTCTACGTTGAGGGAGATGTCATTATTTAGCTTCGTCGGAGATCTGAAGTACCATATGTTTTGTATTTTTGTTGCGGCTTATAATTATAATATGAAAATGAGGTTTGCAAGGACAAGTTTCCATAAGGCATAGTAAAGTGAGAGCTAGACGTATTTTTTCTTTTATACATCAGAGGGGACTGGGCAAGGGGAAAACAATAATATATGTCAACAAATAGCCGGCTGAATGCTAGTACCCTAATACCAAACAGTAAGAAACTTATAAAATTGGGTAGGCCGACTAATTTTTGAGAGGTCTTTTGTCACTTGAAGAACTGAAGACTGGACGGAATGTTCATCTTTGTTGCCTATATGTTGGCTTTTCTTGGTATACTCTGATATAGTTTCGCCTGAGAGCATAGTCAGTACAAAGGCAGTAGTCAAAGTGCTTCCGTCGTAACCCCTAGTTAGTTCATTGTTTTATTGACACAAATATAATTTACAGTAATATTAAGATAAACATAGGTTACATTTTTGTATTTGTCAGAACGAGGAGGCGGTGGTGGAGTGCCGCACACACACACACACACACACACACAGGTGAGGGCCGGTGTGCAGGTGGTGGCAGGCTCCTCCCTCGGCGGGGCGGTGCAGAGGCGGGTGGGCGGGTCCCTGTGGCGTCGAGGCCCCTCATAGCGGCGTCCTGGCACGTGATGGGTCCTTGTTTGAGGGGTCATGAAGGTCATTCGATGTCGCTCGTGTAGTCGTGACGCTGCCGTTGACGAAGAAGCGGCAGTGAGTAGCAAAGCTGTTTTGTGTTCACTTGTATTCACTTGTGTCTTGTGGTCCAGGCGCTCTGTTCCTCCGTCGTGTTAAAGAAGAAGAAGACTGTGTTGCCAGAACTTTGTTACTTTTCTGTTTATCTGCTTAAGAACTTGGTGTTAAATGGTGTTACATTTCGCGGACTCGACATGTGAAGGAGAAGTTTATATCCGTGTAAAGATTAAACTGTTAGTGCGTGTTTCTTGTCGATGCTAACCAAGAGTGCAATGACTTGTGAAGTGACGCGGCAGACTCAACAAGATTTCAAGTATTTCAACATTATTATTGGTAGTATTAGTAGTAGTTAATGTTAGTCGTATTAGTAATAGTAGTTGTAACACTAGTATTTTTTTTTTTGTTGTTGAAGTAGTAGTAGTAGTAGGAGTAGTAATAGTTGTAGTGGTATTATTATTATTATTATTATTATTATTATTAGTAGTAGTAGTAGTAGTAGTTGTAGTAGTAGCAGTAGCAGTAGTAGTAGTAGTAGTTGTAGAGGTAGAAATAATAATAATAGTAGTAGTAGTAGTGATAGCAGTAGGAATAATAGTGTTAGAAGCATCAACAACAACAACATCAGTAGTAAGCAGGAACAGTGGAAGCAGTAGCAGTGGAAGCAGTAGCAGTGGAAGCAAAAATAATAAGATACAACATCCAATATAAAAGGAAAATAACATAGACAAGAAAGAAGAATAGAAATACAACTGTTGGCCGAGGCAGAATGGTGAGCCACATACACGCACCCTCACTGCTCCACGGCGGCGCCTGGAGGTAAGACTTGCCTGACTGAGCTGCTAATGTGTCTAAGGAGATTACCCAGGTGGGAGGCCAGGTCACGCCGCTGCCTGCCTCCTACACCCCCACCCAGGACCGCCCCATCAGGTAGCGTGGGAGAGGTCCTGGGCGCTTCGTGGTTCAGGGTGTGGAGGCTTCTTTGCAGTGGTCGTGGGGATGGAGGTTTTTACTTTGCTTCATGTAATTGCTGGTAATGACAGGATCTTTCCCTCTACCTCGTTGCATCGCTCGCTTGTCCTGCTCCGAAAGATACCTGTTTTTTTATTTTTTTATTATTTTATCCTGAACCGTAACCTTTCGCCTTTTTTCTTAAGTGTGTGTGTGTGTGTGTGTGTGTGCGTGTGTGTGTGTGTGTGTGTGTGTTTGTGTGTCAGTGCTAAATATTATCTCTTCCCTCCGGTGGGCCTTTCCGTGTAGTTGGTGTATGTTGCCTTATAGTCCTACGCCACACCTGTGAGGCGCGACGCAGGTGTAGCGGCGGAAGAGTTATTCCACCGTGATGAATGCCAACCGGCGGTGGTGGTGACGGTGACTGAAACGGGGCGGCTCCTACCCCCTCCCCCCCTATTCTCTCTCTCTCTCTCTCTCTCTCTCTCTCTCTCTCTCTCTCTCTCTCTCTCAACACCTCAGCGGTGCCCTCGGTGTTGGTTCCCGTTGTCGCAGAGGACGAGCAAGGACGCGAGATCTTTCCCAACACGATCTCATCTGATTAAAATGAGAGAAGATCACTGTGTTGTACTTTATATTCAGAGAGAGAGAGAGAGAGAGAGAGAGCGAGAGAGAGAGAGTTTATATCTATACGACTACTGCGTACGCCTCTCTAAGATAAATGTGAATGGACACACACACACACACACACACACACACACACACACACACACACACACACACACACACACACACACACACACACACACACACACACACACATACACACACGTATGCACATGTGAGAAAGAAATACATAATAAGTATTGTGTGTATTCCTCGAGACACCACAACTTTATGATATGATGTAGCAGCAGCAGCAGCGGCAGTTAATGAACCAGACAAGGTTAGGCGAGAGGTGAAGCCTCGAGGGTCGTGATGGGCGGTGAGGCGCGCTGCTCCGGGGGCGGCGGGAGGGGAGGGCGCAGAGGGCGGGGGTGGAGGGTGGTCTAAGTGGTCCCCTCAGGGTCGTAGGGGAGAGTGGACGCCGGGTCGCATCTTTCTCCTTCTCTTTATCCATCTTTTTCCTATTTTTTTTATTCTTTTTCCTTTTTCCATTCTCTTACTTCTCCTACATCTTCTTTTTTTCTTCTTTTTTCCCTCCCTTCTCCTATTTTTCCTTCTACTCCTCTTCTATCTCCTCTTCCTCCTCTTCCTCCTCCTCCTCCTCCTCCTCCTCCTCCTCCTCCTCTTTTTCCTCCTCCTCCACATCTCCTTCCCCTTGCTGCTCCTCCAGTACCAGAACCACAGCCACTAACACCTCCTTCTCCTCTTCCTCTCCTCCATATCTGTTCTTTTATCCCCTTTCCTACCCATGCTAAAACACAATATCATCATCGTCTCTGCCCAGAATCGCAATATAAATTCTCCCTTCACAGTCTCACATATACCCAATCATCGCATCTTCTTAACATCTCTAAACCCCGACATCACAATTTCATTCTTTCAGTTCATTTAAAAACACAAAAATAAGCTCCTTCCTTTTATCTTTGGTGTCCCTCCCGCGCCACTTCTCATAGATCAGCCTCTTACCCTCCCTTATGTCTTCCCTGCCGCCCTGTCCCCCGCCTCTTAAGGGACAGTTCGGGGTGTGGGGCGCTGCTTTACGACCTAGGGAGGGAGCCACTGAAGGGAACGGGTCACAGCGGGTCACTACGTACAATTGCTCTTTTTGCTGACTACAATAGCCGGTCGTTATGTTATGGAGAGACGTGGAGTCATTCCCTGGTCGTTCCTCTCCCACCTCTCTTCACCGCATTTGTCTAATTGTGATGTTACTGAACAGCCTCACACGTGGGTAACAGGACGTTTCGGCCGTTAGGTTAGGTTAGTTTAGGCTAGGTTAGGGTAGGTTAGTTTAGGCTAGGTTAGGTTAGGCTGAGGTTAGGGTAGGTTAGGTTAGGCTGAGGTTAGGGTAGGCTAGTTTAGGCTAGGTCAGGTTAGGCTGAGGTTAGGGTAGGTTAGGTTAGGCTGAGGTTAGGGTAGGTTAGGTTAGGCTGAGGTTAGGGTAGGTTAGTTTAGGTTAAGCTGAGGTTAGGTTAGGTTACGTTAGGTATTTTCAAAGACCTAGGATTAGTGAGACGTTTAGATTTCGACCGTGTCCAAAACGTCCGTGGTCGAAAGGTCCTACATTCTCACACGTGGTGGTAGTAGTAGTGGTGATGGTAGTAGTTGTTGTGATGGTGGTGGTTGCAGTGATGATGTTGGGTGTTGTGCAGTGTTGGCAGCTGTGATGGTATTGTGATAGAGGTGATGAGGGATGAAGCGTTCGGAAAGAGGAAGGTGGACCCGCCAGTGACAGCGTGATGGATGGTGGGAAAATTATCCACGTCGCCGCGATGGTCATATTGCAAACACTGGCCAAGGTTGTGTTTTATGAGGCGATGTGATGATAGATAGTATTATTTTAAAACTGTATGAAAAAATATAGGAATTGTAATGAGAGAGAGAGAGAGAGAGAGAGAGAGAGAGAGAGAGAGAGAGAGAGAGAGAGAGAGAGAGAGGAGGAGAGAGAGCAGAGAGAGAGAGAAGAGAGAGAGAGAGAGAGAGAGAGAGAGAGAGAGAGAGAGAGAGAGAGAGAGAGAACCGTGTGAAGTTAGGCGAGGGGAGGGCAGCAGTACAGTGTGTTGTAATTGCGCCCGGGAGAGGGGAGTGAGGTGAGAGGGGAGAGGCTAGGGAGACACGATAGGGGAAAAATAGGAGGAGCTGGAAACAGGAAAAAGAGCTGGAGGGTTATAGAGGAAAAAGGGACAGAAGGACGCTGGAAGGAGGGGAGAAGAGGGACGACGGGGCAGGGGAGGGAAGGGGGGGAGGGAGAGGGTAGAGGGGAGGGGTGTACTTGGCTAGTATAAATCTTGAGGGGCTGTACAACTCCCAGACCAGTCACCAACAACTGCCAGCCTCGTAATGGAGATTGAGCGACTCACCTCGGGACTCTCTCTCTCTCTCTCTCTCTCTCTCTCTCTCTCTCTCTCTCTCTCTCTCTCTCTCTCTCTCTCTCTCTCTCTCTCTCTCTCTCTCTCTCTCTCTCTCTCTCTCTCTCTCTCTCTCTCTCTTTGTGGTGCTGTTATTAATGTATGTTTGTTTGTTTGTTACAGGTACGTGGTGTTTGTGCCTCGCTTTGGGACACCAGGTAGGGACAGGGGAGGCGGGGGACGCAGGTGGGAGGATGCAGGTAAAGGACATGTCGTAAAGGATCCCTATGAATTATTGTTAAGGATTCGTTTCCACGCTTTACCTTGTTTCTTGACTAACTTCTATTCTTAGATTTGATATTTTTGCTTATGTTCCATTGTGTTTCTCATAGATTTACCCGTGTGTGTGTGTGTGTGTGTGTGTGTGTGTGTGTTGTGTGTGTGTGTGTGTGTGTGTGTGTGTGTGTGTGTGTGCTTGTGTGTGGTGTGTGTGCGTGTGTGTGTGTGTGTGTGTGTGTGTGTGTGTGTGTGTGTGTGTGTGTGTGTGTGTGTGTGTGTGTGTGTGTGTGTGTGTGTGTCATCTTTTCTCGGAACGAACGTTTATGTAGTTTCATTTAATTAAGGGGTCTTCCTCCTCCTCCTCCTCCTCCTCGATGCAGTGCCTCCAACAATCCTGCCGTGGGCCGTGGTGTGGTGTGGTGGCGTGGTGTGGTGTGGTGTGGTGGCGTAGTGTGGTGGTGTGGTGTGGTGTGGTGGCGTAGCCTGGTGTGGTGTGGGGTGTGGTGTGGTGTGGTGGTGTGGTGTGGTGGTGGCGTGGCGTGGCGTGGTGTGGTGTGGTGGTGTGGTGTGGTGGTGGCGTGGTGTGGTGTGGTGTTATGTGTGGGGCGGTGTGGCGTGGCATGGTGGCGTGGCGGGGGGTGGGGTGTGGTGATGTGGTGTGGTGGTGCGTGGTGTGGTGTGGTGGCGTGGCGGCGGGTGGGGTGAAGTAGCGCGTTGCCTGCCTCCCTCTAATGTGTGGTGACAGAGCACGGTGGGCAGGTTGGTCCCACAACAAAGGAGGGGCTGGAGAGGGCTGGAGGTGGCCGCTTATCTAGACACACCCAGGGCCTCCCTCGCCATCTTGGTCGGGTTGCATCACCGCTGCAAAGGACGCGGAGAGTTGTGCAGACCTGATGTTCCTGTAGATAAGGAGTCCGCTGTGAGGCCGAGGCTTAGGATGTCCCGGACTGAGCCACGTCACGCGACAGTCAAAAGTCCTCCGGGTTTTTCAATAGGACGTTTCCCGCTTTTGTTATCTGTCCGGGTGTCGCGGCGCCGCTATCCAAGGCATGTCACTCCTCCCGGGGCAGACGCCGTGGTCCTCCCGGCAGCCTTGAGGCAGCGTGTACCGCGGCGCTCCTTACCCTCGTCCCGTCAGCATATTCCCGTTTTCTGGAACAGTATGTCGCGTTAACTCTTGAACACGTCATGTTTGGTTACGTTAGGTTACGGTTAGTGTAGGTTAGGTTTCCTGGTCAGCTTATGATAACTCTGTGTGGGAATCACAATCAGGATATTTTCGTAAAAATCCTATGGTTAGTTTCGGAGCTACAGCCAGGCGTCTTCACCCGGAAACCACATATTCACATAGAGTTGGGGAATATGCGGCCCGTCACGAATGTTTTCTCACATCATTTTTACTCAAAGTTTATTTGGTGTCCAAGTCGTTACTTGTAACTTTTTATGACACTGCATAATCACACACTTCTTAATGAACATGTTCCTTTAATGTTCCAAGTTTTCCTCCGTTGTATTTACTAGTTTTCCTTATATATTTATTTACTGAAGTATGCTGCTGCATAATTATGTCTTCATCGCTGTATAATATCCTTTTTAAAGTAATTTCATACATTTTTTCTTAATGTTACTTAACAACCACAGAATTCTTGTACTCTTCTAAAAACACATAAGTCAGGAGGGTGAGGATTGTGTGAATGCAAATTACGACCACAACTTTCCCGTTTAATCTAGCGAAACAGGAAAGTTTCCAGTGAGAGAATACTTGCTCAAGACATTAGGTACAGTGAAATGATAGCAGAGCAGAACTGTTTCTGTTCTCCTCTCTTCAGCTCTCCACAAAGAGAGAATTAAGCTGTTACCAGGAATGAAAAACTCAAGTAATCGTCGCCTCCTTTTCACATGCAGGTGTGCGGACACTCGGTGACCCTCAATCACGACATCCGGAACCAAGCAAGTCTCGCCGCCACTTCCTTCACTGGTCACCCACCTCCTCCTCACCTTAGTCTTCCTCCTCCTCTTCATCCTTAACTCTTTCCTCTACGTAAAGAAAAGGACGAACAAAACTTAACACGCGGAAAACCAATCATTATTTGCCGGCCGCTGGAGGAGCCCGCCGGCCACCGAGCATGTCACTTTAATTCCCTTTATCCCCACAAGCTGATCACTTCTTGCATTCCTAGGCGGCTTAGTAATTCGATCTTAATAGGCGAATATTCGATGGTATCTAAGAGCGTTCCCACGACGCCGGCCGCGCCTCGCCTCGCTACCTGACGTAAACACAGCATCGAACACTTTCTTGTTAGTGTTGAGGACGCACAAGGTTGCAGAGGATCAAGCCGAAAAAAAACTAATAAGACAGATTATTTAGAGAGAACGTGAGGGAATCATTAAGTGTCGATTATTTCTACCGGTCTAGCAATTGCTGAGAGGAGGAGGAGGATGAAGGAGAGGTGGTGAAGGAGGAGGAGGGGTAGGAGGAGGAGGGGAAGTTGTCCTGACGTAGCGGCCAAGGACTGGAGTGTTGGTCTGTCCTGCCCCCTAAGCGGTCCAGGGCCTCCGCGGTGGTGGCTGCAATAGGGCGAAGGGGGGGGGGGGGGATTTGAATAACTGAACGTTGGTTTATGTAGATAGATGATTAGTAAATGTGAATGCAAGAAATAATAAAAAAAAAACCTGGAGAATGAAGACTGCAGGCACCATTGAAATGAATAAAGACCGGTTCACACTGACAAAACCTCAGTTGTTTTCCTTATGACAATCCACCTACAGACAAAATTCGGAAGAAAACGAGGGCAACAAAGACCGATCGATTGGTCTTTTGTTGACCGGGATCAGACATTTCTGCGTGCCAATATAAGAAGGCGCCAAACATAACATATACATGTCTTGTTTCTCGATGAAGGAAGACATTAGACGCCGCATATGTTAGCATTGTGCCTTGTTGAGTCGAATCTATACATCAAAGGCTTGGGAGTGTACCACACCCAGGTCCCTCACCAGTCGGTGCTAAACACTCTTCCCGCCTTCTGGCTATGCAAGGCAGAAGAGTGATGGCAACACAGCTTCCAAAGCTAAACAAAGTGTAGCAGCAAGGGCAACACATCAAATACGAGTGTGACGATCCATTTTGGATGATTACACACTGTCTATGTTGTTAATGGCTGGAACAATAGGCGGTCTCTTTGCATCGGACTGAATCGCGTGTGTGAACACATTTTCGGAAGATTGCCTCTTCCTTCGAGAATTTGGTTGAAATATATATATACAGAGTGTTTGGAAGTGTGAACCAGCCTTTAGGCTAAGAGGAAGGCCGGAGAATGGGTGGCAGACGGCGTGCGGGAATCTGGCGGTAATCTGTGTGCAAAGCAAACCGGTAATCTATGTGTAAAGCAAACATGAAGATATCCGAAAATGGCTCGCTCCTCGCTCAGATCAAGATTAAGTAACCGGCAAGTAACAATGATAATTATAAGGAATTGAATATATACATCTAAGTTTTGATGAAGTAACATAACGTTTGGGTTAGAAATATATCAAATAGCTCAACAAAAATTCTTAACCGTGAAGACAATGAAAGTAATTTTGAATTGATTTAACACACATGCTAGCGCAATGTATATGCAATCAGTTAAGTGCACCTAAATCTCTCGCCCAGAAGGGATCCGGTAAAGAAACAGGAACCTCCAACACCAAAAATATTTTTCCAATGTTTCAAACTCAAAATTCCCATCCAGTTTTTCTCTTACGTCCTCTCTAACCGCGGCCTCCACCCCCTCCCCCTCCACCCCGCCTTCCTGCTGCTTCACCCATCTATATCTTTCCCTGATCCTCACACAATCGACGTGGAACTTTAACGCGCGTGACTATACCTATCGCAGCTCTCATCACACTTTACTCACTTGAAAATTCTCCGTCTCCTCGTGTTTGATCTCCTCTGAACACAAAGGTATGACGTGTGTTGTGGGATTCAAAATGGGGTAAAATATTAAAGTAGTATGATTATGTTCGTACTTTCCCCGTTATTGTAGACTGTCAGAGTATAAGTTATATTTTTTTCTGCATTTTATTCGCTCATCATTGGGAATAACCTGAAGAAGGATGCATTTATGATGAGAAAAAATTGTGTTTAAGTTTACTGTATATAATTCCCCGAGGTGTTTGACGTCAATGGTGCGTGTTGCATTGCTGTGCGTAGCAATGTTACTGCTTTCAAATATTATCTTTGGCGGTCATGAGACACATTATGACGTCAATGCTTCAGGCACGAAAAGTACGAGGAGGGAAGGGCCGATGAGAGGCGGAAGGAAGGTCAGTCATGCAGTGTCTTCAAAGAGCAGCGTACCAACTGATGATTTCTTTTATCTACTACCGTACCCTCGGCATCTTTATATATGCTTTAGGAGGGATTGTGAAGATAAGAAACATCCCGCTCCTTCGCCTATTATTGCTGTAGTCTTCATGGGGCCGATATTAAGTCTCTTTCTGTACTCAATCAAAGGTTTTCCATCTTCGAGGACTAAACCATCATCCCTTCCTGATTCTTCTTCGTCTTCGTCTCACTTTTATAATCAAGT
>JACEEZ010020100.1:1993928-2003928 GCA_016584305.1 Chionoecetes opilio
AAAGGCGAGGTATTATCCAAAGAAAAAGAAAAATGATCGAAAAAATATTAATTCTAACCAAAAAAAAAAATAATGAGAAATATAATTACCTATTGATAAAGATTATGAAAATGGAAAATAACAAGATGGTACTTTATATACTATTGTGATAATGTTTAAGACAATGTCAAGGTTTATAATATGTATTTTAGCAGGCGAGTCGAGGAAAACGGCGAAAAAAGGGTCTTTTTTCGCGGTTTTCCTTTGGCCAATACTCGCTGACAGGAGCCGCGACCCGCCAGGTGAGGGCGTCTATAAAATGATCATTCACCTGACTGATGGCCTCTCGGGAGGACATCCAAAGGGGGGAGATGTGTGTGTGTGTGTGTGTGTGTGTGTGTGTGTGTGTGTGTGTGTGTGTGTGTGTGTGTGTGTGTGTGTGTATTGTGTGTGTAGGTATAAGTAAACTCGGTCAGGTAGGTAAGTCTGTTCACAAAATTACTCGCTATTAAGTAACACAAAATCATGATAGTATGTTAATAGTAATGATAACATAGATAATGATAATAAGTTAGTTATAAAGATTCAAAAACCTCCCTTTTAGCAATAGCAGAGGCGAGTCCCTACTCTGATCAAAACCTCAAGTGTGGTGGAGGGTGCGAGGGATGCTCCGCCGCGCTCCGCAAACCCCTGAGCGTCACCCCATCATTCCCACGTTCCGAGTCCCCAGCCCCCATCTCTCACGCCACTTCCACCGCCTGAAATGACCCCTAACGACCTCAGACGACCCCAGACGCGAGCAAACGACCCAATACAACCAATAGGAGGAACCCCCGAATGGCCTGGAAGGAGGACAGGGAGGCGCATTGCAGTCTAGTCCATTTTGCCTGAGTGGTGGTGGTGTCTTGGGGGGAGGTGAGGGGGTGTCTTGGGGGGTAGGGGGGAGAGGAGGCATGGGGATGGTGCTTAGGCCAACTTTGTAGCCTCCTCGGGATGCTTAAAACCTCTAAACAAAGGCTGGGGAATCGCTTTGTTATGCCTCGTTCTTTTGACGCTCTTCTCCTGACACTTTTGATGCTTTCGTTGGTTTGTCCAGAAATTGTCAAAGTCGAGTCATCTTACGGTTTTTTACATGCTCCATAGTGTTTTTCTTTGCTTTTGATTTTATTTCATCATTGTAGTATCCATCCCCCATTTCCACCGTATCCATTACCACGTGTGGGTCTCGCGGCCTCATGTAGCTTCCTTATTTTCTGATGTTCATATGTTCTTATCCACCTCTTTCCTCCCATTCGAACCTCAGGCTTAAGTGTTAAGTTTTTTTTTTATGCGTGTGTGTGTGTGTTTCATAGTGAATTTTTATCTTCCCGTGTCAGCAAAGGAAAAGTTGTAAGGGTAGGTGAGCGTCAGGTGGCCACTTATTAAACTTTCCCAACGGTGTGGCTTATGGCGGATTGACTGGCAGGGAACCAGGCGGGATGGGGCGGCCGCTCGAGGGACCCACTTAGATAATTTGTGGCTGGGCTGAGCGGAGGCTGGGGAGGGAAGGAAGGAAGGAAGGAAGGGGAAGCAAAAAGTTGAGTTTACTTCAGACGACGATGAGGTAGTGTTGTGGTGTGTGTGTGTGTGTGTGTGTGTGTGTGTGTGTGTGTGTGTGTGTGTGTGTGTGTGTGTGTGTGTGTGTGTGTGTGTGTGTGTGTGTGTGTGTGTGTGTGTGTGTGTGTGTGTGTGTGTGTGTGGGGTGGGGTGTGTGTGTGTGTGGGGTGTGTGTGTGTGTGTGTGTGTGTGTGTGTGTTGTGTGTGTGTGTGTGTGTGTGTGTGTGTGTGTGTGTGTGTGTGTGTGTAATAGGAATAAACTGAAGCTTTTACGAATATGATATCCTTATAAAGTTAAAATTCAGAGTATAATACATAACTTCTTTCACTTTTCCTTCAAGCTGGATGATTAGCAAGGCAAAAATAAGACAACAAACTGTGGAGGAAAAAAATGATAAAAAGAAGTGGTGGTAATGAGTGGCGTGAAGAAGAAAGTGTAAAGGAAGTGGAGAGGCGACTGCACTACACACACCTAACATCACATAAAAAGACAAGAATGTGGCTGACAAAGTTGAGGATGTGGCGCCGAAGAACGTGAGGGTGTGGCTGGAAAAACTGGAGAGCGATGAGGGTGTGGTGGAGGAAACGTGAGAGAGAGAGAGAGAGAGAGAGAGAGAGAGAGAGAGAGAGAGAGAGAGAGAGAGAGAGAGAGAGAGAGAGAGAGAGAGAGAGAGAGAA
The DNA here is from genome assembly GCA_016584305.1 of Chionoecetes opilio. Classification (NCBI taxonomy): domain Eukaryota; kingdom Metazoa; phylum Arthropoda; class Malacostraca; order Decapoda; family Majidae; genus Chionoecetes; species Chionoecetes opilio. The sequence continues at coordinate 1,996,182 of JACEEZ010020100.1, forward strand.
GAGGAGGCTTAGGAAGAGGAGGAAGAGGAAGAAGAGGAAGAGGACTGGAGGAGGGGTGTGGGGTTATTGGTCCCGTGGTACCGCGCGGGAAGGTGGGTTGCCCTTACGAGGCCAACCTGGGTTAAAAATTCATGCGGACGGTACCTCAGATGGCTTCAAGTGCCGCCGCGCCCCTCCTAACCCCCGCCCCTCCTCAGCCCTCCTCCATGATTGTTTCCACCGCGCGTACACCTTCCTCGCAGGTGTACATTGGGCTACAGGTGCGCTGGATTGTCTATATACACTTACATAGGAATACATAGGAATCACAGATACCAGGAGAGCTATTGGTCTGTAACGAGGGTATCTGCTGAACTACATACTACTAACTATCAACTACATGTAAGAAGACAGTTGGAAAAGGATACCCTGTCACTTTGCACTTGGAAGACAGTCAATCGGTTTGTTTTGGTGTTTTTGTCACTGATGCATCGATGTGTTTGTTACCAGAAAATTGAGAGATTCGACGCAATATTTAGAATCGAATATGAAATACACAGACTAAACAATAAGACTTAAAGGCTAAACTTGTTATATAGAAAAGTTGCAGGACAGCTTAAGATAGAAATGAGGTAGACATTTCAATAATAGAATAGAACAACATTGATAGATAACATAATTCCTTAAAAAAATGAAGCTAGGATACTAATTCCGGAGGCAAGAAAATAAAATGATTACCAGAATAAGAGGTTCAAGGAAAGAGATAAGTAAGGCAGTGAAGTCACAGATGGGGAAAGTTACAAAATGGAAAAAAAAAGACAGCATGAAATGTGTTTATGATCATTTAACAGTTTAATATATTGCTAATTGCTAATTGCTTCGATAAGGAAGGAAAGTAATGAAAGGAAAGCTGACTAGTGAGAGAGAAAGTGTGTGTATGTGTGTATGTGTGTGTCTGTGTGTGTGTGTGTGTGTTGTGTGTGTGTGTGTGTGTGTGTGTGTGTGTGTGTGTGTGTTGTGTGTGTGTTGTGTATGTGCGTGTGTGTGTGTGTGTGTGTGTGTGTGTGTGTGGTGTGTGTGTGTGTGTGTGTGTGTGTGTGATGTGTTATGTGTGTGGTGTTGTGTGTTTTGTGTGTGTGTTGTTGTGCGTGTGTGTGTGTGTTGTGTGTGTGTGTGTGGTGTGTGTTGTGTGTGTGTGTACTGTGTGTTGTGTGTGTGTGTGTGTGTGTGTGTGTGTGTGTGTGTGTTTGTGTATGTTGTGGTGTGTTGTGTGTGTGTGTGTGTGTGTGTGTGTGTGTGTGTGTGTCCTGGGCGCACTTAAGAGGGCTGGGTTTGGAAAATATTGTAGGCAATGGGAGTGTTAACATGCAAGTTTAATGTCGATGACGATCCTTCCTCCTTGCCTCTCCCTCTTTCTCCCCTTCTCCCTGCTCCCTCATTCTGTCTTCTCATTATTATAGCGTTTTATCACCATTGTATTTATATGTAATACCACACATTTTTTTTCATGAATTTGCATATTCTTTGTTCCGATTAGATTCTTGTTCCTGTTACATTTTTCCTTTCCATCCTCCCGTTCCTCTTACTTTTCTTCATCCTCTTACTCCTATTGCCTCTTACTCGTAGAAACTGTAGTGAGTTGTAGAAAGTAGTCACACAGGCAGTCCTGTTTGGTCCAGTGAAAGTGTTGCTGTCTGTTGTTCCTTTGTATTCCTCCTCCTCCTCCTTTCCTCTTCCTACCCCTTCTTCTCCCTTTTTCTCCTCCTCCATCTCCTCCTCTCCTCCTCCTCCTCCTCCTAGTCTCCTCCTCTTCCTCCTCCTGTAATCCTTAATATACCATTGCCTGTGAGTGTGTTTGTATTTCTATCATAATATAATTCACATTTCTCCATATTTTTTTCTTTGTTCTCGTTGCACGGAACTGTTAGTTTTTGCCGAATGTTCTGTCTGCATCGTAATATCTAAATTATGCTCAGTTCGTTGCTTCTGATTATTATGCGATTCTTATTATTTTTCAGTAATGTAGGAAATCCTTGCATCCTGTTCGTAGACTCTCATATATTTCTTTTACTTCAATATTCTTAGATTCCTTACTTTTTTCCTTCCTTTGTGCTGTCTGTTTTCTTTCTTCTTCTCTCTCTCTCTCTCTTCTCTCTCTCTCTCTCTTCGTCTCTCTCTCTCTCTCTTCTCTTCCTCTCTCTCTCTCTCTCTCTCTCTCTCTCTCTCTTCTCTCTCTCCTCTCTCTCTCCTCTCTCTCTCTCTCTCTCTCTCTCTCTCTCTCTCTCTCTCTTCTCTCTTCTCGTCTCCTCGCTCGCTATTCTTCTCGTCCTCGTCTCGCTCCTCGTCTCTCTCTCTCTCTCTCTCTCTCTCTCTCTCTCTCTCTCTCTCTCTCTCTCTCTCTCTCTCTCTCTCTCTCTCTCTCTCTCTCTCTCTCTCTCTCTCTCTCTCTCTCTCTCTCTCTCTCTCTCTCTCTCTCTCTCTCTCTCTCTCTCTCTCTCTCTCTCTCACAAAATCCCCGCTATAATAAGTACAGATTAAGCTAATACGTCTGGGACCTCCCTGCCGATGGTCGCAGCGAGGTGGTGTCAACATTTGCCATCCGCCTTACGACCGGCAAATTACGTATAGCGGAAAAAATACACCCATAACGACCGTACAAGACGACTACTGCTCGCTCGATGGTCTTTCGGGGATGTTGATGGAGGGAATAGAGAGACTGAGGGAGAGAGAGAGAGAGAGAGAGAGAGAGAGAGAGAGAGAGAGAGAGAGAGAGAGAGAGAGAGAGAGAGAGAGAGAGAGAGAGAGAGAGAGAGAGAGAGAGAGAGAGAGAGAGAGAGAGAGAGAGAGAGAGGAACGAGAGGAAGGGGGAAGGAAAGTGAGGGAAAACGCGGTAGTGGATGAAGTTGCTAGAGCTTGTTAGCGAAAATTGTTGAAGACTTTCCCCTATACGAGTGGGTTTTTTTTGTCCTATCAAGAAGGGGAGAAAAGTGAAGGAAATGTGAGAGGAGAAGAAGGGGAGGAAATACGTAGTAGAGGAAGCAGAGTAGAGGCGTATATAGGGGTACCTGGAACTGTCGCCGATCGGAACTCTCGCCGCCGTCGTCGAGTGTTCCAATTCTTGATATCACAGGACCCAATATATACATTTAATTAAGTGTTACCCGTGTTTCTGCATTCAGGGATGAAATACTATCGTTAGCTTGATCAGTTAGGATAGATTTGGTGCCATTGTCCAGGTTAGGTTAAAATTTCCATGTCGGCGAGAGTTCTAGTTTGTTGTTTCGGCGAGAATTCCCATCGGCGACAGTTCCATAAACCCTCACAGGTACATTGGAATTATATACACGTTATAATATATAGACGTTATATACAAAGGAATTATGTGGTATGACATGCTAGTTGAATATAAGAATGATTAATATGCAAAGGAATATTATAGTATATGTTAAAAAGGCAGAAATTGGAAAAATACGTGAAAGTGTGTTCTTATGTGATATGCTGAAGACAAAAATAAACTTTAATGGAAAGAAGATCCTCCCTTGTGGAAATATATGATAATTCCTAATCATAATTCTTTGCTGTCGTATTTGTAAATTATTCAACCCTTATTGTGCTGCATAATAAGAGTCAAATCTTATTAAACCGTTCATAGTAATATACAAAGGAAATTATTGCAGAATATTTTGTGGTGCGAAAACTGTAAAACTAAACCTCGATGTATAACAACGAAAAATAAAAAGAAATAACGAGGAATACTGCATGGTTGTGATCAGTAATAATTAGAATCACATTATACAAACATTATTTCCACAAACTGATTAAAAAAATACATTACTAATTTCTACTATACCGTTCATTTCATCCTTGTCTATGTATAGTATTTGATTCTTTTCTCTTTGCACTGGACTTTGACTCTATCTAATGGCCTTTACCTCCCTCCCTCTCTTTCCCTCTCACCCCTCCCTCTCTCCCTTCCCTTCCCTCCCCCCCTCCCTCCCTCCCTCCTTCCATCCCACCCTCCCGTGTATCACCAAGCCACTGTGAGCTACAATATAAAATGTAAATTAAATTCTAGAGATTCCTTGGGCGCCTCCCTCCACAATTCGTCCCTTGGGAGGAGTAGCTTGTCGCCTCTGATTATGTCGGAGATGAGATTCTGTCGAGCGCTCTACTCCGTGATGAGAGGGTGAAGGGGGTGGGAGTGAGGTGTTGATAGAGGAGTGAATAGTAGGACTGAAGGGAGTGGTAGTAGGAGAGAAGGGAGTGGTAGTAGGGTGAGGGAAGGGAGGGAAGGACATACAAGGGATTGGGAAGGATAGACGTTAGAAGATAGTAGAGTAAGTGATGAAAGAATAAGTATACGGTTAAGAGATGAGCTGTTTTAGAATGGAAAAGATAAGTGATGTATAGGAGATATAGAGAAGTAAATAAATAAATGAGAGAATTGGTGATGATATGAAGGAGGGTGTTAAAAGATGGAGGAACTAGTGATGAAATGAGATAAAAGACAAAAAAAGGATGAGATAATTAGTGATGAATTGGGAGAAAAGGGTAAAAATATATAAGGATTTAATGGTGAAGTGACAGACAGAATACAAATAGGAACATCTAAAAGTAACGTAATAACTGTAGCAAATATAAAAAGCTGTCATTCCAGAGCCTACCAGTGAAAGATACGAAGAAATAAAGAAGGTAATTCTGCATTTTTGATATGGATAGATAATAGTGTGGTGATATGATAATAGTGATAATATTGTGGAAAATAGTGGCGAATTGAGAAAAAATTATGTGAAAAAGGAAGCGTTGGGAATTCTGGGTGGCATGTGGTTTGCAAGTTCAACAGAGAAATGGCCATGAAAATAACGGTAGGTAATAGCAGAGTGAAACTAAATAGTGGAAGACTGTAAGATTGAAGACAGTTGCTGCAAGACGATAAAGTTTGAAGACAGTTGCTGGAATGTGATGCAGTGAAGACAGTTGTTGGAGTGTTATGAGGTGAAGACAGTTGCTGAAATGTGATGAGGTGAAGACAGTTGCTGGAATGTGATGAAGTGAAGACAGTTGTTGGAGTGTTATGAGGTGAAGACAGTTGCTGGAATGTGATGAGGTGAAGACAGTTGTTGGAGTGTTATGAGGTGAAGACAGTTGCTGGAATGTGATGAGGTGAAGACAGTTGCTGGAATGTGATGAGTAAGACAGTTTGGAGTGTGATGAGATGAGGATAGTTGCTGGAATGTGATGAGGTGAAGATTGGTGCATAAATTTGATCAGGTGAAGACAGTTCCTGGAATGTGATGAGGGGAAGACAGTTGCTGGAATGTGATGAAGTGAAGACAGTTGCTGGAATGTGATGAAGTGAAGACAGTTGCTGGAATGTGATGAAGTGAAGACAGTTGCTGGAATGTGATGAAGTGAAGACAGTTGCTGGAATGTGATGCGGGGAAGACAGTTGCTGGAATGTGATGAGGTGAAGACAGTTGCTGGAATGTGATGAGGGGAAGACAGTTGCTGGAATGTAATGAAGTGAAGACAGTTGCTGGAATGTGATGAGGGGAAGACAGTTGCTGGAATGTGATGAAGAGAAGACAGTTGCTGGAATGTGATGAGGGGAAGTCAGTTGCTGGAATGTGATGAGGGGAAGACAGTTGCTGGAATGTGATGAAGAGAAGACAGTTGCTGGAATGTGATGAGGGGAAGACAGTTGCTGGAATGTGATGAGGGGAAGACAGTTGCTGGAATGTGATGAGGGGAAGACAGTTGCTGGAATGTGATGAGGGGAAGACAGTTGCTGGAATGTGATGAGGGGAAGACAGTTGCTGGAATGTGATGAGGTGAAGACAGTTGCTGGAATGTGATGAGGGGAAGACAGTTGCTGGAATGTGATGAGGGGAAGACAGTTGCTGGAATGTGATGAGGGGAAGACAGTTGCTGGAATGTAATGAAGTGAAGACAGTTGCTGGAATGTGATGAGGGGAAGACAGTTGCTGGAATGTAATGAAGTGAAGACAGTTGCTGGAATGTGAAGAGGGGAAGACAGTTGCTGGAATGTGATGAGGTGAAGACAGTTGCTGGAATGTGATGAGGTGAAGACAGTTGCTGGAATGTGATGAAGTGAAGACAGTTGCTGGAATGTGATGAGGTGAAGACAGTTGCTGGAATGTGATGAGGGGAAGACAGTTGCTGGAATGTGATGAGGGGAAGACAGTTGCTGGAATGTGATGAGGGGAAGACAGTTGCTGGAATGTGATGAAGTGAAGACAGTTGCTGGAATGTGATGAGGTGAAGACAGTTGCTGGAATGTAATGAAGTGAAGTCAGTTGCTGGAATGTGATGAGGTGAAGACAGTTGCTGGAATGTGATGAAGTGAAGTCAGTTGCTGGAATGTGATGAGGGGAAGTCAGTTGCTGGAATGTGATGAGGTGAAGACAGTTGCTGGAATGTGATGAGGTGAAGACAGTTGCTGGAATGTGATGAGGTGAAGACAGTTGCTGGAATGTAATGAAGTGAAGACAGTTGCTGGAATGTGATGAGGTGAAGACAGTTGCTGGAATGTAATGAAGTGAAGACAGTTGCTGGAATGTGATGAGGTGAAGACAGTTGCTGGAATGTGATGAGGGGAAGACAGTTGCTGGAATGTGATGAGGGGAAGACAGTTGCTGGAATGTGATGAAGTGAAGACAGTTGCTGGAATGTGATGAGGTGAAGACAGTTGCTGGAATGTGATGAGGGGAAGTCAGTTGCTGGAATGTGATGAGGTGAAGACAGTTGCTGGAATGTGATGAGGGGAAGTCAGTTGCTGGAATGTGATGAGGTGAAGACAGTTGCTGGAATGTGATGAGGGGAAGTCAGTTGCTGGAATGTGATGAGGTGAAGACAGTTGCTGGAATGTGATGAGGTGAAGACAGTTGCTGGAATGTGATGAGGGGAAGACAGTTGCTGGAATGTGATGAGGGGAAGTCAGTTGCTGGAATGTGATGAGGTGAAGACAGTTGCTGGAATGTGATGAGGTGAAGACAGTTGCTGGAATGTGATGAGGGGAAGACAGTTGCTGGAATGTGATGAGGGGAAGACAGTTGCTGGAATGTGATGAGGGGAAGTCAGTTGCTGGAATGTGATGAGGTGAAGACAGTTGCTGGAATGTGATGAGGTGAAGACAGTTGCTGGAATGTGATGAGGGAAGACAGTTGCTGGAATGTGATGAGGGGAAGTCAGTTGCTGGAATGTGATGAGGTGAAGACAGTTGCTGGAATGTGATGAGGGGAAGACAGTTGCTGGAATGTGATGAGGGGAAGACAGTTGCTGGAATGTGATGAGGGGAAGACAGTTGCTGGAATGTGATGAGGGAAGACAGTTGCTGGAATGTGATGAAGTGAAGACAGTTGCTGGAATGTGATGAGGTGAAGACAGTTGCTGGAATGTGATGAGGGGAAGTCAGTTGCTGGAATGTGATGAGGTGAAGACAGTTGCTGGAATGTGATGAGGTGAAGACAGTTGCTGGAATGTGATGAGGTGAAGACAGTTGCTGGAATGTGATGAGGGGAAGTCAGTTGCTGGAATGTGATGAGGTGAAGACAGTTGCTGGAATGTGATGAGGGGAAGTCAGTTGCTGGAATGTGATGAGGTGAAGACAGTTGCTGGAATGTGATGAGGTGAAGACAGTTGCTGGAATGTGATGAGGGGAAGACAGTTGCTGGAATGTGATGAGGGGAAGTCAGTTGCTGGAATGTGATGAGGTGAAGACAGTTGCTGGAATGTAATGAAGTGAAGA
>JACEEZ010020100.1:2008928-2011428 GCA_016584305.1 Chionoecetes opilio
AAGCTCAACCTTCTCTTCAGCGGCGCATCCTTCCCTTAATAAACATATATAATCGGGCAGGCTATGTCCTTATATGAGCCTGGTTTTATTGTGGATATCCGCAGCAACACTCTAAATTGATGCTGTGACCACACAAAAACCCGCCCCAGGTCCCCACCGCGCCTCAAACCTGATTCACAGAGAGGCTGCCGTCTTAGGGGAGAGGGAGGGAGGGACAGGGAGGGGAGGTAGGAAAAGGACGAGGAAGGAAGAAGTTAAAGGAAAAGAGAATGAGATGAACTAATGGGAGGGTGGTGACGAGTGGCGGTGGTGGTGGTGGTGGTGGTGGTGACGAGTGTCGGTGGTTGTGGTGGCGGTGGTGGTGGTGGTGATGAGTGGCGGTGGTGGTGACGAGTGTCGGTGTTGGTGGTGGTGGTGACGAGTGGCGGTGGTGGTGGTGGTGACGAGTGGCGGTGGTGGTGACGAGTGTCGGTGTTGGTGGTGGTGGTGACGAGTGGCGGTGGTGGTGGTGGTGACGAGTGGCGGTGGTGGTGGTGGTGGTGGTGACGAGTGGCGGTGGTGGTGGTGGTGACGAGTGGCGGTGGTGGTGGTGGTGACGAGTTGCGGTGGTGGTGGTGGTGACAAGTGTCGGTGGTTGTGGTGGCGGTGGTGGTGGTGGTGACGAATGTCGGTGGTTGTGGTGGCGGTGGTGGTGGTGGTGACGAGTGGCGGTGGTGGTGGTGGTGACGAGTGGCGGTGTTGTGGTGGCGGTGGTGGTGTGGTGACGAGTGGCGGTGGTGGTGGTGGACGATTGGCGGTGGGTGGTGGTGGTGACGAGTGGCGGTGGTTGTGGTGGTGGTGGTGACGAGTGGCGGTGGTGGTGGTGGTGGTGACGAGTGTCGGTGGTTGTGGTGGCGGGGTGGTGGTGGTGACGAATGTCGGTGGTTGTGGTGGCGGTGGTGGTGGTGGTGACGAGTGGCGGTGTTGTGGTGGTGGTGGTGGTGACGAGTGGCGGTGGTGGTGGTGGTGACGAGTGGCGGTGGTTGTGGGTGGCGGTGGTGGTGGTGGTGACGAGTGTCGGTGGTGGCGGTGGCGGTGGTGGTGACGAGTGGCGGTGGTGGCGGTGGTGACGAGTGGCGGTGGTGGTGTGGTGGTGACGAGTGGCGGTGGTGTGGTGGTGGTGACGAGTGGCGGTGGTGGTGGTGGTGGTGGTGATGACGAGTGGTGGTGGTGGTGACGAGTGGCGGTGGTTGTGGTGGTGGTGGTGGTGACGAGTGGCGGTGGTTGGTGGTGGTGACGAGTGGCAGTGGTGGTGGTGACGAGTTGCGGTGGTGGTGTGTGGTGACGAGTGGCGGTGGTGTGTGGTGGTGGTGACGAGTGGCGGTGGTGGTGGTGGTGGTGGTGTGGTGATGACGAGTGGTGGTGGTGGTGGTGACGAGTGGCGGTGGTTGTGGTGGTGGTGGTGACGAGTGCGGTGGTGGTGGTGGTGACGAGTGGCGGTGGTGGTGACGAGTGGTGGTGGTGGTGACTAGTGGCGGTGGTTGTGGTGTGGTGGTGGTGGTGGTGGTGACGAGTGGCGGTGGTGGTGTGGTGGTGGTGGTGATGACGAGTGGTGGTGGTGACGAGTGGCAGTGGCGATGGCGGTGGTGGTGGTGGTGACGAGTGGCGGTGGTGGTGAACGAGCGGCGGTGGTGGTGGTGGTGACGAGTGCGGTGGTGGTGGTGTGACGAGTGGCGGTAGTGGTGGTGGTGACGAGTGGTGGTGGTGGCGTGTTTTTGGTGGTGGTGGTGGTGACGGTGGTGTGGTGACGAGTGGCGGTGGTGGTGGTGGTGAAGGTGGCGGTGGTTGTGGTGTGTGACGATGGCGGTGGTGGTGGTGTGACGAGTGGCGGTGTATGGTGGTGACGAGTGGCGGTGGCGGTGGTGGTGACGAGTGGCGGTGGTGTGTGGTGACGGGTGCGGTGGTGTGACGAGTTGCGGTGGTGGTGGTGGTGGTGACGAGTGGCGGTGGTGGTGGTGGTGAAGAGTGGCGGTGGTGGTGGTGGTGACGAGTGGCGGTGGTGGTGGTGGCGGTGGTGGTGGTGCAGGGTAGTCGTGTGGAGGCGCCTCCTTGCCTCCTTGTTGTGCTGGTTGTGGTGATTGCTGATGACTGTTGTGATGCTGGTGATCATGATAGTTATTGTAGTATTGAAGCTGATAATGATAGTATTTTCCATCGTCTCCGTTATCATCATCATCATCATGTATTGTGTTGCCTTCACAAGGTGAAATTTGGTCTTAATTGTGAATTCATGAGGGTGTGCGTGCGTGTGTATATATAGATATATATATATATATATATATAATATATATATATATAATATATATAATAGTATATATATATATATATATATATATATATATATATATATATATATATAATATATCTATATATATATATATGTGTGTGTGTGTGTATTATTTATTTATATATATATATATTTTTTATTTTATTTATAATTGTATAAAGTGACGTGGTAAAT
>JACEEZ010020100.1:2016428-2026428 GCA_016584305.1 Chionoecetes opilio
CACACACACACACACACACACACACACCCACACACACACACAACACACACACACACACACCACACACACACCACACACACACACACACACACACACACCACACACACCCACACACACACACACACACACACACACACACACCACACACACACACACACACACCACACACACACACACACACACACACACACACACACACACACCACACACACACACACACACACCCACACACACACACACACCACACACACACACACACACACACACACCACACACACACACACACACACAACACACACACACACACACACACACACACACACACACACACACACACCACACACACACACACACACACACACACACACACACACCACACCACCACACCACCACACACACACACACACACACACATTCAGCCAAACAATGATGACATCGTAAGTGAATCCTGACGCTCCCTGCTTCACCCCGGGCGTGCGTGGAGGGACGGCTAAGAGAGGAGGCCCGTGGGTGGACGTCCCTTGTGTTAAGGAGGCGGTGGTGGCTGACAGCAGGACACTTGGGACACTGTTGTGGGTTATTCTCCTGTCTGTTGTGGACCTATTTTTGTATTTATTTTTGTGGTTGAAAGGCACGTTGAAGGTACTTGAATTCCGCGCGTCCAGAGGAGAGTAAGTAAGAGAGTCCATCCTCGAGAGTAGGTTGCCGGTGGTGCGGCGCCCTTAAGGAAGCCTCACCGTTTTGTGTATGGTGATGTAGCATTTAGTGTGTCGTGGTGTAGCATGTCTACGATCATGGGCGGCATTGTCGTGTGGGCGGCGTGCGATGGGCGGGTGGAGCGTGGCCGCCCGCTGGCCGGTGGGTGGAGGGCCGGTGTTGGCGCAGCTGGAGGGCGTCTCGGATGTGTCCGGTAGTTTGAATATAATTGCCAGGTGTTAATGACGGCAATTGGACGCATCCATCACCCGAAAGAAATTGTATTCTCGTGGTGTACGTGACGTGCGGGTAGGCCAGGCCGGGCGGGGATCATTCATCACGCCAGGCGGGGTGCGCGCGCAGGCTCGTTGGGTTGTTTCATGTTAGAGATAACCTGTTGGTTTGATGATGTGTGTGTGTGTGTGCGTGCGTGTGTGCCGTGGCGTGACCAGGCTGGTGGGAGGCCGCTGACGTTCTTTAATGATAGAAATGACTTAAATGTGTGTAAAAGGCTTGTTCTCCGTCATGATGATAGTATTAAGGTGCAGTATATTATATGGTGGTGGTGTGTTGTTGTTGTTGTTGTGGTTCTGGATGTGGTTGTGTTGTTGTTGTTGTTGTGGTTCTGGATGTGGTTGTGTTGTTGTTGTTGTTGTGGTTCTGGATGTGGTTGTGTTGTTGTTGTTGTTGTGGTTCTGGATGTGGTTGTGCTGTTGTTGTTGTTGTGGTTCTGGATGTGGTTGTGATTGTTTTTGTTGTTGTTGTTGTTGTTGTTGTTGTTGACTTTTGAGGGTTTTGGCGGTCACACTCACGCATCGCAGCGACCCGCAACTTTTTGTCGTAACTGTACGTATACCTAACTGCTGACCCGGCTAGTCTTGTGTTCTCGACCTGAATAAGAGTGACATGCACTTCTTTTGTTTACTTTGGCGGCATAAGAAAAACGAATGTAGATAAGAAAGGAACAAGGAAGGAATCGGAAGTCAGATAACAGAATCACCTAACCAAACGACCAATCTTGTTCACCGTTACTTCATTCTTATATACTTTTTTTTCGATTACAGAGAAAAAAAAACATGGGCAGTAGGTGAAAATTCTTAGTATTGAGGGATTTTCTGTAACACTTTTAACCACAGAGTTCTCGGCCACCACAAAAAGAGTATTAAGAGTTCTAAAGATTATTTTCTCAGAGCTTAGGGATCAGATTCTGAAATAAACATAGAATTGTAAATTTTTTCAAGGGATAGCAATTGCATGGGCTTGTTAGGCTGTGAGGAGGGAGATTAGGAGAGACTTTTGGAGCAGCAATAAATGATTAGTTCGGTGACACAAGAATAATAATGAATGACAAGGATTAAAACATGTAAAAAAGAGGTAAATTATAGCGAAGACAATATTAACTATAGGCTTTGCATCGGTTTTGGGAATAATCTGATAAGTGATGAGTGAATTACCCAGTGCAATTTAGACAAGATAATAACATAAACTATTAATATACGTAAAACCACCTGTCATAAAGATTAGCAGCGATAAAACAATAGATCACCATCACGACTATTGACAGTGATTTAGCTGATTACTATTGATTGCATCCACGAGTGTTTAATTAAAAGGCAATACGTATACATCCTCTGCTACTGTAAGACGCCTGAAGGATTACATTAGGACACCTGAAGGAGGGCTCAGGACAGGTGCTTAGGACGTCACCACCACCACCACCACCACCAAGAGACAGGTGAAACGCGTGTCTGTCTACCACCATGAAATATCCTTTCCATTACCGGCATATGAATTATATTTTCCATTAGGGATCTGTTTCATGAATTTTCATTGGCTCGCTGGGGTGTCCTGCGGGCCAATCAGCGGAAGGGTTACATTAGTTCGCCGCGGCGCTTTGTACCTGTCGGGATTAAAGGGCCGCTGATCATTCTCCTCCGAGGCGGCTGTCGGCTCATTTTTGCATCTGTTCCGTGGCTTGTAGGAAGATGCTGCGTCCCGGCGGTGATTGGTGACGGGCGGTGGGAGAGGGAAGATTGGTGATGAGCGAAGCCAATCACTCCCCCGGGGTATAAACTCCTCTATACGTGTGTGTGTGTGTGTGTGTGTGTGTGTGTGTGTGTGTGTGTGTGTGTGTGTGTGTGTGTGTGTGTGTGTGTGTGTGTGTGTGTGTGTGTGTGTGTGCTCATCACTATCTACATCTACAATATTCTTCCTCTTGTCGTTATTTTCTCTTATTGTTAATTGTCGCTCCTCACCGTGACACAAACCTCGGTACTGCAAATACGCATCAATTATCACCCATTTCTATATTCACTGCCTTCCAATCGGGATATAATACAATTTAAGGAGTTAGAGAGAGAGAGAGAGAGAGAGAGAGAGAGAGAGAGAGAGAGAGAGAGAGAGAGAGAGAGAGAGAGAGAGAGAGAGAGAGATCCCTGACGTTCTCTCACGGCTTCTTATGTAAACGTGTATAAATTTTCGTTTGATCTGAACCCTCCTGATCATCAACCTGTTGGAGTGGCTTTGGGGGGAAGGAGGGGAGTTATTTATCTTATCGGGGGTCCATTTCTTGCTGGCCAAGGTTTAGTGGTCACGCAGCGGCTGGTAATGAGGCGTTTATGATTATGAATATAGGAAAGGGCGTAGGAGAGAGACTTCTGAGAGGACCCGCCTATGTACTACCTCCTGCTGGGGGTTCCTCTTCCCTCCCTCCCTCTATACTAGTCCTTCCCTCTATCTTGCTTCATCTCGCTCACTTGTCTCTTTAAATGTTCTGGTATCAAGCTCCTTCTCTATCGCGCATGTTATCTCCGGTTTTCTTGTCCTGTATCGGTTCTACTTCCATTACCTTATGTGTGTGTGGCTCTCGCTCTCTAGCAGCTGGTTTAGAGGTACACGATTTACGCTCGTATACATATCGTCTGCTTCCTCTCCAACCAGGGTAGTGATAAGACAGCAAGAAGTTAGATATTAATATTTTATCTAGTTTACCTATTTATCGGGTGGGAACGAATCACTGGGGAATTTAATGAGGACTGTGCACCTGTAACTCCTTCTCCAGGTAGCGTTCAAAAGTGTTGTGGTTTTTATCGCATCCACACCAACCACTGCACGAGTATCCACCTTATCATCCACCACGAAATTCAATTCAAATGGATATCCAAGGCAAGGATTACTTACTAGTACATGGCTCTCTTTAACTAAAAATAAAAGAAAAAGTTGGACGAGTAACTTACTTCACCGCCTGTGTATCAACTTCCCAACTTTTTAAAGAAATTATTCATGGTTTTTAGTTTCCACTGTGTTGTGTATAGTTAATTTATGGGAAAAAGTCAAGGAGAAAGATATGTTAGGTTAAGTTAAGGGTATAGGTTTGGTTTTTCTATTACCTTACTACCGAATATACTTTTTTTTCCTCGTTATTTTCATTCCTACATTATTATTTCCACCCATCTCCTTGGTCTTACTGGAGGCAGAAACAGGTAGACACACGAGGTGGCAATGAACAACAAACCGACTTATTATTCTAAACTTCCTGTTATTGCAAAGATTGGTCTTTAAATTACCCTTTCATGCGAGTGATGTGACTGGCTTTTGGTGTTGAGAAATGGTCGCGGTGTCCTGACAAGTGAATTACATTGGCCTTTGTTAGGTTACCACAAGCAGTCGTAGGCGCGGGTGATGAATGGAGGGTCGCGGCGCCTGATGGATGACGGAGGGAAGTGGGTGATGGATGGACAACCTTAGATCGGCACAGACGTTGGTTGGCCTCGCACGCCTCCCTCAGACCCTCACCCATCGGTTTGAGCCGTGGGTGAGGCCTTGGCTGATGGGTGTGGGGGGGGGGGGGGTGGTTGAGTGTGTGTGTCTGTGTGTGGTTAGGTGGGTGGTTAAGTGAATGTGCACTGTGTGTTTGTGTGTGAGTGTGTTATCATTATTAATTTTTTTGATTCGCAAAACATATATACTTTCCCATCATTATTGTTGGACACATTTTCGTTGCTACACACACAGATGGTATAATGAGGCACGTCAACCCCCCAACACACTCTTTAACCCCCCAACACAACCTCCAACCCCCCAACACACCTCCAATCCCTTCAACACACCCTCCAGCCCCCCAACACACCTCCAATCCCTTCAACACACCCTCCAGCCCCCCAACACACTTCCAATCCCCTCAACGCACCCTCCAACCCCCAACACACCCTCCAGCCACCCAACACACCTCCAATCCCCTCAACACACCCTCCAACCCCTCAACACACCCTCCAATCCCCTCAACACACCCTCCAACCCCCCAACACACCTCCAACCCCCTCAACACACCCTCCAACCCCCAACACACCTCCAATCCCCCAACACACCTTCAACCCCCCAACACACCTCCAATCCCCCCAACACACCCTCCAATCCCTCCAACACACCTCCAATCCCCCCAACACACCTCCAATCCCCTCAACACACCCTCAACCCCCCAACACACCTCCAACCCCCCAACACACCCTCCCCCCCCCCCAACACCCCCTCCACCCCCCCAACACCCCTCCACCCCCCCAACGCACCCTCCACCCCCTCAACACACCCTCCAACCCCTCCACACACCCCAATCCTCCAACACACCTCCAATCCCCTCAACCACCCTTAACCCCCAACCACCCTGCCAGCCACCCAACGCACCCTCCACCCCCCAACGCACACTCCAACCCCCAACCCACCCTGAAACCCCCCAACATATCGTGCACGTCGCCTCGAAGACACGTGTATTAAATGTGGTGTTTCGAGCCTCTTTATCCCACCATCACAAACACTAAACTCTAGAAAGTCAACCTTAGACAGATTACTTTTCTACTCGCAGTTGGAATTGATAAAGAAAAAGTCTCGGAATCGCTAAAGAATAATACTATAATGGAAGTTTCTCCTGTGTTTCGTTTACATTAAAGTTTTCTTAGATTTCAATACATTTTAGGGATGCTTTTAGAGGTTAACCTGCACAATGCGTTTGCCCCCAGTGCTCAGAGTTTTTTTTTTTTTTTTTTCTTGTTGAATGATCCTATTTTAGGGCGAACACGATTTTAGTACCGATAAAATATGTTATAGGGTCCATTTTCGGGTGACAACGGGGAGTCCTGTAAGTCTAAGGATGATAGTGAAATATGGCTCGTCATGTCCGTAGACCTTCATCATATTTAAATTTTGTCCGGTAAATTTTAATTGATCCCAGGAACTTGTTTTGATAGATACGCTTTTACTTTGTAATTTAGGGATAAATATGGAATATATTTCGCACTCACGCAATTTTTGGTGTACGTAGTACATGTACAAGAGGAGGTATGTTTCGATGGTGACTGGTGAGTGCGTGGAGGACACCGGGGGATGGCATGAGTCCTTTAACCCCTTCACGCCCAGTTATTTCCTTGGCTACATAAAATTGTCTATTGTTAGCCATAAAGTTACGAAAAGTACTTAATAAACCAAATTAGTTAGTGGACAAGGTCACTAAACAGGTCATATCTATAAAATATTGTTTATCTTTACTAAAACTCGTCTAATGGTACCCAAATTACAATGAAAATTACGTTCTGGGTCTCAAGGGGATAATCATCACAGGCGTCGCTATGAAAATCCTGCCTGCGCCACCACGGGAAATGGCAAACTCTAAGAACTTTATAATGAAGAACACTGCCGGCTCTATAGGTTCAGACATCAAAAAAACTGTGTCCGTAGTACAAAATGCCACAAAAAAGTAAGTGTCTGCAATACCTTCGCAACACCTCTGCCCGCTACCTTCCCTCTCACCTCTCCACTGCCCCTTCACTTCTCTCCCGCACCCGCCCACCCCGCCCCAACCACGCCTAGTCCATTACCTGCCTCCCGAACGGCCTCCCAGCGCGGTCTACGGTCTCGGGTAGAGGCGGGTCAGGCTGGTAATAGAGCTGCACCGCCTGTCAGTTTTCGATGCTTCTGTAACCGACATTATTTTATGATACTTCGCGCTTAAATCAACAGACTTTCGTTAAGCGTTCTTTTTGCCAGCCTTTCCCCACCGCCTAGTAACTGACATACACCGGGGAACAGGAAAGATGAACTGATTCAAGGACTGTGCTGGCATCATCTCTCACTGTACTTCCATCCGTACCCATATACTAGGAAAAAAAGAAAATTGTCCATATTCAACCCTTTTACTGCCCGCTATAGTATTATTATGATACAGTCCTAAATACCGATGAATTTTCATGGCCCGACGGGAGTATAGAGGCATCTTTCATTACACTGTTATCACCCGCCCCACCCAGCAGCAGCAGCAGCAGTAGCAGCAGCAGCCACTGAAAGATGAACGAGGCTCAGCAGTGAGGCAATGAATGGGTCCAGTGATACGAGGCGGTGCTCGGAGGCGCAGAGCCGCGTGCTGGAGTCAGTAACCCGGCCGCTCAGCATTCGCATCAGCGCTGTGGTCTGATTAACATTTATATAGAGTGGAGGAGCCGCGGCGAGTTGATTAAGTCGTTTGATAGGTAAGGTGGGAGGAGGCGGCCGGTAGGCTTACTCAAGAGAAAGAGAATTATGTGAGGACGAGTGAGTGTGTGGCAAGTGTGTTCTGTAGTGTATCGTTGCCGGTGTTGTGCTTCTACTTACCTTACCTTGTGCTGGTGACGCCCCACTCAAGACTGTGGTCGAAGACATTCAGGGAACCAGTGTTACTGTGTCTTGTATACCTGTGTCGGCGCCCCAAGGCCGAGGTGCCGCGTGCGCGACCCTCCCCGCGCGGGGGCAACAAGGCCTGCAAGGAGGCCATTATCAGCTAGGGTCTTAGAAGCCATTTGGCAATTTGTCAGAAAGCCAGATTACTTTTGTTCTGACCATTTGATATACTGACTGCCTGGGGCGTGGCCTGCATGACAGGTCTTAATTATAATCCCACCTTCCTCCGCTGCGTTTTGAATGCCAGCAAAAAGGGTTTAATCTAGTAATATTAAAATATATATTGTATTCTTGCAACTGAAAAAAAAAATTGTGTCCTGTAAGCGATAAGTTTAATGTTGCTACTGAAGAGTGAAGGAAAGCAGGAGTGGGCGAGGCCCCCGCCCCGCCAAGACCGTATCGGGATGATTAGGGAGCCAGGCGCGGGTTTAATTATGAGATGTTTTGTTGTGAGTGTGCAGGTGAGGGAGCCGAGGGGGAGCTTCTGGAGGGGGGTGAAGGTATATTTATGTTGCTTGTTGTTTTACATAGATGAAAAAATGAATGTATACATATATATGGAAAAATATATATATTGTAAAGGTAACACATGTATATATATTTAAGCGAGCTAAGAACCAGTGACACTACTAATAAGTTATTTTGGTGTGACTTAGAACGATGTGTTGGTATTGTTAGTTCAATGATGTTTTCTTCCTTAGGGTGAATATTTACATTGTCTTCCTATAATAACATATGGCCGTCAATATGGCGGGAGATCAACAGTTAGTTTTTTCTTTATCTGCCTCATTTTTGCATGATTACATTTTCTTTTTCTTTAAAATTTAGAACTTTGGCTTGAAAATATGAACGAATTTTTCTATTTTCCTGCTGTATTCTTCCATTTTATGTTTGTTTTTCTGCCTCACTGCATCCCTCTCCCTTAGATATCAACTCTCTGTCTCTCTCTCTCATATCAAATCCAAAATTCACCACTTATTGTATCGTTTGGTGTTATGTGCAGCATATGATTCTTCTATACATCATTTCTATCATTATTCACGCCACACAAAGTTGAATATCCCTCACGTCCTGTAGTTTTTTAATAGATGGCTTCTCTTATACCTTCGAGAGGGTTGCTGGGAAAAGAATACAGATAGTTTCGGTTGAATTACGACCATTTACGTATATGTGGCGTGACTATTTGTCTAATAATGTAATTTTCGTCGTACTTACAACTTCCACCTTCGAGCCCTGACTCTAATAACTTACCGTTTACTTATATGCAAAAGTTTTATTCTTGGCTCGATAAGTTCTCACCCAACCGCTGAGATACGTGTCACCACCACCACCACCACCACCACAACATCTGCAGATCACAAGTATTTTCAATTTTCTGTTCTTTTTTTTTATCCCCAACTATTGCATTTACCATAATAGAATGTCTTGATCACGCACGGTTCGTAAGTCTCGAGAATTTCCCTAAGTGTGATGTTTATGGCTTAAAATATACAGCGTGTGGAGGGATGCCTGTGAATTAGAGAGTAGGAAAAGTGACGAGAATCCAGTTGGCCGCACGTGTTGTCCTATTTAGAGGTTGCCGAATGTTGTGTTTGCTTGTCATTTATCACCAGCAAATTTGACTCATGCCCTATGATTTGGCGGATAAATGAAGCAAAAACATGAGTGGTAGTCATGCAGTAAGTGGTCACAAATTACTCTATAAATTGAGTCTTCCTTCCCTGAATGGACAAAAAATATGTAAAAAATATCGTATTTTTCTATCGTCATTCTTCTCCCCTTCATCACCTCATTTTCCTACCTATCATTGTCTTCCTTTTTACCACCTGTCTCTCCTTTCATTTACATAATACCATCCAATTCTCTTCATACTTGTGTCTCTGCCTACCTTATTTCCTCACAATAACTCTTTTAAAAGTGCATCACGTAAAACCTTTCCGGTCTTACAGATAAAAAATAGTCCACATTATTTCTTCCCCAACGTCTGTGGTGTCATTTTATTTTATTTTTCCCTTCCTCTGCCAGTGAACCATAGAGAGGGGTGGGTGGCGAGGACGCATCTTATCTTTTGTCCTCTCGAAGTGTTAGTAAAGATCTGCACAATAGAGTAGTCAACCTGTGCACGTAACCATTAGGCATTTTGTTACCCGGTACTCTGTATTCATAATGTTTTTGTGGTTTTCCTCCTTGTCCTTGTCCTCCTCCGCCTCCTCCTCCCAGTCGTACCGGGAGCGGCTGTCTGTCACTTGCTAACCTTGTCTTCGTAATATACTCAACGTACTTGACACTTTGCTTGGATCTGTAAAGTCAGGTTTACACAAAGGTTTACAGAAGAGCGCTCAACACTAAGGCTGTCATGTCATAATGGAGAGTGAGGCAGGATCAGCCCGTGGTGCGGCAGGGAGGGAGAGCTCCGTCAGTCGCAATACATGTACAAGAAGGGAGTTTTGGATCAGAGATATTATATATATGATATAAGTAATCATTGTATTCACTGAATTGAAGAAATATTTTGGTGTCATCATTATCACTGACATCAAATAGCTGAAAGATATCTCCACTCGAAGATGTATATATATGCCATGTTCAAATTCATCATAAA
>JACEEZ010020100.1:2033928-2041428 GCA_016584305.1 Chionoecetes opilio
TACGCCATACAAACTCATAGATATTAATACCAATGAGCTTAAGATATATGGCAACACTGAGATAATTATATGCATGATTCTTCACTTCTCCGTCACGATGTTTTGTCACTCAATATCGCGCTAAGCCTTACCCTCTTCGTGTCAAGTCATCCCCCGCCTAGGCCAGAGAAAACCGGCTCAAGTCTGTCTCTCTATAGCAGTAGCGGGCCGGGTCGTGAGCTGTATGGAGTGAGGCACGGTCAGAAGTGATCTAAAGAAAGACGTTAAGGATGGGGGAGGGTGTTTGTTTTCTCCATCAAGTATTTAGTGAGCCTATAGTAGGAAAAGGGTGTCAGGTCCTCGATGGCATTCTGGAGAGCCTCGGGAGTGTAGGTCGAAGGGGGAACCACCAGCAGACTCATTGACCAGGTGATAGGGTGCATACGTTTTTAAGTTACTCTGTTCTGTGTAAATGCCAGCCAGGACATTCAATATATAGAGAGAGTGAAGAAGGGAGATAGTTGTTTGAATATAAGAAGTAACTACTAAGCTTGTTCTTTTAGTATATGAGAAAGAAAATATGGGTTTAGTATGTTAGAGAGAGAGAGAGAGAGAGAGAGAGAGAGAGAGAGAGAGAGAGAGAGAGAGAGAGAGAGAGAGAGAGAGAGAGAGAGAGAGAGAGAGAGAGAGAGAGAGAGAGAGAGAGAGAGAGAGAGAGAGAGAGAGCAAAAAACTGTATATATATATGGCATTACAGTAATAGTAGTAGTAGTAGTAGTAGTAGTAGTCTTGAAAATCGTGCTGCCAGTCTTAATTGCAGTTGTAGTAGTATAAGATAACGCAATGGGGAAAAGAGGCAGTCAGATGGTTCTATAAGGTGTCGGTACGGGTAGCGGGCCAGACTCAAGCCTTTGCCTCTTGCCCGCCAAAGAGGGAGTCATATATATTGTAAGTAGGAATAAAAAAAGGTAAAATAAGTCACTGAAAAGAGGATTGGCCACACTCAGCCGTTGCCTCCTGCCCGCCAAAGAGGGAGATGCAATGCCCGAGACTTCAAGGGTAAACACTTCGTCCCATTTTCTTTCGTTTATTTTCATATTTTTGTCATTGTTGTTGATGTTGATACTTCGGTTATCAATATTATTTTTCTAGATTATTATGGTAATAATAATGATAGTAATAATAATTATATTGATTATATCATTATCATCATTATTGTTATTATTATTACTATTATTATTATTATCATGGTTATTGTTTGCATTAAAAATGTCATCATTTTCCTTACCTTTGTTTTTGTTGTTATTGGTGGTGGCTCTAGTGATGACAATGATGGCGTTCTTATCATTGTTCTTGTTTTGGTAATAGTAGTATAGTCTATTCACTTAAGCTGGATTCTTGGGAGCTGCTCGATGCCTACCCGAGTAAGTAAGGACGTCGCTGATTGGCTGATGCACGCGGGCTGGGTGGTGATGGTGGTGGTATTTTGGTAGCCTCAGCCAATCAGCGACGTCCTTACATACTCAGGTAGGCATCGAGCAGCTCCCAAGAATCCAGCTTAAGTGAATAGACTATAGTAGTTGAGTAGCCGTAATATAAATATTCATACGTAGCATAGTCATAGTAATCGAAGTAGTAACCTTAACCTCACCATCAGCATCACAGTCAAGAATGATTTCTGTAAAGCTTACACGTATTTCTGTTAATTCTAACGCGCTAAGTCTTAACACGATCCAGGCCTGTATATCTATAGTTTACCAGTGTGTGTGTGTGTGTGTGTGTGTGTGTGTGTGTGTGTGTGTGTGTGTGTGTGTGTGTGTGTGTGTGTGTGTGTGTGTCTGTGTGTGTGTGTGTGTCCGTGTGTGTGTGTGTGTGTGTGTGTGTGTGGCGAGTGACGGGTGGGCGGCAGTCTCCGTCTTGCTGAGTGCAGGCGGTACAGTCAGACGTGCAAGATACGTGTTGTCAGAAGACCGTCAATAAAGACCCGTGATTGGCATTTAGCGTTGAGATAATGGCTATATTAATCCAACACAGGTGTCGATGAGGCGAGTTTTTCCAGGTACAATTAAGCCTCAGTAGGCCCATGAATACAAGGCCGTGTGTTAGCTATATCATCCCTATCTAAGCCGACCCAGTTTATCTCTATAATGAATTTAGCCGATCAGACTCGAGGCCTTATTGTGGGGTTGGTATGGGGAAGGGGGAGGGTAGGGAGGGTAGCCTGTGATATAGCCGGCCGGGAGGGAGAGACGGTAGCACCATGCCTAAGGGGGTGGGGGGAGGGATCGAGGCCCAACCTGTTTACTGACGAAGCCCAGGAATGCCGCGGCGGGTCAAGCGAGAAAAATAGCCCACGATGCAATGTGAGGACGGCGCTTACTGGGCTGAGATTGAGAACTATACTCTGTTTTTATTAACAAGGCAAAAAATCCTGACCCTTGCTTCTTACTGACTGATATTTAATGCCAGGAGAAAGGAATACTACGCGTCTTCTAAATTTCAGCTGTATTTCATCATAGTTAACCCTATTATCAGGTAAACATAGGCATACTTTTAAGCATGAGACCTTATGATAGAATGGGAATTTTCGCCTCGTTAAAAATAATAGACTATAGGTAACGACTTCTTAAATTTGTACCTGTTATCTCCATACGGATCGGAGGTGTCGTGATGCGCGTAGTTCTTATCAAGACGACCAGAAGTGTTTACCCATAATACAACATCCACCGCCCTTTTAGAAATCAGCAAAACTCCTATAGCTTCACTATTTCTAAAACTTTTTAAGATTTTCCGCTGAATGACCTTGGCAATTAATCATCATGTGAAGGAAACTTTTCAGAATGGTGCAGGTAACGAGCGTGATGCATCAAAGGTGTGGGCAGGTGAGGACCATCGCTCAGCTCAGGTGTTTAATGCATGCAATATGTTTGGTCACGAGAAGGGGAGTGGCTGGCGACCTACAGAGGGTAAGGGCGGAAACTGCCCCGGTGAGGCAAGTCAGGCGGTGAGGGGGAGGTTGAGGAAGGTACGGGCCGATCTCTGGAGGTTGGGGAGGTACGGGGCCGATCTCTGGAGGTTGGGGAGGTACGGGGCCGATCTCTGGAGGTTGGGGAGGTACGGGGCCGATCTCTGGAGGTTGGGGAGGTACGGGGCCGATCTCTGGAGGTTGGGGAGGTACGGGCCGATCTCTGGAGGTTGGGGAGGTACGGGGCCGATCTCTGGAGGTTGGGGATTACGGGGCCGATCTCTGGAGGTTGGGGAGGTACGGGGCCGATCTCTGGAGGTTGGGGATGGTACGGGGCCGATCTCTGGAGGTTGGGGAGGTACGGGGCCGATCTCTGGAGGTTGGGGAGGTACGGGGCCGATCTCTGGAGGTTGGGGAGGTACGGGGCCGATCTCTGGAGGTTGGGGAGGTACGGGGCCGATCTCTGGAGGTTGAGGAAGGTACGGGCCGATCTCTGGAGGTTGGGGAGGTACGGGGCCGATCTCTGGAGGTTGGGGAGGTACGGGGCCGATCTCTGGAGGTTGGGGAGGTACGGGGCCGATCTCTGGAGGTTGGGGAGGTACGGGGCCGATCTCTGGAGGTTGGGGAGGTGCGAGGCCGATCTCTGGAGGTTGGGGAGGTACGGGGCCGATCTCCGGGGGTTGGGGAGGTACGGGGCCGATCTTTGGAGGTTAGGGAGGTACGGGGCCGATCTCTGGAGGTTGGGGAAGGTACGGGCCGATCTCTGGAGGTTGGGGAGGTACGGGGCCGATCTCTGGAGGTTGGAGAGGTACGGGGCTGATCTCTGGAGGTTCGGGAGGCACGGGGCCGATCTTTGGAGGTTGGGGAGGTACGGGGCTGATCTCTGGAGGTTGGGGAGGTACGGGGCCGGTGTCTGGAGGTTGGAGAGGCACGGGGCCGGTGTCTGGAGGTTAGGGAGGTACGGGGCCGGTGTCTGGAGGTTGGAGAGGCACGGGGCCGGTGTCTGGAGGTTGGGGAGGTACGGGGCCGATCCCTGGAGGTTGGGGAGGTACTGGAAGGCGGAGACTGCATCATGCTGGGAGATCATGGAAAGATAGGAGCGGAAAGAGTTTGATTGACGAGTTCAAAAGTCTCACGTCAATAAAATTTTCTTATTGAGTCCGTGTTTGTGTTTAGGTTAGTATATAATCTGCAATATCTCTCTCTCTCTCTCTCTCTCTCTCTCTCTCTCTCTCTCTCTCTCTCTCTCTCTCTCTCTCTCTCTCTCTCTCTCTCTCTCTCTCTCTCTCTCTCTCTCTCTCTCTCTCTCTCTCTCTCTCTCTCTCTCTCTCTCTCTCTCTCTCTCTCTCTCTCTCTCAACACACCTGCCCCCGTCCTGCTCCCTGCGCCTCGTCGGTGATAAGTGCCGCTTAGCAGGAACCATCAGAGGAATATTGCCTCTATTAGCAGGGATGCGCGGCCAGGCCCAGACGCCGCCCCTTTATTCGTCACTGGTACCTACCCTCCCTCCTTCCCTCCTTTTTGTTACTCCTGAGACCGTCACAACTGCACTTGCTTACGCTACCACACTATACCACCACACTACTACACTACCTACCAGACTATACCTACCACACTGGCACCTATCCTCCCTACCTCTCTACGTCCCCTCCCTTAGTACTTCTTTTTATCGTCACAACTGCCCTTGCCTGTACCACACTATACCACACCACACTACCACACCACACAACACCGCACTAAATCTTATACACACCCTTTACACACACACATACACACACACATACACACACACAGAGGTCAGTTCGCTACACCCACACCGCTACACCCAGCGATGCATTTGTTGTATCTGTCCGTCGTGATTTGTGTTGTTATGCAGATGTTGTGCAAACCTTGGGTGCGCGGCGCTCGGCCCAAGCATAAGCCAAATTGACTTACCACTCCAACGTAGAAGGAAATAACTGTGAAAGAATAAGACACACAATGATTTCTTTAATGATATCTGTATGTATTGTGTTTGTTAATGGTTTGTTTGATAGATTATTGAACCAGGAAGAAAGTGATGATGTTAGAAATGTGGTGTAGATCTCCAAAAGGGAATTAACTGCTTAAATGTTTTGGCAAGATTGGTTAACTTTTTTTCACGAATTTATGAATGTTGCCATCAATGTCGTAACCGATGTTTATGCTGCTTTTTTGTCGAAATTTCTGTTTATTTCTCTATAATTTTTTTAGAGAATCGTTGGTAGAGATAGGTCAGAGAAGTTATGAATAAATTTCCCTTAAAAACATTGAACCTAGCAATGGTTCGAATGCTTATTTTAGGAATGTAATAGTGACGTCTCTTTTGACTTGACAGGATTATGTACCGAAGAAAATTGCGGCTTTAGTTTACTGCATGCACGCAACACTACCACCCCCACCACCACCATCACCACCCCCACCACCACCACCACCATCACCACCATCACCACCACCACACCACCATCACAACCACCACTACCACTACCGCCACCACAACCACCACCACCCCTACCACCACCCCCACCACCACCATCACCACCATCATCACCATCACAACCACCACTACCACTACCACCACCACCACCTCTACCACCACCACCACCTATACCGCTTAAACAAAAAGAAACAACAGCAGAAACAACATAAACAAAGTAAAAAAAAAACTACCACCCCCACTACTACTACTACTACTACTACTACTACTACTACTACTACTACTACTACTACTACTACTACTACTACTACTACTACTACTACTACTACTACTACTACTACTACTACTATTACTACTAAACTACTACTATGTACTATTACCACTACTACTACTAACCACAATTTCTACGTTCTCCTCCACATAAACCCACCACATATACACCTTCCCACAACTAACCACCACCACCACCACAATTCTCACCACCAAACATCAAGCCGAGCCTTACCACGCACTAAACACCCCCACCACCCCACCTCCTCCCCCTCACCAACCAACCATCACCAACCAGCCATTACAACCACCGCCTACCAACACCAATCACCACCTCCAATCACCACCATCAAGACATAGTGTTTGGTATGCAGGGAGGCGGACCACACAACACACCTGTACCACACCGGCCCTGTCCACACCTTAAAGGGACGGATGCTTCTTGTCTTCAGTTACTTATTAAGCGGAGATCAGTGTCCTTCCAGGTTTATTGAGCGAGTCCAGGTGTGCTGACCCGACCGGCCGGCCAGTCAGATAGCGGAGAGACGCGACGAATTAGACTTGTGTTGTGTAGGTTTGGTTTGAAGACGCTGGTTAGGAGGGGTCCATCGTGTTTTTGTTGTCGTCTGTCTCTCTCTCTCTCTCTCTCTCTCTCTCTCTCTCTCTCTCTCTCTCTCTCTCTCTCTCTCTCTCTCTCTCTCTCTCTCTCTCTCTCTCTCTCTCTCTCTCTCTCTCGCTCGCTCTCGCTCTCGCTCTCTCTCTCTCTCTCTCTCGCGCTCTCGCTCTCTCTCTCTCTCTCTCTCTCTCGGTGGTGTCGTCTTTTGTTCAGAGCCGACGAGGAGGCTTTCAGATGGCGTGACCTTAGAGATGTAATGAGTATAAGTACAAGGCAATGGTAAATAGTAGAAAATTAAAAGTAGACGTATGCATTAAGGAGAACCACGAGACTATCTTCTAATTAGTACCAAGTGACGCTAGATTCAGAGTAACATCAGAGTATCTTCAGGGTGAAAAAGATGGTTTAAAAGTGTAATAGTATCAATGAGTAACCTTGAAATGTAGGAATTCCACAGTAGACAACTTCAGAAAATGTATTGGAATCAGGTAGGGGAAGATTAGCGCCACTCGACCTTGAATAAAGGCTTAGTGACACGTAACCTTGAACACCAGATAAACACAAAGCTTTAAAAGGAGGCTGGACAATTTCAAGGATGCAGATGAAAGGTGGATGTAGGTAGTATTAAGTAACAGGAACTACCACGTGTAGGTCTCACGGGCTCTTGTAGCTTCCATGTTTTCTTATTTTCTTATGTTCTTAACACTCGTTCCTATTTTTTCGCCCCTGGTCTGTCTGTAGTGAATCCCAGCGACGTGATGACCCTTGACCTCGCCTGCACTCTCAGAAATGGGGGGTATATTAAGGGTAGAATTGTTACATCGCACCATCACTACCCTTTTTATACCCTATGTCCAGGCTGGAGGGTAGATGCTGCCGATTATACCCTTCATCTACCCTTTATCGACCCTTTTTAGACGAGAGGATTGAGAAAGGGTACATTTGGGGTTGGAAAAGGGTATATTTAGGGTTACAAAAGGGTATATTTGTAAAAGTAGAAAAAGGGTAGCAGTATTTCATCACTACAAACACCCTTTTTCTACCCTTTTCCTACCCTTCTTTTCTAAGAGTGTGACCTTACTGCGTCTACACCACTCGATGACCGTCAATACATGTAGTCTGTCCACGTTAAGTCCTGCGTGATATCCTTGTAAAGCCACGACCAGTAACCTGTTCCCGGTGCGGTGTGAGGCTCCCCCGGTGATTAAGACCGGG
>JACEEZ010020100.1:2046428-2068928 GCA_016584305.1 Chionoecetes opilio
CACACACACACACACACACACACACACACACATACACACCCACCCACCCACACACACACACACACACACACACACACACACACACACACACACACACACACACACACACACACACACACACACACACACACACACACACACACACACCACCCCACCCCCACACACACACACACACACACACACACACACACACACACACACACACACACACACACACACACACACACACACACACACATTTATATAGACACACCTCTCTCCTTGAAGATATAAATTGATGGACATTTATCCTGTGATGTGACACGACGTCGGTGGCATAAAAAAAAAAAAAAAATAGATAAACCAAAGGGGAGGTGAAAGCGAGGAAGGAAAGAGGAAAGAACGACAACCACCACCACCACCACCACTAACAACAACAACAACAACAGAACACACCATCAACAGAACCCCCCCCCCCACCCCATCCCACCAACAGAACACACCACCGTCACATCGCTTTTATCAGTCCACCGCCGCCAGGGACAACTGCCGTGGAAGAGACGTGTTTGTTATCCCTGCCTGATGGGAGTGAGTGGCGGGCGTCATGAGTGCTGCAGTGATAGTGGCGGCCATGGGCTGTTTTTGGCGAAATATATATTTTCATCTCTCTCTGAGGTTATCGGTTGTTTTAGTGAGACCAGAGAACCTTGAGCAACGAATGCAAGGACTTAAAGACTATTTTTGTATCTCCTTATCTGCTTTCTTCTTCGTGTGGAATAGTAATAATCGCTACGTAAATTATAAAGTTGAAGCTGTTGAGAGACTGAAGACGTAATCTAAATTATTTGTGTCTCCGATGTTAAGGAGGCACCCGAGGATATGTGCGTTCAGGCGTGCGGGAGGCAGCGTGTGCGATCCTTACGTCTCCTATACAGGCTAGGTCTTACAGGTCCTCTACAGTTCCTTATACACTCATATACAGGCTCCTTATACAGGCTAGATTCCTTATACAGGCTCCTCATACAGGTTCCTTATACACTCATATACAGGCTCCTTATACAGGCTAGGCTCCTTATACAGGCTCCTTATACAGGCTCCTTATACAGGCTCCTTATACAGGCACCTGGAATACGTGGGCCCTTGCCTGCACGGGATATCTCTTGTCTCATTACATTCATTACTTTTTGCATCAATAAATTTGCTTCACAGTACTTTGCATCCATAAATTTACTTTACAATTATGTTTTATGAGGTAGGCAAATCTTGTTTTTGTCATACTTTTTCTTTGTTTATCTAATGCCTGTAATGTATTCCTGCATCGTGTTAGGCATTAGAACAACCCTCAATAGCACTGGTTTTGTCAATTAAGTTTTATAGCGATTCTTTTTTTTTTACCAGTATAAAGATATTTTGATCTTTTACTTGGTTTTCCGTGTTATTTTCCAGCGACAAAGTTCCAAACATGTACTCGATTTCCCATTGTTATTTTCTTTCTTCCAGCAATTTTATATTCTCAGTAACACACCAAAGTCTTGCCTATCAATCAGCCATAAGTGCCTAGCTAGTCTTTGCTTTCTACATTCTCTCTATCAGGCAGACGAAGTGGATTCTTTCTTGAGTGTTCCTCGCCACTACTGGACGCGAACACGACACCCCGCACACTGCCATTCATTATTGTCGCTTCACTCTCCAACTTGATTACTCAGCCATCTTATATACACGCAGGAATATCGATCTGCTAAGCTGTGTGTAGCGTTGGACTGTGACTTAACTAATAGCCTTATAGTATAGTATCTTAAGTATAGTAGCCTTTTAGTATAGTAGCCTTTTAGTATAGTAGCCTTTTAGTATAGTAGCCTTTTAGTATAGTAGCCTTTTAGTATAGTAGCCTTAGACCAATGGCTAGACTCTGACTTGCTTAAAGGGAGGAGGAAAGCCTTATAGTATAGTAGCCTTAGTATAGTAGCCTTAGTATAATAGCCTTTTAGTATAGTAGCCTTAGTATAGTAGCCTTAGACCAATGGCTGGACACTGACTTGCCTTTAGGTAGGAGGAAGGTGACGACATAACACTTGCGGAAAACTTCAGTAAATAAATATCGCTGTCTAACTTGAATGATCTCAGTCTTGTTTCCTGACGAGGGGACTCTGCATGTTGACGTTGAAGTATTTTGTTCAGTCTTCACACGGCGCTGATGAATAAGACGATTGCGAGTGTGATCACCAATACCCGAAGACAACTGTTGTACCCGAATGGTTGTTGTTGTTTCCGTTTCTAATTCGTAAAGTAAGACTAAAATATTTTCGAAGTTGAAGTCGAATACATTGTTTTGTTTTTCTTCTATTTTTTCTTCACCGTCCACTTCCTTCCATTCCTCGCTTTATTCTAGCTCCTGCGTTTCTGTGTATCATTATTATGTCCATATTTATGTTTATCATTATTATATCATTATTATTATGTATGTTATTATTAGGTTCACTATTATTACCAGGTCGAATGTATACTCTTTCCTCCTACTCCATCTTCCTTTCTAAAGATTTCCCTTCGTCCTTTCTCTAGTGTTTTCCTGACATCCATAATAACATAACATCCGAAACATTTCCTCTGCGCCTCCAATACGAAGCTTGTTTTAACGGCATCGGTAACAAGCTTCATGCGACTATTTTCATGCTATAGATTTAAAGTTTCCATTATTTTCGTTTTGCTGTAGCTACTAAAGAGAGAGAGAGAGAGAGAGAGAGAGAGAGAGAGAGAGAGAGAGAGAGAGAGAGAGAGAGAGAGAGAGAGAGAGAGAGAGAGAGAGAGAGAGAGAGAGAGAGAGAGAGAGAGAGAGAGTATAAACTTCCATTATTAGTCTTGCTCACGAATACATTTTGTCGCTCTTATCTACTATCCACTTAATTAATAACTCTGTTTTTCCATCTTTGCAGGTGAGTAGTGACGGAGACAGCTGGTGGGCGGCGAGGTAAGGGCGTGTTGATGCACGAGTGGCGGGGTTGAGGTGCTTGAGACGAAAGAACTCTGAGACGGGCACTAAGAGAACTCCCTTTAATCCATGCGTCGTCACAGTAACATATAGCGGGAGGACTTACGGGTCGTGGGAAATGTAAAAGTATGAATGGAATTGCCGGGAGGATGGATAGAGGGTGAGTTGAACAGGGGGATGATAGGATAGGGGATAGGGAATAGTATAGGGGATAAGGGATATGATAGATGATAGGGGAGGATAGGAGGGAGGAGGAGTTGAGCAAGTGGATGGGATAGGAAAAGGAGCAGAAGGAAGGAATCAGCTGGTGGTGTTGATGGCAAAGGGAGGGCCAGGAATAGTGAGCCACAACATAATTAAGCCATACTTAATTGCTACGTTCCCTGCATCACGGTATATACCCAGCCCTGCCCAGCACCACACACTAACACATCATAGACGTCCTAGCACACCTTCACTCCGCCACGCACACACCCCAGCAAGGCTACACCAAGGCCTCCTAGAATACTCACACGCATTCACTTAGACCTCACTGAGAATCTCATTGATGATTTATTTTACCTACATCCAAAAATCCTTGAGTCCAAAGTTCTGTCTTTATCTTAATGCAGGATTTCTTGTGTCTTACTTGAAAAAACTCAATAAAGTATGGCATAAATAAAGCATTTGTAGTTGGAATTGTTTTTGTTTTTTTTAATTAAATTTTCTGTTATGTTCTATACGGGGACTGTTCTAGGAGGCCTTGGCTACATCCGTCTTGCCGCTGCGCTCCCCTTGCGTCGCTCAACCTGAAATTTTCCTGAGATAAATCTGAGGTCTCCAATAACTCTCCATGCATCCCGTGGACCCAGAAGGGAATGAGAAAATGCCTCATGGTAATAATCTAGCGAGTTAGTAATAACCTGCAACATTTTTTCATCTATCAGCGTATCTCGCCGCTTCGGTAACAATGAAGGTTTTGCTTTTGAAGGTTTATTGAGTATTTTTTACTCATTCAGGTGATTTACCGGCGTCAGACAAGCTATTAACGACCTTTTGTACTTAATAAAGCTCGTTAGAGAGGAAATATGACATTAGAACGCTGTGCTCCTAATCCGTCGCGAACAATTTATTGGAAGATGATAGGCGATGGCGCGGCTGTTATTACTTATATTACGATGATTATTTCCGTGGACAGTGTTACCAAGGCCAAGGGTTGAGATGTTACCACGAGGCAGAGGTCCGCGTCGCAGGGTCTTGCTCGCCCCGCCGCTGAGGACGCGGCTGGGTCGTCGCTGCTGCACCATAGCAGGAGTGGCTACCGTTTCGCACTCTCCGTCCATAAAGCTACTGTATTTACGGCCTCGTGGACTTACTTGGAGGAGGCGCAGCCGGCGGTGTTTGCGCAGTGAATTATACAGACTCCGTCGCCGCCTTTACCGCGCAACCTCCGTTCACCAATCACCCGAGGGATCTATTTTTTTATTCATTCAAATTTCCTAAGGACACACAGAGTACCTTCTTAATTTTGCTTATTGACACTAATTTATGCCGCGTCGTACCGGGGGCGTGATGGTGGTGGTGGTGGTGGTGGTGGTGGTGGTGGTAGTGGTGGTGGTGGCCTGGTATTGGTAGTGGTGGGAGGCGCGTTGGCAGGGGTTGAGGCGTTTGTTACTTCCTAATCGAGAAGCGAAGTGAAGATGTGGTCCTTCATCTCAATGTGAATAGTATGAAGTTATCTTCCACCAGAGTGGATTGAGAAGCTGCGGTGGAGTGGTGGAGGCGGCGGCCGCGTCTGCTGGAGTGCTGTGTGGACGGACCCCTTAAGGCCCCGCACCTCACTCACCTCAACTTTATTACTTCATCTAACGCGTGCTTTTGGGACATCATTATAAGAGAGAGAGAGATAAATAGAAGTGTAAGGGAAGAAAGACGAAGGCAAGAGAGGAAAGGACAGTATATACACAAGAGGAGACACGAGTGAAAGGAATAGAAGACAAGGAAGAAAATAAATAGAAGGCAATGTTAAATAGAAGACAAAATGGAGAGAGGAATGAATGTTGTAGGAAATATAGATTATATTAAACATGTGAGGCACCGCGCGCGCCCGTCACTATGCACACGCACGCAGGCACTGAGACC
This sequence comes from Chionoecetes opilio, assembly GCA_016584305.1. Classification (NCBI taxonomy): domain Eukaryota; kingdom Metazoa; phylum Arthropoda; class Malacostraca; order Decapoda; family Majidae; genus Chionoecetes; species Chionoecetes opilio. Next base: position 2,051,515 of record JACEEZ010020100.1, read on the forward strand.
TCACTGAGAATCTCATTGATGATTTGTTAACCTACGTCCAAAATTCCTTGAGTCCAACGTTCTATCTTTATCTTAATGCAGAATTTCGTGTGTCTTTCTTGTAAAAAAAATCGGTGAAGGAAGACATATTATAACTAAGGCATTTGAATCTGTAATTGCTTTTTTGATTAAATTTAATTTGATCTTCTTTCTATACGGGGACTGGTAATAAGCTAGATTTTTGTTACGACTTTTGTCTGCCCTAAATACCTGTTCCCTATGCTGTAAATAATAAGGGAAATTGGGTTTTCTTCTACCTAAGGATAACCTGACATTATGGTCGAGCCATTACGCTGTATATACGAATGTCAATCTTCCAAAGACTAAATCAATTCCGCAGTTTTTTGGTGTTTTGTTAGTATTCCTTTGATCCACTCATGATTACTGTAGTCATTACACCCCAGACGATCATGAATGTCTTGTGTGTGTGTGTGTGGTGTGTGTGTGTGTGTGTGTGTTGTTTCTGGTGCTGTCGTGGTGTGTATGTGTGTTGTGTGTGTGTGTGTGCGTGTTGTGTGTTATGTTGTGTGAAATGTGTGTTGTGTGTGTGGTGTGTGTTGTTGTGTGTGTGTGATTGTGTTGTGTGTTTGTTGTGTGTGAGTTTGTGTGTGTTGTTGTTGTGTGGTAGTGGTGATGTGTGTGTGTGTGTTGTGTGTGTGTGTTGTGTGTGCTAGTGTGGTGTGTCTGTATGTGTGTAGTGGTGTGTGGTTTTGTGTGTTGTATGGTGTAATGTGTTTTGTGTGTGCTGTGTGTGTGTGTGTGTGTGTGTAGTGTTCAATGTAGTGTTGTGCTGTGTGTTGTGTATGTGTGTGTGTTGTGTGTGCTGTGTTGTGTGTTGTCGTGCGTGTGTGTGTGTGTGTGTGTGTGTGTTTGTGTGTGTGTGTGTGTGTGTGTGCGTTGTGTGTGTGTGTGTGTGTGTGTGTGTGTGTGTGTGTGTGTGGTGTGTGTGTGTGGTGTGGTGTGTGTGTGTGTGTGTGTGTGTGTGTGTGTGCGTGCGTGCGTGCGTGCGCGCGCAGCATCGTCACACCGGCCGGGCAGCGAACCATCTTGGGAGCCACAACCTGAAGCATCATTATTACCGCCTCATATAACGTCACAGCCGCACATTAAAATCACCCAAACCTGAACACACAAGATTTTATATACAATATCAACGTTGAGCATGTAGAATATTGGTGAATGATATTAGGTATTCAAATAATTAACGTCGCCTTACAGGGCTCGTTGTGATGTCAATATTACTGCAGCTGTTGAATGCAGACCAAAAAAAATATATACTGAAGCATTATTAAAACCAAACACGGCGCGAAGATTCCTGACATTGGCGATCAGGCTCTATTTATCTGTTCACTTAAAAGAAATTACTGGTTTGAGCTTCTTCTTTTTTTCGCTGTGGTTATATATTTTATTTTCATTAGTATACCAGTTCGGTTGCAGTGATGTTGCAGTGGGAGGCTGGGAGGACTACTTGACGTCACTGCTGTGTGGGACAAATCATTACTTAGTACTCCACAGCCCTTACCGTCAATAACACTATAGTCGCCACTGCATTAATGTCGCCAGGCACAATATATTACACATTTTAACATCACTACAACTTTGTATGTGCCATTAAAGAGGCATGCACAGTAGTTTATATTATGTACGTGTCTTCAGTGGCACATACAAGTCTGTAGTGATGCTAAAATTCGTAATATTCGCCTGTAAAATTTGCCTGGCGACGTTAGTGCAGGGGCGACTATAGTGTTTTTTGACGATAGAAAAGAAAGACCAAGAACGAGGTTGATGGGGCGTTGCGTTTACCTGATAAATTTTAGGATCCTTTACCCTTCAGGATCCCACAGATGAAGGCGGGACAGTCGTAATGTTACTTCTCCGGGTTACATAAAAACACATTAAATGAGTTTTTGAGTGTCGTCTCGGCGTTGGTAACACTGTAATGCTTTTAAAATCGAAAGTCTGAATCACCAGCGATATTACAACCAGTTCAGGGGCCGTGAAACCGTTCAAATCTACTTTATTTCTTTAATTTTCTGCTTGTGTTCCGCTAAATGCATTTACTACGTGGAATCGCTTCGGCATACCTCGTTTTTTTGTCGCTAATATCCTGTTGTCACGGTGCTCCTCAATAATCACAGTCGGTTCCTCGCCAGCAAGCACAGACTCATATACATTACATACTACATTACTCTTACATTACTCGCTACTTGTACATCCGAGGCTGCCATCGCCGGTGTCCTGAGTAGCTCTGTCCTTTCATCGCCGGAGTAGAATTCAATCCTTCATGATGGCAATAGATGATTAAATACTTTCCTCTGAGTAATGAGTCAGGACCCACCTCTTATCAGACCGAGTGAGTCATAACGAAGGTGTAACAGCAACCTTGAACATACACGGCTGTTGTTAACCATGCATTGAGACTTGGCTACACGAACACACATTAAAGTATTCATTGATCCATGCAGCGGCCTCGGCATCCAAGTTCCCGGGTGTTACCGTGCGGGAGGGACAAGCCGCGTGTTAAGGCATCCACAACAGACCCCAAGAGATGGATGAGGACCGTCAGGTGGATGTACTCTGGCCAAACTGCCCGAGATGGATGCTCCCCCTTATCGCGCTCCCCGATAAGAGCCATAAACCAGCACGTCTGTTCCCCGGCGGCTTATCGTAGCACGGCTGAGCGAGGCGGTGACGATAAACAGACAAAGTAGGTTAAGGAAAGTTTTTAAATACAGAAGTGACGTCGTGATACGGTTTTCGTTGGAAGACAAACACACGCACACACTCTCTCTCTCTCTCTCTCTCTCTCTCTCTCTCTCTCTCTCTCTCTCTCTCTCTCTCCCTCCTCTCTCTCTCTCCTCTCCTCTCTCTCTCTCTCTCTCTCTCCTCTCTCTCCTCTCTCCCCTTTCTCTCTCTTCCTCTCTCTCCCCCTCCTCTCTCTCTCTCTCTCTCTCGTATTCTTCCCATCATGCAACCCACTCTCATCTTTGGTGCCTTTGCTCAAATCGTAAGTCGTAAATATATATGAAGTTATATTTCTTACATAAACATGCACAACATCCTATAGGGTCATCTGCATTTCGTCGCAACGCTCACTTGTATCAAAACTTATTCCTGTTCACATCACAGCACACTCTTGACAGCCACCTCGCAGGACCCCAACCCGTCGGTCACCCCTTCTTGTCACTCTTAACAGAACTCCCTCTCCGCTAAGGCTTATGTGGTATGTTGTAAGGATCTTTCTCTCTCCCCTTCCCTCTACCTACCTGCCTCACCTGTGCCTGTTGAAGACTTAATTAGGGGCTGGATGAACCCTTGGTTGATACTGCGCACTCATGAACACTCCTGCCTTGAGATAGGAAGGAGCCAGACGTCTTGGGGTGAGGAATGGATGAGATTAAGTGTGGTTGTTGGGTGGCCTTGGAGACGCCTTGCAGTGGCTTGGTGCAAAGAAGGAGTTTTGGAGGTGCGTATAATGTTACATGTCCGTTCACAAGTCGCATGGACCTTGTATATACCTTTAAATAGAGTCGAGGAGGGTGCGGGGTGCGGGTGCGTGGGTGGTGCGTGTTGGAGAGGCAAAGAGACGTGTGTGGAGGAGGTATTAATTCTGACGGTGAAAGTGGACACAAAGTAACGAGGTATTTTGTCACTGATGTGAAAGTAGATGTGATGGAAGAGAGACGGGAAGGCATGATCAAGGAGGCGGGAAGGCGGAGAATAATGCGTAGGAGGAAAGGGAGTTGAGTTGAGGGAACAGTGATGCGTTAGCGTTTGTAGTGCCATGTTATTGTAGAGATTAATGAAGCTGAGGGAAGTTATACCACGGCTTACCACTTTCTACACAAGTATTTATCTCAATATCAGATACAGTAAAATGCGTTAGCCCTAAATATGTTGGCGGTTATCTTGTCTTATTGTGGGCATAATAAGGAGTTAGGAGTTAAATGAACAGCAAGATTTCAGGGGAGAGAATTATGTCATGGCGTCAGAGGAAAGGCTCAAATCTGGATGGATTCCTGAAGGCTGACTGGGAAACTGGGGCTCGTAATCTGTATGCTGACACCTGTTATGTTCAAGTATATTATTCGGTGTACGTTCCCAATGCGATCTCTCTCTCTCTCTCTCTCTCTCTCTCTCTCTCTCTCCTCTCTCTCTCTCTCTCCTCTCTCTCTCTCTCTCTCTCTCTCTCTCTCTCTCTCTCTCTCTCTCTCTCTCTCTCCTCTCTCTCTCTCTCTCTCTCTCTCTCTCTCTCTCTCTCTCTCTCTCCTCTCTCCTCTCTCTCTCTCCTCTCTCTCTCTCTCTCTCTCTCTCTCTCTCTCTCTCTCTCCTCTCTCTCTCTCTCTCTCTTCTCTCTCTCTCTCTCTCTCTCTCTCCCCTCTCTCTCTCTCTCTCTCCTCTCTCTCTCTCCTCTCTCTCTCTCTCTCTCTCTCTCTCTCTCTCTCTCTCTCTCTCTCTCTCTCTCTCACCTGACCTTCATTCACCTGGTCCTCCCCATCAGGTGACCGCGTCCCCGTCACCTGGCTGCCCCGGTGTGACGCACGGCCCGTCACCCTACAGGACCTTATCCCCTGTGCAGGGCCACTTAATAACCTCGCGGGGCCTCGAGCATGGCACCCAACAAGCCTCGACCCCCTGATAGCAGCCGCTGACACCCTACATCGAGGGTTGGCCACGCCGCTCCGAGGGACGGTGATGGTATACAGGCCAAGGAGACACTGACTCAAGACACCGATGTGGACAGTGACATGTTACTCCTGTGAGCCATCCAACTTAACCTAACCTATAAAAGTGACTAAATAAAGAAAAATAGGGGAATAGAACCTAACCTAATGAAAATTAACCTAACCTAACCTAAAAAAGTAAATAGACAAAGAAAAATAGGGGAATAGAACCTAACCTAACGAAAATTAACCTAACCTAACCTAACGTACCAGGATTTAAAAAGATAATTGCACAACAAATAAAACATACAGGCATACACTTAGGGTTGCCATCTATCTGAACTACAAATTTGAGATATCTTAGGCTCGCTCGTTGTCGCTGTCGTCGTGGATGCTGAGTGCAGGGTGAGGAGGGAGCGGCGAGGGTCGGCCCGCTGCTGATTGTGTACTCAAGCTCAGCTGACACACAGGGCCCAGCGAGCCCTTCCAAGCCTCACGTTGTTTACACGCGATATATACCCAAAGTAAATCCTGCTAATAAAACATTTTTTGTATCGAGTCTTTTTTGTGTTAAAGCAAATAGTAACAAGTTTCCACATCGTTAATTACACAAGTATGATCAGCTTCACCTCGTAGTGTGTGAAGGTTTTTCTTCAACATTGAATTTTACTCTCTCTCTCTCTCTTCCTCTTCCCTCTCCTCTCTCTCTCTCTTCTCTCTCTCTCTCTCTCTCTCTTCTCTCTCTCTCTCTCTCTCCTCCTCCCCTCTCTCTCTCTCTCTCTCTCTCTCTCTCTCTCTCTCTCTCTCTCTCCTCTTTCTCTCTCTCTCTCTCTCTCTCTCCTCTCTCTCTCTCTCTCTCTCTCTCTCTCTCTCTCTCTCTCTCTCTCTCTTCTCTCTCTTCTCTCTCTCTCTCTCTCTCTCTCTCTCTCTCTCTCTCTCTCTCTCTCCTCTCTCTCTCTCTCTCTCTCTCTCTCTCTCCTCTCTCTCTCTCTCTCTCTCTCTCAGTTTTACATCGTAGCAAATGAAGGTTTTTGCTCCGCCATTGAATATTACATCTATATTTATGATGGACTTCAGGACAAAGACAGCCACAGCCACGCAAGGAAGGGGTTACAGAGGCTCTTTGACTCACCTTCTTCCCTTACCTCCTTGTAAATAACACGAGGCGAACGCGTTATCTAGCACGGATGAAAGTCACTGGCCATTGTTTATCTTCCCCGCTGGCCTGTTTAATGAGGCGCCCTGTTGGCCTAGTCCTCTACGGCTTCTAGTCTTACAGAATGCCCGGCTGGTGAGGACCTGCCAAAAGGAATTAGTCTTAACTTGATGCTTGCTCAGTGTGTGTTTCCTTTTAAGTAACGCTGAGCAGTGAGGGAGACGGGTGGGTAACACTAGCATAGTCTTGTGTGCTGGGGGGCTCGAGGACCGGGGAAATGTAAGTATTGCTGGTCTTGATAGTAGAATAAGATGAATATTTCGTGTTTATCTTCAGTAAGGCCACTTCAGAATATCTTTTTTTTTTGTACTTCATAAAGATACGAGAAGAATCACGGTAAGAAAAGGTGGTATAAGGAAATTATCAAGTGGAAAGGATAAGGAGTGATAAGGAGACTAATCTGTAATCAATCATGGGAGCGACCCCCCCCCCCCCCCCCCCCACCACCACCACCACCACCACCACCCCCACCACCACCACCACCACCACCACCCCACCCCCACCGCCACCACCCCCACCACCACCCCCACCCCACCCCCACCATCACCACCACCACCACCACAACCACCACCACCACCCCCACCCCACCCCCACCCCCACCACCATCACACCACCACCACCACCACCACCACCACCCCCCCCCCCCCCCCACCACCCCCCCCACCACCACCCCCACCCCCACCACCACCCACCACCACACCACCACCCCACCACCCACACCACCACCCCCACCACCCCCACCACCACCACCATCACCACCTCTGTGTAGGTATAGAGATTTCGATGCACATCAAGCCCCAAGCTAATTTTAATGTTTTCTGTTGTATTACACTTCACTCACTATATTGCGCGAAAAAAAACCCCTCATCATTAATAAGAGAAGAAAAAAAACCCGTCCTTTTAATTATTTCAAGTCATTTCCGTGAACATGTACTTTTATTTTTTCTCCATGTCTTACTTTTTTCCAATTCAAGAATTCGTGTTTTTTTCCTTCTTTATTTTTGTTTTGCCTTTCTCGTCTGTTCCCTCTTCCTTACTCCCTTACATTAGATCGCAGAGTGTCATATGATTCGCGCTAGCTTCTTCAAAGTAGCAACAAACCTATACATAGCGGTGTCGTGGCAAAGGTAATACCCACACACACCATCGCTTTGGATCGGAAGGTGGACATTTGAAATACTGATGCATACATTCTTTTTAAATATTTTATTCCTTCTCTCCAATTCTCGACGTTTTTTCTATGCAATGTTGATGGGTTTATGTGGTTGCTCATTAATCTAACAAAGGATAAAGTTTACTTGAGGCGTTCTGGTCACTTTTAGAAGCTAATGGTCATAACTGGGCTTCTAGATATTATACACTCGAGGAATTAGCTTTTAAATTAAGAAAAGTTTGGTCAGGAATCCCAATTACTTTGATTATTGTCTACACAACATAATGCTCACTACTATTAAGAGAATAAGAACATAAGAACATAAGAAAATAAGGAAGCTACAAGAGGCCGCGAGACCTACACGTGGTATTTCCTGTTGATAGAATGTGAAGGCTTCGAGGATGACCAGCCCTTCCTTAGCCTCAGTGTGTGTCGGGAGGTGTGAGGCGGCGGGGAAGGAGGGGCTGCAGGCAAGTTCCGGGTTGGAGTGCAGCATCGTGGCAGGAATGAAGAAAATAATAAGGTACGAACCGTTTGTGTGGATTTCGCTTCAAGGGTTTATTAGAGTGCTGTTCCAGTCGTTCGGCTGATGAAGCTGGGAGGGAATCTAATCCTCGTGTGACATTAAGCGTGTATAAGAAGTGATTGAGACACCGAAACGCATCTTCGCACAACCCATGATAACTGCCGCTTCTTGTAATTGGTGATATAAATGGTTGTTAGAGGCAGAGTTGATTATTGTTGGCCGTCCATGCTGGGAAGCCTCGCATCGCCTTGCCGGGACAAGACCACCTGAAGGCGACGTGGAGGGCGTAACAGACGTCGAAGCTGCGGTGGTTCGTGTTGTCCGTCCGTCACTGTCTTCTTCAAAAAAACACGATTTCAGTATAATAGTTCCGTATCTGTGTTTATATATCCATTTGCCTCTCGGTAATGGCTAATTTGTGATTACTTACGACAAATTCGCCATATTTACTTCGTTTTTTTGAGAGATAAATACCTTGAGTCTCTTCTTCCTTTTGTAATTCAGACGAGAATTTTTATTACCACGCTCTTGCCCACCTGCTTAGTGTGGCCCGCGGGGGAGGGTGCGTGGCTGCCCCTGCAACGTGGTCTTCCCCCAACAAGCGAGTCCAGACTGGAGCAAGATATATTATGTCTGTGATGAAGTAAGTGGTGGGCTGCAGGGTGATGAGAGGGGCAAGGAAGGGGGAAGAGGGGTTGAGGAGGAGTTCGTGAGGAGGGTGGTGGCGATGGTCGTGAAGATGAAGGTGGGGAGCAGTGGGGGTGTTGGGGAGGAGGGGACAAGTCACGCCGCTGTGTTAAGGGGTGAAGCTCAGGGTCAGGGCTGTATGGGTGTGTCTGGAAGTATTGATGTAAAGGTATTGACAGGTAGATGAATGAAGCTGTTGTGTTATGTGACGGGAGTACAACAACTACTCTAGAGCATGTTTGATTGAATGTGTAGAAAAGCAGGTAGTAAATGTTAGAAAGTAAGTAAGAAAGTAAATAAGTAAGAGAGTAAGAAAGTAAAGAAGTAGTGTAGGAAGTAAGTAGAAAAGAAAGTAAGAAGGTAAATTAAGTATCGTAGGTAAGGTAACATAATATCCTAACCTAACCTCAGCCAAAGTTATCTGAATCTTTACTTTGTTACATCTAGTATTGATATTTTCTTTTGGATTATCGTTTTATTCAATGTAATGTAAATCAAGTGTCAACGAAAATACTACTTACTATTTACTTAGGATAAAAATATATAGCGAAATCTCCTTTAAAGAAGACGAAGAAGGAAACAGACATTTTTGACTAACACGAAGGGCCAAGAAATAAGTCTTGTCCATACCATGACTTGAAGTAATCGTCCAGACCATTTCATCATTCCTGATTTGATGTATTTAGAGTATAGCCATTATCGATTGTATCAACAATATGTTGTCACTTTTTGCATCCAGTCAGCCGTTTTTTAATAATCTGTAAATTCCCCGAGCTTCGAAAACGCTGCTGGCAGCTGGCAGACGATGCGCCACGGCTCGGTGACGTAACAAAAGGAAGGCTCCTCTTCCCGCGCTACTGTGTGTGTGTGTGTAGTAATGTTTGTGTGTGTGTAGTAGTGTTTGTGTTTGTGTGTGTGTGTAGTAGTGTTTGTGTGTGTGTGTAGTAGTGTGTGTGTGTGTGTGTGCGTAGTAGTGTTTGTGTGTGTGCGTGTGCGTAGTAGTGTTTGTGTGTGTGTGTGTGCGTAGTAGTGTGTGTGTGTGTGTGTGTAGTAGTGTTTGTGTGTGTGTAGTAGTGTTTGTGTGTGTGTAGTAGTGTTTGTGTGTGTGTAGTAGTGTTTGTGTGTGTGTGTAGTAGTGTTTGTGTGTGTGTGTAGTAGTGTTTGTGTGTGTGTGTGTGTGTGTGGTAGTGTTTGTGTGTGTGTGTAGTAGTGTGTGTGTGTGTGTGTGTGTGTGTGTGTGTGTGTGTGTTGTGTGTGTGTGTGTGTGTGTGTGTGTGTGTGTGTGTGTGTGTAGTAGTAGTGTTTGTGTGTGTGTGTGTGTAGTAGTGTTTGTGGTGTGTGTGTAGTAGTGTTTGTGTTTGTGTGTGCGTAGTAGTGTGTGTGTGTGTGTGTGTTGTGTGTGGTGTGTGTGTGTGTGTGTGCGTAGTAGTGTGGTGTGTGTGTGTGTAGTAGTGTTTGTGTGTGTGTGTGTGTGTAGTAGTGTTTGTGTGTGTGTGTGTAGTAGTGTTTGTGTGTGTGTGTGTGTGTAGTAGTGTTTGTGTGTGTGTGTAGTAGTGTGTGTAGTAGTGTTTGTGTGTGTGTGTAGTAGTGTTTGTGTGTGTAGTACGTAGTGTTTGTGTGTGTGTGTGTGCGTGTAGTAGCCTTTGTGTGTGTGTGCGTAGTAGTGTTTGTGTGTGTGTACTAGTGTTTGTGTGTGTAGTAGTGTTTGTGTGTGTGTATGTGTGTGTGTAGTAGTGTTTGTGTGTGTGTGTGTGTAGTAGTGTTTGTGTGTGTATGTGTGTGTGTAGTAGTGTTTGTGTGTGTGTAGTAGTGTTTGTGTGTGTGTGTGTAGTAGTGTTTGTGTGTGTGTAGTAGTGTTTGTGTGTGTGTGTGTAGAAGTGTTTGTGTGTGTAGTAGTGTTGAACCTCAGCAGGCTCCGCTAACACCTGTTCATCCACCTCGTACTCTGGCTCAAACATATAGGGTTGGGCTCCCATCACAATCTGAGGTTCCTTTTCCTCATATACGCGAGCAGCGTCATTTAGTTCGGTCTCAGATTGAGCATCGTACTCTAGATCTATCACAGCGACAGATTCACTGTCTGACACCGAAGTACAATCGCTCATCATAACATTTGCCGACAAGTCTCACAGAGGCAGACGAGTGTTGTTTACATTGGAGCGTTCCTTTTGTGACGTCATCAATAACATGCGCATCCCTTTTGTAGGGAAGAAAAAAAAATTCGCGCGCTTTTTACAAAAGTCGTGTTTTTACGGAAATTAGGCCTGGAAATCAATTATTTTTGGTGGATTAGGTGTTTTGTATGTCTGCCTAACTATGTTATTCAACATAATTAGGCAAAAAAAAATGGGTCTGGACGATTACTTTAATTAAGATAAAAAAAAAAAAAAAAGAGTCTGGTTCATGTCTGTTCGTGGAAAAAAGAAACTAATCTAAAGCTTGTGAGAAGTTAATTTAAGTTTTAAAAGGATAACAAGTGAGTGAAATATATGACAAAAGTCAGATGATGATTAAGATAATTTGTTAGGGTAAGATTTGAGGGGAAAAATGAATGAATGTAAAGGTGATGGAAGGTTGAGTAAGGGTTGAAGGTAAGGGGAGGCGTGGATGAAGAGGTTGCGGGGTGTTTTGAAGGGGGTAATGATTGGAGGGGGGGAGATGGTGGTGATGGTGGTGGCGGAGGAGGTGGTGGTGGTGGTTGAGGATGTGATTTAGCTCCCTCTGATAACAAGAGTCTGCGTGATAAAGGTTGTTTATGACGGTAAGCTTAATTGGGTATTGGGAAAAAGGACCTTTACTTCCCCGGGCGTTGTACAAATAAAAGGCCTGAGTCGTTATTTTTCTATGTATCATGAAATTCGACATCGAAGACTTTTAAATGTAAAGAGTTAAGAAAAGCGAGAAAAAAAATGTATATATTATATCAAAGACTTAATTATATTGTGATTTTCGCGACGGATAATTTTGTCGAAAATTTCTAAACTTTGATTACACATCACAGGCTCAAATTCGCCTTGAAGCTTACTTATTTCTGCCTCGAAATGAATAGTTTCACTGCGTTTGTGATGGAGTAATAGAGGAGGGAGTAGAAGGGGGGGAGGGGGGGAGGGGGGGCAAGCAAGGCCAGGAGAGAAAAGATCATCCGAGCATCAACTTGTACAAATCTTAACAACTTTTCCCCTTCACTCCCTAATGTATAAGCTGCTAAATCTTCCTGAATCTGTTGTGTATTGCGTCTCAAGGATCAGCGTTAATCTTCGGCAGGAGAAAGCTGATGGTGAGGCATGTTGTAATTGTTGTTATTTTCATTATTATTGTTTATATTATTAGTATTAGTATTATCTGTAGTAGTAATATCATTATTGCTTTTATTTTCATTACTATTATCATTATTATTATTAGCACTATTACCTACTACCTCTATACTACTACTACTGATACTATATTTATTACTACTATACTATAATCCTACTACTACTTCTACTACTACTACTTCCACTTTTACCACCACCACTTCTACCATCATCACCACCATCACCACCATAGGAAAATATAATGTTCATATCTCAGAGGAAATATTGATGAGTGTTCTTCCCATAGACTGCAAAATATATCATCACAAAAATAGTTCATATATACGGTAGATACACCTTCATAGGACCTTTCCCCGCGCCACAAGACACCCGACTACTGAAGGTGCAGGAGTGACTGTCTAGTGCACTACCTGAAGCAGAGTTGCCGTGTGTATATATAGTAGCGAGGCATAACCCTTCCTCGTACATTTATACATTGGCGGGACAAATTACCGTCATCCCGGGTCATTGCTTTGCCGGGACGGTGCGGGGCTAGTTAGAGGATGGGTGGCCAGAACTCTTATAACCTTTAGAACTCATGATCAATCCGACGCTTTATTACTGGTTATTATGAATTTTGAGTATCATTTCATCCGTGGTTTCTATTAACTTTAATATTATTTTTCGTCTGAAGATTCAAAGATTTCTTTCATATACTCCACTACTTGTTTTTTTTCTTCAGACTAGCGAGGTACATATTTCCACCGATTATTCTAACACAGCGGAACGCCATTGCGACTGAAATATTCACTGGAGTATGTATGTAGGTACGTCTGCCTGTGTGTCTGTGTGTCTGTATGTGTGCCTTTCCCCGCCCGGTAGCGAGGACGAAATAGCGTTGCGGCTCCTGATGCCCCGTGACTCGCCGCGTTATGGGGACAGACGAGACACTGCAAGGGCACGAGCGGCCTGAAGAAGGAGTGTTTCGAGCCGCCAAGACCCCACAGGCCACCCTCCCTCCGCCAGGCCGACACACGAGCACCTCAAGTGGACATGCTTTATTCTTGAGGTCGTGCGGCCGTCGTTCCTGTCAGGTTCATCACGTTAATTGCGTAATCTTTTGGGTTAAGGTGGCGGGTGCGTGGTGTGGCGGTGGTGGTGGTGGTGGTGGTGGTGGTGGGCTGGAGGGATGGGTGGGAGGTGCTTGGAGGGTTGGAGGGAAGGAGAGGAGAGAGGAAGGTAGGAAAGGAGGGGAGACAGGAGAGAACGTGCATCACTGGCCAGTTTTCTTTGAACGTTCTTATTTTTGTGTGTCTAGAGTGACCTAGACTGAAATTTATATATATAACATTTTACCGATTGACGTTTTTAGCATTAACAAGGGTTTTTGCATTCATGATTTGTTTTGATTTTGTTATTCGTATGGCTGTATAGTACCTAACTTATTTGTAATAGTTCGTATAAGCAGCTCGTTTTTTATGTGTAGATTTTGTCGTCGTGAGAGACTGACCCAAGGGGAAAAACAACAAGTAACAAAAATAACAAGGAACAAAAAGTCCGCCATGCTGCCAGACCCTGAAAAAAAAGGAAAAAAAGAAGAAGAAAAAAAAATATATTCCAGAACATGGCACTCCTTTATTCGGATCCATTTAGGCTTCATTCAAGGAAAACTTTATTGAATTTTCTTTCTGTCATTTGTTTACCACCTTTCCAGGCTTGGATTATATATACATTTATTAGATAGGTATTGACAAACATACTTAATTCAGTTAGTCAAATCGTGTGACCTTATGATGTGACACGACTGACATAACGAACACACACACCCACCCACCCACCCACCCACCCACCCACCCACCCAACCCACCCACCCACCCACCCACCCACCCCACCCACCCACCCACCCACCCACCCACCCACCCACCCACCCACCCACCCACCCACCCACCCACCCACCCACCACACACACACACACACACACACACACACACTTTCAGGGCTAGACAGCTGCTGTTTTTCCTCACCTGTTGGCAATTATTAACATTGTAGATTTACTCAGGTATTTGTGGTCCGAGATTTCTCCTCATTCCTTCATTCCTATTCCTGGTACATACTTTATTTTGACATCATAAAGTACTGGCTATATATACGTATTACAGGTATATATTGCCGTAGAATATAGGAGCTGATTAGGAGAGCTATTTACAGGCTGGGGAATTTTTAACGTCATATGAGGAATAATTGGTCTTGGCTTCGTGTATACGTAAGTACATCATCGCCACATGCGTTGTATCAAGATGAGGTATGATGGAGAAAGAATGATAATGTCAAGGAAGAGATACTGAACGAATACTTAAACACACACACACCAACCTACATATCTATCAGTATGTGTTGTAATTTGGTGTATGTGTGTGTGCATCTGTGTGTGTGTGTGTGTGTGTGTGTGTGTGTGTGTGTGTGTATGTGTATGTGACTATGTGTATGCGTGTGTGTGTGTGTGTTTGTGTACGTGCGCGTGTGTGCTGACGAACATATTAACTATTACATATAATCATATCACTATATTAGGTAGTTATATGCCTGTTTACTATTCTGATACTTTATATCGTCTAAAATTTCTTCCACTGTTATTGTACAAAATTGTTTCCCGCTATTAAGTACATTCAAACAGTAAGGCGTCAATGTCTCTTATCCATTAACCAATATTTACTATCTAGCTAATTGCCACTCACATAATATCAACATTTACCAACTTTTAATTTCACCAGTTCATCGCATTTTCTTATCTCCCTTCTGCCTCCTTATCTATTCCTTGCGTCCACATCACTCTTTCCATCCTTAACTCCCTCTTTGCCTTCCTACTAATTGCCAATCACAACATATCAACATTCATCAACTCTCATGTTCATAATTGCACTTCATTTTTCCATATTTCTTCCACTTTCCTTATCTATTCATTGCCTCGTCTATGTCACCCTCATCGCAGTCCTATATCTCTCATCACATCCATTATATCCTTCCTTACCTTTCTTCCTCTGTATTTATTCAGCTCCGAGAATCATTAATAACTCGCTACTTTATTACCAAATACATTAACATATCAATTACGAGGAGGATTACTAATTTCATAACCGTCATGGTAATTAGAGGAATAACTGAATGTAAAGCATTATGAAAAGTGGACCAAAATGAATAAGAATTTGACAAATGACTATAATTTATTTATCATCATTCAGTTCCTACCAGTTTTTACTAAGTAGGAAAAGGACGTATGTTATCATTACTGTAATGTAGTTTGGAAGGAGAGAAAGAGGAAATCATGCAACATAATGTACCATATAAAACTCCACCATATTTGATAAAGCAAGTACTGGCAATGATCACAGCTTTCGTAAGACTAAAAAATTTCATTCGTGTCATTCACATGCATTGCTGGATACACAATTAACTACCCCCCCTCTCTCCCCCCCCTCTCTCTCTCCTCCTCCTCTCTCCTCTCTCTCTCTCTCTCTCTCTCTCTCTCTCTCTCTCCTCCTCTCTCTCTCTCTCCTCTCTTCTCTCTCTCTCTCTCTCTCTCTCTCGCTCGCTCGCTCGCTCGCCTCGTCTCTCTCTCCTCTCTCTCCTCTCTCTCTCTCTCTCTCTCTCCTCTCTCTCTCTCCTCTCTCTCTCCTCTCTCTCTCTCTCTCTCTTCTCTCTCTCTCTCTCTCTCTCTCTCTCTCTCTCTCTCTCTCTCTCTCTCTCTCTCTCTCTCTCTCTCTCTCTCTCTCTCTCTCCTCTCTCTCTCTCTCTCTCTCTCTCTCTCTCCTCTCTCTCTCTCCTCTCTCTCTCTCTCTCTCTCTCTCTCTCTCTCTCTCTCTCTCTCTTCTCTCTCTCTCTCTCTCTGCATGTGTGTGTGTCTAATTTGACTTAAGGGCTATCAATTACCAGTGGTCACCATCATCATCATCACTGTCTAGAGATTGACAAGATGAAGATTGCATGATAAGTATCGAAATCTATACAACACTAGGAGGAGGAGGAGGGTGGTCAATTTGTGTACCTCCTTAATGTATCGCAAAGTAAATCTGACAACCCAGCGTGCATGATATTCCCTTATAACGCCTTTAAAAAATTATATCTTGTCGTCAGTCACTACAAGTAAAGCGTCGCCTTCTACAAATGGGAGTTCTTAGCAATAAAACGCTCGGTTGGTCTCGATCTATTACTTGGAATGCTCGAGCCTGTAACACGATGAGGGATTCGCCTCGTCGATGAGGTTGAAGCACTGTAGGAAATTAATATATTGCGGTACGTCATGACAAAACTGAGAGGGTCGTGCGTGCCTTCGGGTTGGCGCAAGAGACAAGCCTGAGCTATTGTGTTGACACAGATGATAAATAAGCTGACGAATGGAATATATGGACACTCTCGCTAATCAGCATAAAAAAATAGCCGTGTGTGAACCTGCCTGAGCGAGGAAGACAAAGTTAAAACGCAACCAGCCTCTGAAGTCACTAATTTAATCTGGAGTTTTGGATGCGAAGTTTTTACCCAATGGGAATATCGTCCTAGGGAAAAGTAACGTTATTTTTCATGCGTTTGGTATTACTACTCCTTTCAAAACTGAATTATAAACGCACTATTTAATTTTATTTGACCACTGTATGATTAATGAGGTAATGAGAAAGAAAAGAGAGTAAGGCAGGATGTTAAGGAGGAGCAGGTGAGATGGATAGATGTTAATAAGGCTTCAGGAAATCAGGAGACCCACAAACCAAAGCGAGGAGGGAAAATAAAACACGACCAGATCTCCATCATCATTCAAAACGTGAGAGTCATTTACCTCGCCTTCCTTTTCTCGTCTCGGCAACACCAAACAGAAATTACTTAAGAGGAAGTCAGGTACTCTTTGCTTGAATAAACTGTTACTACTTCCGACCTTGTATATTGCTATTGCTAGTAGTAAGTCCAGAAGTCAAACCTTTTAAAACTCACTATAAATTCTACGTAATTTGTCGTACGTATATGTAGGTACCCTCTCTTCAATAGCTTCCTTAGGATTACATAGCATTCGTATTTGTAGAAAATTAAAATTAAGGGCCTCACCTCGCCCTTTTTTTTTCTTCAGCGTCACGAAAAAGTCCTCCCCCCTAAAAAAAAATGCAGACAGATTTCCTCAGACAAAAAGAGTGAATAAAGGTCAAAGCATCAAATTTTTTTTCTGCGTCAGGAAAAAGTTAACAGTCGCTTAAGTCACTGAGTCCTCGTCTTCGTCAGTCTCTTCTGCATCGTCACCCCAATTTCCTCGCGCATTACAGTTTATGCATGGTTGTACATCACCCCAAAGTACAGGTGTAACGCCAGGAAGAAGCTGTGCATGGGGTGTTTGGAGAGCTCAGCGTGAAATTGAAACGGTCCATGAAACAGCTGCCTCTTTTGAGTTAATGCTTTAACATGACTGAGGGGAATGAGAGAGTAAATGGATGTAAAGATATCATAACTCTCACATAAGTAGATTAGAATGTCATATTCCGCAGCATTATGATAGATTTGTGTCATTACCTTGCTTGTAGCGTTAAGTATACGTGGCATTCCTAAACACTTGTGGCGTTGAGTACATGACATTCCTAAATACTTGTGGCGTTGAGTACATGACATTCCTAAATACTTGTGGCGTTGAGTACATGTCATTCCTACATACTTGTGGCGTTGAGTACATGACATTCCTAAATACTTGTGGCGTTGAGTACATGTCATTCCTACATACTTGTGGCGTTCAATACAAGTCATTCCTAAATACTTGTGGCGTTGAATACATGTCATTCCTAAATACTTGTGGCGTTCAATACATGAC
>JACEEZ010020100.1:2076428-2086428 GCA_016584305.1 Chionoecetes opilio
CATCACCGTCGCCCGAGCCCCATCGGAGTGTTAATGGGGGTCGGCATGTTACTTAGAGTCCGGCGGGGATTACGGTCCTGTCACGGCGCACCACAACCTATGATGGGACCAAATAATGCGAAGTATAGGCTGGGACTGGTTTAACGGAATGTAAGGCCGCACTGTAGCTTTCCCTTGGTATTAATGAACTTACGTGTGTGTGTGTGTGTCTGTGTGTGTGTCTGTGTGTGTGTGTCTGTGTGTCTGTGTGTGTGTGTGTGTGTGTGTGTGTGTGTGTGTGTGTGTGTATGTGTGTGTGTGTGTATGTCTGTCTGTGTGTACGTGTGTGTGTCGTCATGTGTGGCCTACTTGGAGGTCGTACTAAACTGTTCGTCTTGCCTCTTAGCCCCATTGCGTATTCTTTTACCTTCAATTAGTAGCGATTCATGATTCTTGGGGACTGTAAGGCAGGAACACGAGGCCAGCCAGCCATCATTCCTCCCGCAGTCATGTTAGCTATGCGCTTTTCCTCACTCGTATGATAATATAATCGGGGCAGGTAACACTCGGGGATGTGTGAGAGAGAGAGAGAGAGAGAGAGAGAGAGAGGAGAGAGAGAGAGAGAGAGAGAGAGAGAGAGAGAGAGAGAGAGAGAGAGAGAGAGAGAGAGAGAGGAAGGAGGACGTGAGTGTGGGAATGATGAGGAAGACGCGGTGAGATAATGAGCTTTTATTCTAAGGAAAATAGCTGCTGTGTCGAGACAATGGCTCGATAAATTAAGGTAAGAATGCTTTCAAGTATAGGGTGAGTATTATCTGAAATTGTAAGTTTTCTACAACGGCGAGAAAATAGCCAAAGCTGTGGTTTTATACGGACACCTTTTGTTGAAATATCCATGCACGTAGGGCTTGACTAGCATAGCCTCGGGGGGAATGATGAAAAAAAAGGTGGTTATGTGTGTGTGTGTGTGTGTGTGTGTGTGTGTGTGTGTGTGTGTGTGTGTGTGTGTGTGTGTGTGTGTGTGTGTGTGTGTGTGCGCGCGTGCGTGTTTGTATTACACATTCAGTACCATCAGCAGGCGGCACTGTTTCGTGAAGGTGTCATGCAAGGAGGCACTAGCACCGTCACACCAGCACACGCGCGGCGGCAATATTAACACGTACGTACATGTACATACATACATACATACCTGAGGTCCTGCCGGCTACTCTTTACCAGATGATAAATCACTCGAGCGGCTTCCAGAAAACTCGTAAAATTACATCTGGCTATCTGTGTTTTCGCGGCGCCTTTAGAAGGGATACCCGTGGGAAAACCTGAGCCTTGTGTACCTTGGTTGTTTCGCCTCTCTAGGACGTCCCCTCCGGCTGGCAAGACGGTCGCCACGCCCATTGGCTGTCGTCAACACTTTCTTTTTATCAGATACAACGATCCATTAAGCAGTCATCGTAACACCAGCGCTGTCTTGAGGTGGCTTTGTGATACATGAAGCGAAAGTTTCATCTTTTTCCTCCGTCATTAATCTCCCTTATGTATATCATGTGTATTATTTTCCGATCACCTATTCTACCTTACCAAGTACATAAAGTCTAGGGTGACCCGATTTTTTCAAGGCATCCAACGTTTATCTTGTCTCGTAAGTTATAAGTTCATATAAAGTCTGCAAAGTCAATTTTAAATCATGGACTAATCATATTTCTTTTTCAAATAAAAAGAAACACTCCTCATATGCTATACAAGGTTGAGATCCCAGGTTGTCAACAAGGTGATGTGCAACAAAGAAATCTTTTGTCAATCGTTTGGCCTTGAATTGCGACGCAAACACTATTAGTAATAGTCTTCAATATTCATGTATTAAAATGAAGGAGAGTTGTGTATACTAAGAGTGCTAAGCTTCTTTCCTTAAGATGATAGCAGGTACGTTTTAGAGCTCCTGATTTAATGTAATAATGGGTTCAATGCGTCGTTACCACAGTCATGCAAAGTCTTTAGAATTAGGCTTCTATTCTAAAGAAATTTTTATTCTGAAGGCTTTGGTGTTGTGGGTCGCTGTTCAGGAGGTAACGCCGCGGCCTCACCATCACCCTCGGCGCCCCCCACACCGGCGCCGCTCCAGCTACGTATTCAGCGGTTGTACTGGCTGTCATGCTTCGTTATTATGATTCCTGCGTCCCCTGCACGACGATGTGATGCTACTGACGAACACTTGACAGCTGCGCCATCACTCACACCACCACCACCATTACCACTATTACCACCATCACCACCACCACTACCACCACCATCACTCCCACCACCATCACTCCCACCACTACCACCACCACCATCACTCCCACCATCACTCCCACCACTACCACCATCACCATCACTCCCACCACCACATCACCACCATCACCATCACTACCATCACCATCACTGCTACCATCACCACCAAAACCACCACCAACATCACCACTGCATACCACCAACACTTTCACACGGTTCAGGACTTTTAATGCGCCTGCTGCCGTTCATAAATAAGACCACAAGCTCATTTACACACCAGACAGTTATGACAGTAATATCTGGTCCGAAACTCAACTAACGCACGAACCAAAAAAATAGTAAAGGAAACATATTTGAACCTCTTCCTTACCTTATATTCATCACTCTTTAAACCCTTCTACCATCCTTTTCCTTTATGTACACCACATGAACACTTTATTACATTCTCTATAATAATAACCATCGATAACATATAGAATCTTTGACCCCCTTCATTTCAACTCATCGGTATAGCGGTCTTCCCTCTCCCTATACGTCAAATGTCCTTCCCTTCCTTTCCCTCCCTCCACAACTCTTCCGGGAAAGGTGTGTGCATACATTACCTCTACTGCCCCATCAGTCTTGTCTTGATTATCATGGTAATGGTATAACACACCTGGGCCTCCCCGCGTCATCGCATCCACAACACCACATATCAAGATTCAACCGCTGCCACGTCAAACATAATTCCCCTTGGCCGCTGTCCCTCCACATGTCGGCTGGGGAAAGTAGCTGTGGTTGTGCTGTTTCGTAAGGCCTCCATCCCTGCTGCCGCGGTCTCACCTGCTATTGGGGACAGAGTAATGGGTAAGGGCCGGAAAGGGAAGGCCGGACACGTGTGCTAGGATTGTTTATAAGTGAAATCATGTCGATCTTGTCTCGTACTTTTTGTTTTAGTGTGTGTGTTCCGCAACCTCTGCCACACCAGGCCTCCTTTCTCTCTCTCTTTTTTTTTTCTCTCTCTCTCTCTCTCTCAGCTCTCGTCTCTCTCGTCTCTCTCTCTCATCTCTCCCATCTTCTCTCTCTCTCTCTCTCTCTCTCTCTTCTCTCTCTCTCTCTCTCTCTCTCCTCGGTCTCTCTCTCTCTCTCGTCTCTCTCTCTCTCTCTCTCATCTCTCTCTCTCTCTCTCTCTCTCTCTGCTCTCTCTCGTCCTCCTCCTCTCTCATCACTCCTCTCTCTCTCTCTCTCTCTCCTTTTTTAATTTTTTAAAATCACAAAAAAATTTTTTTTTTTTTTTTTTTTTTTTAAAAAATTTTTTAACCCCGGGGTTTTTGGGGAAACCCCCTTAAGGGGGTTTTTTTTTTCCCGGGGGGGGCCCCCCGGGGGGGCCGGGGAAGGGGCCCTTTTTTTCCCCCCCCAAAAAATTTTTTTTCCCCCCCGGGCCGGGGGGGGGGGCCCCCGGGTTTTGGGAAAAAAAAAAAAAATTTTTTTTTTTGGGGTTTTTTTAAAAAATTTTTTTGGGGGGGTTAAAAAAAAAAAACCCCCCCCCCCCCCCCCCCCCCCTTTTTTTTTTTTTTTGGGCCCGGGGGAAGGGGGGGGAAAACCCCAAACCCCCCTTTTTTTTTTTCCTTTTTTTTTTCCAATTTTTTTTTTCCCTTTTCCCCCCCCAAACCAAAAAAAAATTTTTTTAAAAAAAAAAAAGGGCTTTTTTTTTTTTTGGGGGGGGGGGGGTTTTTTTTTGGGCCTTTTTCCCCAAAAAAAAAAAAAAAAAAAAAAATTTTAAAACCTCCTTTTTTAAAATTTAACCCTTTGGGGAAAAAAGGGGAAAGGGGGGGCCCCCTTTTTAAAAACCCGGGGGGAAAAATTAATTTTTCCCCCTTTTTTCCAAAAAAACCCTTTTTTTTAAAAATTTGGGAAAAAAAAGGGGGGGGAAAATTTTAAAAAAAAAAAAAAAAGGGGGGGGGGTTTTTTTTTTTTTAAAAAAAAAAAACCAAAAAACCCAAAAATTTTTTTTTTTTTTTAAAAAAAAAAGGGGGTTTTTTTTTTTTTGGGGGGAAAATAAAGGTTTCCCCCCCGGGGGGAAAAATTTTTTTCCCCCCCCCTTTTTTAAAAAAAAAGGGGGGGGGAAAAAAAAGGGGGGGGGCCCAAAAAAAAAAAAAACCCAAAAAAAAACCCCCCCGGGGGGAAAAATTTTTTTTTAAAAATTTTGGGGTTTTTTTTTTTTAAAAATAACTTTTTGGGGGGGAAAAAATTTAAAAAAAAAAAAAAATTTTTTTTTAAAAAAATTTTTGAAAAAAAAAAAAAGGGGGGGCCCAAAAAAAAAATTTTTTTTTTTAAAAAAAAAAGGGGGGGTTTTTTTTCCCATTTCCCCCCCCCTTTTTCCCCCCCCAAAAAAAAAACCCCCCTTTTTTTAAAATTTTCCCTTTTTTAAAAAATTTTTTTTGGGGCCCTTTTTTCCCTTCCCCCCTTAAAAACCCTTCCCCTAAACCCCCCCCCCCTTTTTTCCCCCCAAGGAAACCCCTTCCCCAAACCCTTTAAAATTTTTTTTAAAAAATTTTAAAACCCCAAAAAAACCCCCCCCCCCTTTCCCCCTTCCCCCCCCCTTTAAAAAAAAAACCCCCCCCCCCCCCCCCCCCCCCCCCCCCCCCCCCCCCCCCTTTCCCCCAAAAAAACCCCCCCCCCCCCCCCCCTTTCCCCCCCCCCTTTTCCCCTCCCCTTTTCCCCCCTTTCCCCCCCCCTTCCCCCCTTTTTTCCCCCCCCCTTCCCCCCCCCCCCCCCCCCCTTTAAAACCCCCCCCCCCTTTCTAAAACCCCCCCCCCCTTTTTTAACCCCCCCCCCCTTTTTTACCCCCCCCCCCCACCCCCCCCTTTTTCCCCCCCCCCCCCCCCCCCCCCCCCCCCCCTCCCCCCCCTAATCCCCCCCCCCCTTTTTTTCCCCCCCTTTCCCCCCCCCCCAAACCCCCCTTTTCCCCTTCCCCCCCCTTTCCCCCCCCTTTTTTTTTCCCCCCCCCCCAAACCCCCACCCCCCCCCACCTCCCCCAACCCCACCCCCCCCCTTTCCCAAAAAAACCCCCCCCCTTTTTTCCCCAATTTTTTCCCCCCCCCCCCCCCCCCCCCCCCTTTTTCCCCCCCCCCCCCCCCCAAAATTTTTTTTTTTCCCCCCTTTTTTTTTTTTTTTTCCCCCCCTTTTTTTTTTCCCCTTTTTTTTTTTTCCTTTTTTCCCCCCTTCCCCCCTTTTTTTTTTTTTTCCCTTTTTTTCCAAAATTTTTCCCCCCCTTTTTTTTTTCCCTTTTTTTTTTTTTTTTTTTCTTTTTTTTCCTTTTTTTTTTTTTTTTTTTTTTTCCCCCCCCCCTTTTTTCCCCCCCTTTTTTCCTTTTTCCTCTTTTTTCTTTCCTTCCCCCCCTTTTTTTTTTCCCCCCCCCCCATTTTCCCCCCCCCAACCCCCCCAAGGACGGTCCTACCATCCACATTTCTCCTGTCAAAACCAGCATATTCTGCAAACCGGGGGCCCCAACCCCTTATAAACCAAAGGTTCCCCTTTTTTCACCAAAAACTCCTTCCTAGAAAGTAATATGCTAACACCTCACTTGGCGCTGCAAAGTCGTGTGACATGGACTCCAAATGACCTACGTATATCAGCAAAAAATAGATGTACAATGAAACAAACTGTAAATTAATAATTAGATAAATAAGAGAATATAATTAAGCTCCTACTCATTATTTCATCCCTGTATAATGCTAGCAACAGACCTAATGAAGAGATACCCGTGTTTATATGGCATTATCATTCACCATTTACTTAACATCTTGAATACACAAGTTTTGGAAAGGATGAAAGGGTTTAAATTTTCCTTGATGAATCACACGAAAAGGGGCTTCACCGTTTGGCCTCTTTCGTAATTCCCCCCTGTACGTAATAGACTAAGGGAGGGATCAAAGGCCGCCTCGATAAGGAAGGTGTGGATGTCACTTAACCACACAGCACCTGTGCTACAAAGTGTCCGGGCAGACCCCGCCGGGGAGAGGAGACTGGGGGGTCCCTCTCGGGGGCGCGGGCATCCCAAAGTTTTTTTCCCCTTTGGAAAGTGCCCTTATCCCCCGGGGGGGAAAAAATTTTTCTTTCCCCCCCCACCTCTCAACCGCCTCTGTGGCCGTCGTGTCATCCGCTACATATGGCAACCTGCATCACGTTAGTTTCAGTCTCACGGGTCGCGATTCACGGCTGGACGCATGTTGGGGCAGCCCGTAAAGGGGGGAGACCGAGGCCCCCAAATCAGGCCCGGGTGGTCCCGCGCTCTCCCACCACAGGGCCCGGGGTAAAGGGGCACAGATAAAACCCGACCCCGGGGTAAAGGGGGTGGCAGCCCCCGGTCCCCCTAAATCCTACTTATCGGGTCCCTTTGATCGCATTTTTATATCACAAAACACCTTACCCAACCTGCGGGTCTTAGGCATGAAAATAAAGGGGCCCCGCGGCCCCCACGGGCCCCTCACCCACGACTCCCATACACTGCCCTAAAGCACTCCTGGGGCCCTACATGGGCCCTTTTTGCTTGGGGCCCTTGCGCCTACTTGTTTAGACGCAACAGTGCCCATACAGCGCACAGTCCACGCCCCTGCCTCCCCAGTAGCAATTGGTGCACCTCCCACTCCATTCCGGGCCGGGCCACATGCCAGTCTCTCTCCCTCCAGCACATACATTGAGTAATATCTTGCCTCCCCTTCCGTTACTCCCTCAACCCGCCCTCATATAGCATTGGTTCTGCCCCTCAGCCTCTCTCACGGTGTACTGCCCCATACCGCGCAGTAATGGCCACACAGAGGCGTGTGGTCCATCTCAGGTAGGGGGGCAAGACACACCCGACCCACCCCTTCCACCCTCCTCCCCCTCACTGCAGGAACCCTTCGTCAGGATGCCCCACCGTGCACCTCGCGGCCCACATCGCCCTAACAAAATTTACAACCCTTTTTTTCCCCCGCTCGTATTTTTTTCACCCGTTTGTTTTTAAACCCACGTTTTTCTCGATACAAATCCCTCAAAGCATTAAAACATCAAAAACCCGGGCATAATAAACCCGCCTTTTTTTCCCCAAGCGTTTAAATTACAAAAATTGCTCTCGTGCTTGTGATGGTGATGATGGTGATGGTGAATAGCCTGGTTGGTGCCCCGTAAAGAGCGACGGCCGTGAGTGGCTGTTGTGTTAGCGGCACGAAGGGCGATGAGTAATTCCCGCCGGGGTGATCCTCTCGAGAGTCAATATTAGAGGCGAAGGAATGATGGCTGATGAAGACGTCTCAGGGTTTATGGGGCATCGCAGGCGTGTGAGGGCGGGCGGGCCGGGGCAAGGGGGGGGGGGGGGGGGGGGGCAGTGCTTCAAAGGATGCTCATATTTATTTATTTTTTGTTTATATTTCTTCATCTGCTTTAGTGTAGTAGATGTTTATAGTGACTAACGAAAACATAGAATTAACTATTTAAGCCACATTGTTAGTTTCTCAAGTCTCTATAGATGATGAATGTGTGTTGTGAGTGTTGTGTGAATGTTTACACACCACACACACACACCACACAACACACACACACACACAAACACACACACACACACATACCACAACACACACACACACACACATACACACACACACACACACACACACACACACACACACACCCACAACACACACACACACACACACATACACACACACACATACACACAACACACACATACACACACACACACACACACACACACACATACACACGCATACACACACCACACCACACACACCACATACACACACCACACACATCACACACACAACCCGCAACCACACACACACACACACACACACACACACACACACACACACACACACACACCACACACACCACACACACACACACACACACACACACACATTCGATAACTGCAAAAATCACCGAGCTCAAATTTCAACCCGTATCATCATTCAACTCCTTAACCACCCTCGCTACTAACACCCAAATCCAACCACCAATAAGTAAACAAAATACATCACATCCACATCCTTCATTAACTTACACGCGCGCGGCGACTATTCAAATCATCTGCCCATCAACACACCATCTTTCCTTTATGTCGGAGCGAATCAGCTAAAAACAAAAGACATCTCACTTTACAGACAAATCCACAAACTCATTCGCTCCTTTACGTCAGTGTATCCAACTTGCAAATTTACATACTTTTTGGACCCCGATCTCGCCCTCCCAAGTCAAGGAATCTCCGTGGTGACTTAAAAAGGCAGAGAGGTGCGTCAAGCTACTTCACACTGCTCATTAGCGCCCTGGACGACCCAATAAATCTATCTGGCGACGTGCGAGGACAAGCGGGCGGGTACGCAAAGGTAGTCGGGTCTCTTTACGGGTGGTGGTGCGTCGGGGGGCATGATGACAGCCGGGTGGGATGGATGGCAAGCCCCTATAGGGTGGTGGAGGGGTGGAATATTTTTTAAGCCCCTAGAATGTTGGAGGAGTGGACATGTGGACGAACTGAATGGCTGGTCTAAATAGGGTGGTAAATGATTGGAATGGACTCAGTCATGGGGTAGTTAGTGCCGAGTCAATAGGGAGCTTTAAAAGGAGGCTAGATCATTTCATGGATGGGGATGAAAGGTGGATGTAGGTAGTGATAAGTATTAGGAACTACCACGTGTAGGTCTCGCGTCCTCTTGTAGCTTCCTTATTTTTTTATGTTCTTATGTGGATGGACTGGATAACTGGTATAAATAGATGGCTCGGCAAGTGGTTGGGTCAACTCGCAATAATGTGAATCTATAAAAGGAGACTCCTGGATGGGGTGCATTTGTACTTTTGTGGAATGTTTGGTTGAAGTTAGTGAGTTGAGGAAGATTATCAGGTTATTAGACACTTGAAAATGATGAGGAATCGTGTGAAATTCTGATTCAGGTACAATTTTTCGGGTAAAAGATGTGAGTTGTGCATAATATTTTCAGCAGTAACACGAAATCGAACTGTTTGGTAGGGAAAGGTGTTAAAATACTGATACCATTACTTTATTAATTAATGTTGAAGGATTATTGGACTCTCTCTCTCTCTCTCTCTCTCTCCGTCTCCTCTCTCTTTTTCTCTCTCCTTTCCCCTCTCCTCTCTCTCTCTCCCCTCTCCTCTCTCCTCTCTCTCTCTCTCTCTCTCTTTTCTCCCCTCTCTCTCTCCTCTCCTCCCTCATCTCTCTCTCTCTCTCTCTCTCTCTCTCTCTCTCTCTCTCTCTCTCTCTCTCTTTCTCTCTCCTCTCTCTCTCCCCTCCTCTCCTCTTCTCTGGTTCTCCCTTTTCTCTCTCTCTCTCTCTCTCTTTCCCTCTCTCTCGTCCCCTCTCTCTCTCCTCTCTCTCTCCTTTTCCCCTCCCCTCTCTCTCTCTCTCTCTCTCTCTCTCTCTCGTCGGCATCAGGGAGTTTAATACCTTAGCTAGATGGGGTGAGTGGGAGACTATCAAGGCGTGTGGCAGAAATAACATGCATCTTAAAGAGGCAAGAAAGGTTTTGCCGACGTGGTGGTGAGCGATAAGACAACACTCGATAAGGTTTTACGCCTCCATTAATGTTAGACGGAACTCTCTCGGTCGGCGGCAATACAGCGACCGCCTTATGGGGTGAGGACATCAAGGAGAAGTGTGAACTTTGTGTTACTGCGTTTTATATCGAATTCGAAATGTGACTATACTATGTGACTAGTCTTTTTTTTTGCGAGGCGAAAATTCCATTCTATCTTAAGTTCTCAT
>JACEEZ010020100.1:2091428-2096428 GCA_016584305.1 Chionoecetes opilio
TTTATTTTAACCTTTCAATCCCTTCTCTGTCTTCATTTTTTCCCGTCTTCTCCCTCATTCTTCTTGATTCGCTTCACTCTTCTATTCCTTCCTTGTTCTTTTATTTTTCCTGGCGTCTCCGCAGTACCTATTCTCTTATTTTTCCTCCTTTCATTTGTTATTTCTTATCCTGGTCTTTAACATTTATATTTTGATTGGAGATTTTTTCTTCTTTTACTTTTCGGACCAATGTTTATTTCTCTATTTCGTTTCTATTTTTTTCACTTTTTGTTGCTTTAGCGTCTGTGCTTCCTCGCTCCACACTATTGCTGCATCAGGTAAGGGTTTGTTCTCGTGCTACATGGGGCAAACTGCTACACAGAGGCGCGTCGGAGGCAGGCAAGGCAGGCGTGGGAAGATGGGGATGGCGTGAGGGGCATTTAAATAAGTAATTAGCGTGCAGGAGTGTGGTAATGAGGTGGCGAGTGGCCCCAATCAGTCAACGCTGAGGGTTCGGCTGACAGTGGCGATTATGGAAAAACACACGAGCTTAAACTAATCACCAGCCTTAACCTAAATGCCTCCTCTGATTCCCTTGCTTGCTTTCACCTGCAGGAGTGGGTTATGTAGGTGCCGTCAGGTGAATGTGCTTCCCGTGCCCCTTTATGCAAATAGTCTTCCCTCTCTGCCACCTGCCGCCGTTTTAATCCTCATTTCACCTGCACCCACGTGAATACTTCCCCCTCCCATGCATGGATAAACTCCCGCGTCAGTGTTTCCCTTTACCGTCTTCCACGTCAGTCACACAACCCAACCTGCAGTCACACACTTTCTACTCGTTGCATTACACAAATACTTGAAGTAGAAACCCTAGGAGCAAGGCAAGGCAGGGCGGCCAGGCAGACATAATGGGCCGCCGTACCCTCGCTTGCAAGAGAGAGGGTGGCGCAAAGAAGCTGGGAGTCTGGGTGTCTTTTTTTTCTACATGTATAATGGGAGGTTGGCAAAGACTTAGCATAAAAGGTATAAACTGCTTATTGTCTCAACGACTTGAAGTTTTCTTTCCTTCCTCTTTATCGCCCTCTCGTCTGCCCACACGAGTGCAGAGGCGGCAAGGAGCTGCGTCAGGGATTAGTAGTTAGGAAATTCTGACGCTTAAAAGCTCACCCTTTGACCCGCCTGTCTAGTATGATTCACTCCCATGGTATCGCTTCCCATTCCCTCAACAACTTCCTGATTTTTCTTCAACATTCCTCCCAGCTGTGCTTCCCGCGTCTTGTACCCTGTGAGAGCTACCCCTTCCCTTCCCTCCCCCCCTCCTCCTCCTCCTCTCCTCCTCCTCCTCCTCCTCCTCCTCCTCCTCCTCCTCCTCCTCCTCTCCTCCTCCTCTTCCTCCTCTTGCCGGCTGTGATGATGAAATTCCGTGATACTTTGGTATTTTCATTCATCTTCTCTTGCATATTTATATTTCTCGTTGGAGGGTACAGAGAAAAGTGATTAAAATTAACATACATAATCAGATGACAGTGCCGGCGGGTGGAAAGCTAGTCTCGTGATTAATCTCTGCTGATAATTTTTTTTATGAATATATGGGAAAGATTTTTTTTGCTCCCCAAAGAAGAGGGTGGTAAGGTAGTAAGACGAGACTAAGAAGAGGTTGAAGGAGAGGAAAAAAATAGAAGCGGAAAGAAAAAGATGGAGTCAAGGTGGCGAAAACCCAAGTGATAGAGATTTCTAGCTGGCCGGGAATGCTGGCCGACACACAGGCAAGTAAGATTGATTATCCTGAGCCTTGATAAATCGCAAGCAACTCCGCGGGACGAAGCAACGGGCCCACTCCATTTAGATGTTGCGATACCCCCTTGATCGATCCTGAGGGCCTCGCATCCCCGGCAGGAGTACGGCACCCTCGGTTAAGTTAATGAGATGGGGAAGGGAGTTTTGAAGGTGCAAAGCCACGTACACTAATCCCAATAAAAATTCATGGAACCTTCAAGCCGCGGAATGAAATACTCTTAAGCGAGGCGGCTGGAGGGAGGGTGAAGGAGATGAGAGGGAAGTAAGCGTTAAGGGAGAACGGGGAGACAGAAAACGAGATGAAGGAGAGAGATAAATGAGTCTTTCCCCCTTCTTACCTTGCCTGGGTGTATCATGTTCTGCAATACACGAGGAGGCTTGCAGTGATGATATTGTAATGCAGAAATAACACACTGAGGTAGTTTAGACACCTAGAGAGGATAAATGGGTGAGATAATAAGAGTATACAACATGCAGTAAATAGTAGATGTTTGAAGGGGAGAT
The DNA here is from genome assembly GCA_016584305.1 of Chionoecetes opilio. Classification (NCBI taxonomy): domain Eukaryota; kingdom Metazoa; phylum Arthropoda; class Malacostraca; order Decapoda; family Majidae; genus Chionoecetes; species Chionoecetes opilio. The sequence continues at coordinate 2,093,709 of JACEEZ010020100.1, forward strand.
GACGACCCACAGTTAAATGGAAAGATAGAATGTTGCAGTATGTAAGTGACAAAGGATGTGTAAGAATAAGAGGAAAAGAAGATATAAGAAAGAAGTGCTAAAAGAGACTCTTCTGCCGTGACCAACTCTTAAGGGAGTACCAAGAAACAGGCGTCAGTGTAGACTAAACTAGACGAGAAATAACATGAATTCAATAATGTATACATCCTCTAAAGCTCCTCCATCTTGATAATATGAAGGAGAAGAAAAATTTATGTTAATCCTGGTCAATATTTGCATCGCAGCTCCGGTTTATCTTCGGGTCGCGTTCCGGGTGATCGTGAGTCTCTCCTTACCGGGCTAAAGCGTGGCCTTAGTGTCGCCGTCATGCACCGGAGTCCCATTTCTTCACTGCAAGTCACCGCCGAATTAGCTGCTTGTCCACCTTACATTCCTTAGCCTGTTAACATATTCGCTGTGAATTATTAATGTTATTTTTTATCTCAAGGGAATGAATGTTGTGCCCTCGTGTTCTTTTTTGTCTCCACGTTTATTGTTCATTTTTTATCGCCCCGTTGTTCAATTATTCTTTAAATAAATGTTGGAGTCTCCTGTATGTATTGAAGTGTCTTAAGATAGTTTTTAATAGTTTTTTTCCTCTGTATTTTTCTTGAAGTGTTTTTGCTAATTTATATTTTCGTGTTTGTGGTCAACGCACCGTATAAAGTTTGTTGAGAAATTAAGGACGTATGTGTGTGTGTGTGTGTATGTGTGTGTGTGTGTGTATGTGTGTGTGTGTGTGTGTGTGTTGTGTGTGTGTGTGTATGTGTATGTGTGTGTGTATGTGTATGTGTATGTGTATGTGTATGTGTATGTGTATGTGTGTGTGTGTGTGTGTGTGTGTGTATGTGTATGTGTGTGTGTGTGTGTGTGTGGTGTGTGTGTGTGTGTGTGTGTGTGTGTGTATGTGTGTGTGTGTGTGTGTTTACATTTCTCTGCCCATCTAAACTTTTCATCGTGTTTGTTTACCTGTCTTTAGCCGCACAAACTTTGCACCGTGTTTGTGTTTGTTAATCCCAGACATAGCAAATAGTCAACGTTTTTGTTTAGTTGTCTTGAGCCACCTAAAGTTTTTTTTTTATGATGCGTTTATTTACTTATCGATATTCGCTTATTTCTTTATGTGTATTTATTTATTTATGTTTGTAAGCTGCCAAAATGTCCTGATGGGCGCGACCGCATATCTTTTTCTTTGTTCCTGTGTTTATTGATGCACTGATAACGCCTTGCCTGACACACGTCTGCTGTACCGTCTGCCTATTCTTCAAGGACTCGCTACTTTGGCTCTGTTAAATAAGTATCTAAAATTATAAGTTGTAATAGTAGCAACAGCAAAAGATGTACTAGTAGTTAGTAATAGTAATTTATCTATATTTTCCAGAAAACAGTCTATAGAAACTCATCAAAATATATGGGGATCCTTCATATTTAATTTCTTTTTTTATAGTTTTGATTCAGTATCTTACAGTAGTTAAGAGTTACAGTAGTTATTTTATTTTCGTAATCTTATACTGAAGTTCATTACGTTGTACAAATTACGTCACTTCCTTACGTATCATGCATTACGCAGGCTACGTTACGTGAGAGCCAACCAACCAACCCTTCCTCACTCCCTCCCACTCCTACTCACTCTCTCATTCCCTCACTCCCACTCACGAGCCAACACTCCCTCACTCCCACTCACGAGCCAACACTCCCTCGCTCCCACTCACGAGCCAACACTCCCTCACTCCCTCACTCCCACTCACGAGCCAACACACTCTCACTCCCACTCACGAGCCAACACTCCCACACTCCCTCACTCCCACTCACGAGCCAACACTCCCACACTCCCTCACTCCCACTCACGAGCCAACACTCCCTCACTCCCACTCACGAGCCAACACTCCCTCACTCCCACTCACTAGCCAACACTCCCTCACTTCCTCACTCCCACTCACGAGCCAACACTCCCTCACTCCCACTCACTAGCCAACACTCCCTCACTTCCTCACTCCCACTCACGAGCCAACACTCCCTCACTCCCACTCACTAGCCAACACTCCCTCACTTCCTCACTCCCACTCACGAGCCAACACTCCCTCACTCCCACTCACTAGCCAACACTCCCTCACTTCCTCACTCCCACTCACGAGCCAACACTCTCTCACTCCCTCACTCCCACTCACGAGCCAACACTCCCTCACTTCCACTCACGAGCCAACACTCCCTCACTCCCACTCACGAGCCAACACTCCCTCACTCCCTCACTCCCACTCACGAGCCAACACACTCTCACTCCCACTCACGAGCCAACACTCCCTCACTCCCTCACTCCCACTCACGAGCCAACACACTCTCACTCCCACTCACGAGCCAACACTCCCTCACTCCCTTACTCCCACTCACGAGCCAACACACTCTCACTCCCACTCACGAGCCAACACTCCTCACTCCCTACTCCACTCACGAGCCAACACTCTCTCACTCCCACTCACGAGCCAACACTCCCTCACTCCCTCACTCCCACTCACGAGCCAACACTCCCTCACTCCCTCACTCCCACTCACGAGCCAACACTCCCTCACTCCCTCACTCCCACTCACGAGCCAACATTTCCTCACTCCCTCACTCCCACTCACGAGCCAACACTCTCTCACTCCCACTCACGAGCCAACACTCCCTCACTCCCACTCACGAGC
>JACEEZ010020100.1:2103928-2123928 GCA_016584305.1 Chionoecetes opilio
TCTCTCTCTTTCTTTTTCATTAGCATTCTTTTCTCTAAACCTGCAACTCACACACAAAAAAGCCTCACACACGGCCCATCCTCGTCAAATAAGTCACTTAAAGACAAGCAAGCCCTTCGAATCACACCCCAGCAAGGTATCAGAAGGGACCAGGTGTTGCTTCCTTACTCTCTGAATCACTAAATTGCTGACACCCCTGACAGCCGACGCCTCAGCTCAAAGTATCAACAGCTGCGTCAAGTGCTCGGGAAAAATCGAAGATGCAAAGTTAGTGAGCCATAACCCAGCTCCTGAGACCATCGTCAGCACGAGGAACCGTCCCAAGGGGCTCGTCTTCTCTCTCTCTCTCTTCTCTCTCTCTCTCTCTCTCTCTCTCTCTCTTCTCTCTCTCTCTTCTCTCTCTTCTCTCCTCTCTCTCTCTCTCTCTCTCTCTCTCTCTCTCTCTCTCTCTCTGAACTTTTACACTCAGCATTTTTCTTCTCCACTTTCATATTTCATTCCTAATCGTACTTGATTTTTAAGCAGATTTTATCTTAAGTTAAATCTTATCTTAATGTGTTTTGCCTTGTTTTATTTTTTTCCATTATTTGTTTAGTATTTCCCACGGTCACCTTCGCGTTGTTAAGAAGACCAGACAAGCGGACAGACAGGCGGATGGATATTAATGTAGTCAAATATGCTGAGAAACAGGAGTGTACACCTCTCTCTCTCTCTCTCTCTCTCTCTCTCTCCTCTCTCCTCTCTCCTCTCTCTCCTCTCTCTCCTCTCTCTCTCTCTCTCTCTCTCTCCTCTCTCTCTCTCTCTCTCTCTCTCTCTCTCTCTCTCTCTTCTCTCTCCTCTCTTCTCTCTCTCTCTCTCTCTCTCTTCTCTCTCTCTCTCCTTCCTCTCTCTCTCTCTCTCTCTCACACACACACACATACACACACACACACAGGGATGCATGAGCTAGCCTCTTAGACGTCACAGACAGAGTGAGTAAGAGTGAAAACACGAACGCCTCCCTCCACCATTACGTTTCCCAGGACGTATGTACACGAGAGGAGATAAGCGACCACCCCTCCCCCTGCGGCACGCCATAGAGGAGGGACCCTTGCGTGGCGGGGTCGAGGACTTGGGGCCACGTAGACATAGCTGCTAGATAGCGTAAGGGACGGCGGTGAGGCTGGCTATCATACCATCCACTTGGTATTATCAGCAGAGTACCGCCTGTTATCTCAGAAGGACCGCCTCTTATCTGACGAAGGTGCGAGTTAGCGTTACTTTCTCCCCTTCAGACACTCCGGGGATGACGCCGTGGAAAGAAAGGGGCAGAGGTGGCGAAAGGTGTGAAAGCTTGAGTGTGTTCTGAGAGGGAGACGTGGAGGTGCTTAAGATGCCTGGAAATAACAACATAGGTGTCATGAATCAGCAGCCTTCTCACCATACTTTAAGGCTGGAATTTTAGCTTCGTGTGAGGAGGTAATGAAGGTGAATGTATGAAGTGCAAGAAAAAAACGTATAAGTAGAAGATTAACCAAACAATCAGGTACAACAGTGACTAGAAAGTGAATGGAATGAGTAATAATTGCTGCTCTCAGGCATGATCTCAGCCAAGGTTGGATACACATAAGATCGAGGAGAGCTGTGCAGGTGTGGGGAAGAGACACCATGCTGGTTGACTCTTTGTGCACACCTGTACTTTCTTAGATGTACTGCGTGAGGAAGGACGTACATATCCTCAGAGGTACATGTACAAGTGTGCTGCATCCAATGGCTGAAAAAAAAGTAGCCTTCAAGGTCACTTTTATCAGATCATAGTTTATTGAAGTGATAAGAATAGTGTGTTCTTATCGACCCTCCATGGTCTCAGGTGTGTCGTCAAAGGCCCAGGTGTCCGTCCTCGCCGGGCAGCATATTCCCGTTTTTGGGAACAGTATGTCGCGTTTACTCTTGAACACGTCAGGTTAGGTTAAGTTAGGTTACGGTTAGGGTAGGTTAGGTTGGGGTTTAACATGTAACTTTGTGTGGAAATCACAATGAGCGTATTTTCGAGAAAATCCTATGGTTAGTTTTCGGAGCATCAGTCAAGCGTTTTCACTGGGAAACCACATACTGGCATAGCGTTGGGGAATCTGCCGCCGGGTACCAGAACCAACCTTGTAACAAACCGACGAGGTATAGTTTCCTCTTTCATATGTAGAATATATCGTTCTGATACATATGTTGTAAAATATTTCGTTCTGATACAAAGGTATATGAAAAAAGTTCCGTTGGCGACTCCTCTAACCTCTGACAGAGAAAAAAAAATTCAGTGACAGGCATAACTTTTCTGTTTTGAGGCAGTTTGTAGTGTGCAAGGGTGGTGTGGGGGGACGGAACAGGATAGCGGCCTGTCTTCCTGTCTTCAATGCTACAACAAGTCTGTACAACGCAGCAGGACTTCATTCCAGGCCAGCGACATTTCGACCCATGGAACGAACAGCTGACACAAGTCTCTTCCGCCATCCCGTTACAAGGCCGCGCCAGATCGTAAATATAAAATGTCAATATCTCTAGTTTCTAAAATTACTTTCTTGACCCTGATTAAATCTGTTTTTTTTCTCTAATTCGCTCAACTTTCATGCGTAGTGGCGATGTTCATGGCAATAATTACTGATCGCCAGGCGGGCTGGACGTGACGTGAGTTATTTATTACTCAATTACTTCCATCCCAACTGAGTATGTAGGTTACTCGAAGAAGAAAGAGAACGATTGTAATGTGGGTTCTGGTTTTTTTTTTTGGGGGGGGGGGGGGAGGGGGGTTTGGGGGGGAGTCGTAGGAAGGTTTTCGAGGTTGGTTGGTTGTCGGTGCCGCCTCACCGCCGCGCGCCGCACTGAGAGGGAATTATCGATGACTTTCAACAACACTTCATAAGCCCCGTTGTTGCCACCGCCGAGCCCTAGCGATCCATACACGCCCGGGATCCTCGGCCGACGCGCCCCACTTCCCTCCCGTCAGCGCTGTCTGTCACTCCTTCCTTGCCTTGTCTGAAGCACAAATAGTGGAAGTGGACAACATATCAAACATATTTTTTCCTTTACTTTGTACGTTGTGTCGGTACTGAAGGAGAGGACTCACAAATAGGGGAAAAAATAAGTTAGTAGCCTTCACTACTTGCTCTGATTTCCTCAATATCCAGTTTCTATCACAGATATACCCTTGTGAGGATAACGGGCGTAAAGCGTATTAACATAAGAACATAAGAAAATACGGAAGCTACAAAAGGCCGCGAAACCTACACGTGGTAGTTCCTGTTACTTAACACCTGTTACATACATCCACCTTTCATCCCCATCCATGCCCATGAATTTACCCAGCCTCCTTTTAAAGCCTAACTTAACTGCCAATGATTGCCTTCGCCAACCCCTTTACCAATTGTGGCCCCATGTCAACCATGATGTTAGTTGTTTAAAAAACTAAAAAAAAAATCCCTATTGACCACTGATTGACCGCACTGACCACCTGACGACGAGTCCATTCCAATCATTTACCACCCTATTTGTGAACTATAGTTTTTCCCTATTTCCTTTTTAAATTACGCTTTTCCAGTTTGAATCCGTTACTTCTTGTTCTACCCTGATTACTAGCCGTGTTACTCATCCCTTGGTGCTCACTCACTGCTCTGCTCTTGAGGTCACAGGAGATACGCGGTGAACATGTGCCTTTCTCAGGTCTCTTACTCGTGGATCAGGTTATGTTCAATGTTAAACACGCAGCATGCACATACTTCAATATAATGCATATTATCATATTATGTTTAGGTATCTATCCTGCAATATACGTGTTTCGTCTTTATGCTAAATCATCGGTAATATTGGTTTCATTAAGTGTGAAAGATTATTACCACCCCACTCGATGACTTTACCTCTATACACTTTTTTTTTTTTTTTTTTTTTTTTTTCTTTACTTCACAGGGAACTGGCCAAGGGCACAACAAAAATGGGTAACAGAAAGCCCGCTTAGTTGCCAGTCCCTGACACTACTAATTCCTCCCTTGCCTTCATCAAACGAATACTCGCTTCCTTTACTTCCCTGTTTTTTAGTAACATCCTTGTACCCTACCAGCTAACTCTTCATTTCCGCCCTTTTCACTTCACTTCCTAGTCACTTCAGTAACATGCCAATAACCCCTGCTTCACTTCTTTGCCACCCAGCCTCCTCTCCCCATCTCTCGCTCGCTTTACTTCCCTGTCACCTGCCCGTCAGGGTGGCAAGGTTGGTAGAGACGTGAGTTCGCAATTTGCAGCGTCCCTGTGCACTCGGTTAGCGGTTCGAGTCCGCCTAGTTCATGCTGACGTGGCGGCGCTTTGTATAGTCAATAACCTTGTAGTTGGTACTTGCAAAGTGTCTAGATAGGATGAAAATCTTATCTTATCCCTGTCACCTAGCATTGTATCCCTATCTATTGCTTCACATTCTCAACACTAACCTTCAAAGTGCTTCCCTAACGCTACTACCACCCTCACTTCCCTTTCATTAACCCTCATTATCCACCTTGATATCAACCCTACCTTTGTTTCATTGACATTAACCCCTCCACAATATACTTTAACTTTCACAACACCCCAAACTTGGTCTACAGTCTCTAGGTAATCTATATGATACGCGCACGCAACCTCCACTATAATGACCAAGATACCAATACCTTGCCCCCGCCGCCCTACAAGGCTGTAGATTAATATAATATACGAGTACAAGCGAACATATATATATTTCTACACTCTTTTTTTCTCTTTCCTTGATCTAACATGAGAAAGATGTATTTTGAGCAGTGAGGGAACAGGTCTTCATTGTATACAGGTAATTGATTTGGGATTACCCGCGCGTACTACAGGTAAAATTAGTGTTGTAACTTTTGAAATACATCCACTCTATCGCACAATGTATATAATATTTCTTCTTACTCTTTGCCTTAACTCAATTAGACTTCAAGGAACACCAGAGGAGCAACTGGATTCTCGCTGACCCCGGGACGCCCTTAGCGGCCCTTGCTGTTTCAGGGTCCCGTTGTCTCCCTCTGATGAGATTCCTCTGAAGGCACTCCAAGGTTCACGTCACATTGCCTGATACCGTGTGTGTTGTGTGTGTGGGTGTGTGTGTGTGTGTGTGTGTGTGTGTGTGTGTGTGTGTGTGTGTGTGTGTGTGTGTGTGTGTGTGTGTGTGTGTGTGTGTGTGTGTGTGTGTGTGTGTGTGTGTGTGTGTGTGTGTGTATGTGTGTGTGTATGTGTGTGTGTGTGTGTGTGTCTGTGTCTGTGTGTGTGTGTGTGTGTGTGTGTGTGTGCGTGTGTGTGTGTGTGTGTGTGATCAGTGCTTAATGATGAGGATTATACTTTCTATCATAGGGCAAAGGTGGGTAGAGGGACGAGATGGATATTCTTTACATTTAAACTTAATCTCAGTTCTTAATCGGATATAAGAAAAAGTAACGAGTCTCTCTGTGTCATGATTGTTATTTCAGAAGGTTTGACAGTCATGGTGTGTGTGTGTGTGTGTGTGTGTGTGTGTGTGTGCGTGTGTGTGTGTGTGCAGTAATAGTGTGTATGTAAATTATTTCTTACACGCTGTTATCATTGTCATCGAATATTCGCTCATTTCTCTTGCTCTTTGCCGTCTAACATAATAATGCTCTAAGGTTCTTCATCGATGACCTTTGCGAGTGACAGATATAAGTGTCACTTTTCTTATCCATAAGGCTAACGTATAGTGTTTTTGTCTTCTGCCTTACACTTAATTAGTCTCTAATGATTTGTTTTTCTGATGTGTTCATTATATTATTATTTACCAGACTCTCAGCCTCGGTCAACACCCACATAACTTTACACTCTTAGAAAAAAAGGGTAGGAAAAGGGTAGAAAAAGGGTGTTTGTAGTGATGAAATACTGCTACCCTTTTTTTTCCCTTACAAATATACCCTTTCGGATCGACGCAAATATACCCTTTTCCAACCCTCTCGTCTAAAAAGGGTAGATAAAGGGTAGATGAAGGGTATAATCGGCAGCATCTACCCTCCAACCTGGACATAGGGTTTAAAAAGGGTAGTGATGGTGCGATGTAACAATTCGACCCTTAATGTACCCTCCATTTCTAACAGTGTACTTACCAGACGCTCAGCCTCGGTCGACACCCACATAACTTTAGGATCACGGACGTTCGACTGACCTTCGGCGTTTACGACCACTACTTTTATTATTATTAAGTCTTGTTTTCATATTGAATTTCCGTATCTATGATCATGTACCTGACCTTTCACCTGTATCCTCCTCAGCCTGCCTGGAGGCCCCTGGTCGCAACTCTCACACAGGTAAGTAACGAGACACCCCTTCTGACCCTCACCTGTCCGCACACCTGTGAGTAATGATTGCAAGATTATTTTTTTATGTGTGTTTCAGTCGTTGATTGATTTCGAGGACATGAAGGAAGAGGATGTTGTTGTTCGTGGTCTATGGTGTCCTGTGGTAGTTCCTGTGGTGTCCTGTGGTAGTTGCTGCTGTGGTGATTCTGCTGTGGTGGTTCCTGTGGTATCTGCAGCTGTGGTGACTCTGTGGTAGTTCCTGTGGTAGATGCTGCTGTGGTGATTCTGCTGTGGTAGTTCCTGTGGTATCTGCTGCTGTGGTAATTCTGTGGTAGATGCTGCTGTGGTGATTATGTGGTAGTTCCTGTGGTAGATGCTGCTGTGGTAATTATGTGGTAGATGCTGCTGTGGTGATTATGTGGTCGTTCCTGTGGTCCCTGCTGCTGTGGTTGTTCTGTGGTGTCCTGTGGTAGTTCCTGTGGTAGTTCCGGTGGTGCTGCAGCTGTGGTGATTATGTGGTGTTGCTTGTAGGCAGGTCGCGGCTGTGAAAGTGGATCATGATGTAGGTCGTGTTAGTAATGCCAATCTTTAATGTGACTGGTTGAGGAGACTTTATATTACCAGGAACCTAATGGGGCCACTTTTTTCCGGCGTCCCCCAAGGTCTGTGATGTATGTACTTCCTTCTCTCCGGCACAGAATTACAGTATTAATCCTTTCAGTTTTCTCATACCATGTAAACGTGTATCTGATATCCTATAAGCATTTTCTCGCAGATTTTTTTTTCTTAGCGTGAAATTTCAAGTACTATTATCTCACATTATCATCAGGTTTTCCGTGATAAGCGAATAAAATCGATAATACAGATAAAGACATGGGGGAGAATAGCACAAAAAATACTACCCTGCACGGAACTTCCCACCAACAGCCAGCCATACGGATATAAACATTAAATTTACGACTGAATCTCGAACAAAAAAACGAAGTGTCGAGACAATCCACAGTGTTGTAGATGCTTTTATGCCGCCCATTCACGTAAATATTTAGACACCCTTTCCTTTCGCCTGATGTAATTTTGATGGGCCGTAAAACCAGTGAGTTCTTTATTGTATAAAGAAACATCGACGCTTGTGGTACGCCGGGAATGTACGGGGGGGAGGAGAGAGAGAGAGAGAGAGAGAGAGAGAGAGAGAGAGAGAGAGAGAGAGAGAGAGAGAGAGAGAGAGAGAGAGAGAGAGAGAGAGAGAGAGAGAGAGAGACTTTCAGACAGAGAGACACAGAGACACACTGACTTTTGGACAGACAGACAGACAGAGACATACATACAGATAAACAGTTGATAGACGAACCTTAACTCAACCAAGATCGCAATACTCGTTTGATTAATTAATTTGCGTGCTTATCAAATTACTCCATTAATGTTTTCTGTATGTGTGTTTGTGTTTTTGCTTATACACCTCCCTCAATCTCTAATATTGTCAACAGCTAGACTAAATTTAATAACGTGTCTTAATCTTTTAGTTTTTATGTTGTCTTCTCCCTGGCAAAAATGCATGTATGTAAATTGTATGTCCACATTAGAAGTATTTGCAACTAGAATTATTCCTTCTTTTGTCATAACTGTTGCAATGTTAGTATCGCTCACTTGCTTTTTAGTATACAAGAAAGTTAACCCCTTGAGACCCATAACGTTATTTCCATTGTAATTTGGGTACCACTAGACGATTTTGTGAATATAAGTAACATTTTATAGCTATGACCTGTTTAGTATCCTGGTCGACTAACTAATTTGGTATATTAAGTGACTTTTCGTAATTTTATGGCTAACAACAGACAATTTTTTATAGCCAAGGAAAGATCTGGACGTGAAGGGGTTAATATCATATACTAATAACAGAGTGAGAGAAGCCGTTCAATTAAGCCTCACCGCTATCTACAATTCAATACTTTAAATAACAATTAGCGACGGACAGTAATCACTTTTGACGCAGAAAATTTAACATGTCACTTTTTTATGTTTACATTTCCTCGTTGGATTCGTATACATTTCCTAATTAAACAAGCAGGAAAAGATCATTACCGAGTGTGCATGATAACCTTAATTGTTTGCCGGGAAGTATATAGATGGAAAAAATATAATTGTCCTCATTAGTGTGTTGGTAGTGTCATTTCTGCTTTAATTACCTACGGGATGTGGTGGTGATTGTTGTGGCGAGAGGCGGCGTGGTGTGAATGGTGAAGTGTGATTGAGAGAGAGAGAGAGAGAGGAGAGAGAGGAGAGAGAGAGAGAGAGAGAGAGAGAGAGAGAGAGAGAGAGAGAGAAGAGAGAGAGAGAGAGAGAGAGAGAGAGAGAGAGAGAGAGAGAGAGAGAGAGAGAGAGAGAATTTTTTGTTTCCATACATTCATTACAGTTATCTTTTTCTCATGTTTTTATATATCACCATATAAACCTTGCCTTAGAATATCACGAGAGAGAGAGAGAGAGAGAGAGAGAGAGAGAGAGAGAGAGAGAGAGAGAGAGAGAGAGAGAGAGAGAGAGAGAGAGAGAGAGAGAGAGAGAGAGAGAGAGAGAGAGAGAGAGAGAGAGAGAGAGAGAGAGAGAGAGAGAGAGAGATTTTTTTCATACATTCATTACAGTTATCTTTATCTCTCGTTTTTATATATCACCATATAAACCTTGCCTTAGAATATCACGAGAGAGAGAGAGAGAGAGAGAGAGAGAGAGAGAGAGAGAGAGAGAGAGAGAGAGAGAGAGAGAGAGAGAGAGAGAGAGAGAGAGAGAGAGAGAGAGAGAGAGAGAGAGAGAGAGAGAGAGGAGAGAGAGAGAGAAGGAGAGAAGAAGAGAGAGAGAGAGAGAGAGAGAGAGAGAGAGAGAGAGAGAGAGAATCCTACACCCCCCACACACAACCAGAAATAACACACAAAACAAGACTAAAACAAACACTTTGCTGGCTTTGATAAAACCCATACTTTCATTACTTTCAATACTTTTATACAACCATACTTTCCATACATTACTTGCCATTACTTTTCATTACTTTTTCCATACTTTCATTACAGTTTTTTTTTTTTCTCGCGTTTATAAATATACTAGCCGCAAAGCCGCCCTCCGGGCGGACTTTTTGGCTAGCTCCTGCGGAGGGCTATTGGTGGGCCTTCGGCCCACCACCTGTGTTTGGTGGGCCTTCGGCCCACCAAACATAGACTCTCCAGATAGCCCCTTTTAACTTTCCTGAAATCATGGATGTAGAAATGTATGTATTCCCCCCACCCATTCACTCACCCATTACCCATCACCCCCCACCCATTCACTCACCCATTACCCATCACCCCCCACCCATTCACTCACCCATTACCCATCACCCCCCACCCATTCACTCACCCATTACCCATCACCCCCCACCCATTCACTCACCCATTACCCATCACCACACACCCATTCACTCACCCATTACCCATCACCCCCCACCCATTCACTCACCCATTACCCATCATCCCCCACCCATTCACTCACCCATTACCCATCACCACACACCCATTCACTCACCCATTACCCATCACCCTCCACCTATTCCCTCACCCATCACCCATCACCCCCAACCCATCACCCCCCACCCATTCACTCACCCATCACCCCACACCCATTACCCATCACCCCACCCATTCACTCACCCATTACCCATCACCCTACATCAAGGCTTCCTCAATTCTCGCAACCCACTTTTTTTTTCACAATTCTCGCTAATAGGCTGCTAAAAAAAAAAAAAAAAAAAAAGTGATCGGATCATCTCATAAGTGGGCTTATGACCTTCCCCTGGTCAACCTGATTCCAAAAATGTGCCATATGAGGTGTTTGCGCCACGGGGGGCGGAACCTATACCACACACACACACAGACAGACAGACAGACAGACAGACAGACAGACACACTTTCGCTTATATTATTATAATAGATTACCTCATAATCCTTGCCTCAGAATATCAGTCTCCTTGGGGCCACCTCCTTAGAAGAGTTCATTAAGTGCGTACAAGCTAAGTATCAGTTTATGAGTGATACTATTTTTTCAGCCTTTTTTTTATCGTCTATACTTTGTCCTTTTTTACCATTTATATCCCGAGGAGCAACGAGGCAAACTTGAATAATAAAATGAATAGCTTGATAAAAAAATGAATAACTTGATAATAAAATGAAAAACTTGATACAATAGCATATATAAGGAGGCGTCGGTCAGTCAAGTTTCTTTATAGGTCTTAGCCAGGTTAAGTCAGGTTAGGTTAGGTTAGGTCTTTTTTCAACATCTTTTTTCACTTATACACTTTGTCCTTTTTTAACCTGTATATCCTAAGTAACAAAGAGGCAAAGTATCGAGGCTTTGGTGAGTCAGCTCTCTTTATAGGCCTCAGCCAAGTTAAGTAAGGTTAGGTTAGGTTAGGTTAGGTTAGGTCTATTTTCAACCTCTTTTTTTCTCTCATACACTTTGTCCTATTTTAACCTTTATATTTTAAGGAACAAAGACCTTAAGTATCGTCGGTGAGTCAAGTCTCTTTATAGGTCTTAGTCAGGTCACGCAGTCCCTGACCCTCTCATCCTCGCCCTCTTACTATACTTACATTCCTTTCCGCATTTCTTATCCAGCCGTATACGTCCTGCAGCGTTCCTAATATCTTTTTAACGACGTAATGGACAGCTGTGTGTTGTGTGGGTGGAATAGCACAGATCCCTTGGGTAAATAAAGGAACAACAGAGAAAAGGCCATATATATTTTTCTTTCTTTCAAGGGACTATTTATCATGAGGAAATTACGGTAATTGGACCATAAGACACTTGTTCCCTCTTAACCCTCATTGTATATATAGAACCCTTGAAGGAACTATGATAATCCAACTCTTAAAATGGGAACTGATAAGACAAAGAGTGTAATCATAATGTGCTAAAAGTTATGAACTGTTAAATTGGTGATCAAGAGATAGCGGAGGATCGTTACAGGCGAATTATTTTCCATATGTGTAATTAGGGTTGGGAAGGAGGCGAGGGGGGGGGAGGGGCGAGGGGGTGGAAGAGGGGGAGGGCAGGTGAGGCGACGCTCGATACTGTGTTTTGTTAGGTGAATGACCAGACCTTAAGGTGATTTGACGCATTATAATGTTGACTTTAGGCTGAGTTTAAAGGCGTATAGAAGAGTACAGAAGGATATAGGTGGAGAACTTGGTAAGGAAAACACAGATTGAAGCAAAATTATTATAATATTATCTCATTTTTCGACGCATAATATTGTTCAGATAGCCTGTGTGGAAGCATAATAAATAAAGTAAATAGTATTCCTGCTTCAGCTTGTGTTTTCTTACGACCTTTTCACTCACTCGTTTCATTTTTATTCAACAGGGCATTGTAAGCCGATTGTTATGCAGTACTTTAACCTTTATTCATCTTCATAAAATAGGCTTTATAAAATGTATAGTCTAATTTAACACATTCAAACAGGATTCGATGTATAGTCAAAGCAGTTACACACGAGTACATTTTCTTTTAATATGTTACTTGTACCTTTATATTACTTCTTCTACAGCAGTTATAATTTAGCAGTTATAAGAGTGATAATACTTTAATACAACGACATAGAATAAGTCCAATATTACCGCTGGGCATACACAATCATGACTCACAATGATAAAACAATATAAACTCGCCTCGCTTTCTTCTCGTATATCCATCTTCATATGCCTCGCTCTCTTTATTTTCCGTCTCACCTGTTCATTATCAGATATAAATAATTATAAACATTGACCTGAGTCGTAATTCATCCGATACCGTCATTACCGCGACGTGAATTGCTCTCTCACTTTCACCATACGCACCGTAGCGCCCGAGTTAAATGATAAAAACAGTTCAACTATGTCCCCCAAAAGCACTGTATTTCAGGGCCAAATTACAGAGGCCGCGTAATGGAGGTGACTGTATCGAGGGTGGGATCTATGCTGAGGGTCACAGACGCTAATTGACTACGTACCTTCGGGAGTCCAAGGAATTAAATGAGAGGGCGAGAGTATGATGAACTCGGCTCTTGTATAGGGAGTGTGGGAAGGAGGTGAGAGAGAGAGAGAGAGAGAGAGAGAGAGAGAGAGAGAGAGAGAGAGAGAGAGAGAGAGAGAGAGAGAGAGAGAGAGAGAGAGAGAGAGAGAGAGAGAGAGAGAGAGAGAGAGAGAGAGAGAGAGAGAGAGAGAGAGAGAGAGAGAGAGAGAGAGAGAGAGAATCCCACACACACACAGCCAGAATTAACACACAAAACAAACTTAAACAAACACTTTGCTTGCTTTGATAATACCCTTCATAGTGTGTGTGTGTTTATGTGTGTGTGTGTGTGTGTGTGTGTGTGTGTGTGTGTGTGTGTGTGTGTGTGTGTGTGGTGTGTGGTGTGTGTGTGTGTGTGTGAGTAATTTTAGCTGTAGTTGGAGAAGGAGGAAGAAGAACAATGCCACGCGTGTACTGGCAACACAAACAGGCGTGCTAGATAATGTGTAAAGAGGAAGAGGATAAGTACTAGGAAGGAAGGGATTAAGGGGGCCTGGAGTAATTAATGTAATGTGATAATGACACAATCGTTACTTGGACTGTTGAGAACCCTTGAAGAAAATATAAATAAAAACAGGGGAGTGAATAGTGTAATGAAAGAGAAGTTTTATAATGAGTGTGACGAAGGATGAATGCAAGAAATAACACACACACACACACACACACACACACACACACACACACACACACACACACACACACACACACACACACACACACACACACACACATATATATATATACACACACACACACACACACACACACGCACATAGATGAAGATTACAGTCCCAGGATAAGAATAGAGCAGGAGGGAGAGAGAAGAGTGAGGAGCAACACTATTGACAGACAGATGGCTCTTCCCTCGCCACACACACTCCGCCACACGCCCCTCTGTCAACAATGCGGGGGGAAGGCCTGAGGGTGGGGCGGGGCGAGGGGAGAAGGCAGGGGCTGTAATGGGGAGGCAGGGGCTGTAATGGGGAGGCGGGAGCTGTAATGGGCAGGCAGGGGCTGTAATGGGGAGGCGTGAGCTGTAATGGGGAGGCACGGGCTGTAATGGGGAGGCAGGGGCTGTAATGGGGAGGCAAGGGCTGTAATGGGGAGGCAGGGGCTGTAATGGGGAGGCAGGGGCTGTATGGGGAGGCAGGGGCTGTAATGGGGAGGCGGGGGGCTGTAATGGGGAGGCAGGGGCTGTAATGGGGAGGCGGGGCTGTAATGGGGAGGCAGGGGCTGTAATGGGGAGGCGGGGGCTGTAATGGGGAGGCAGGGGCTGTAATGGGGAGGCGGGGGCTGTAATGGGGAGGCAGGGGCTGTAATGGGAGGCGGGGGCTGTAATGGGGAGGCGGGGGCTGTAATGGGGAGGCAGGGGGTTGTAATGGGGAGGCGGGGGCTGTAATGGGGAGGCGGGGGCTGTAATGGGGAGGCAGGAGGCTGTAATGGGAGGCGGGGGCTGTAATGGGGAGGCAGGGCTGTAATGGGGAGGCAGGGGCTGTAATGGGGAGGCAGGGGCTGTAATGGGGAGGCGGGGCTGTAATGGGGAGGCAGGGGCTATAATGGGGAGGCAGGGGCTGTAATGGGGAGGCAGGGGCTGTAATGGGGAGGCAGGGGCTGTAATGGGGAGGGCAGGGGGCTGTAATGGGGAGGCGGGGGCTGTAATGGGAGGCGAGGGCTGTAATGGGGAGGCGGGGCTGTAATGGGGAGGCGGGGGCTGTAATGGGGAGGCGGGGGCTGTAATGGGGAGGCGGGGGCTGTAATGGGGAGGCGGGGGCTGTAATGGGGAGGCGGGGGCTGTAATGGAGAGGCGGGGGCTCTAATGGGGAGGCAGGGGCTGTAATGGGGAGGCGGGGGCTGTAATGGAGAGGGGGGGGGCTGTAATGGGGAGGCAGGAGCTGTAATGGGGAGGCAGGGGCTGTAATGGGGAGGCGGGGGCTCTAATGGGGAGGCGGGGGCTCTAATGGGGAGGCGGGGGCTGTAATGGGGAGGCGGGGGCTGTAATGGGGAGGCAGGAGCTGTAATGGGGAGGCAGGGGCTGTAATGGGGAGGCGGGGGCTGTAATGGGGAGGCGGGGGAAGGCAGGGGCTGTAATAGGGAGGCAGGGGGAAGGCAGGGGATGTAATAGGGAGGCGGGGGAAGGCAGGGGATGTAATATGGGGGCGGGGGGAAGGCAGGGGCTGTAATGGGGAGGCGGGGGGAAGGCAGGGGCTGTAATAGGGAGGCGGGGGGAGGGCAGGGGCTGTAATGGGGGGGCGAGGGGAAGACAAGGGGTGTAATAGGGAGGCGAGGGGAAGGCAGGGGCTGTAATGGGGAGGCATCAGTAGGTTCCTCACGCCGGCAACACAGTGGAGGCGGAGACAACCTGGCGATGGTCTGATCTGTTATTGAAGAATTTGTTTGTCAGCTGCAAATATTTCTTCGGTGAATTACGTGAGCGCCTAGACTGGGTGGATGGTAACACTTTTTTTTGTTTTTATGTTGAAGCCTATAGCGCCTGTAGGCTATTGTGTTTTTTCCTTGAGGGCTCGGGTGGTTGGCCCTGCACATTCTGGAGGGTCGTGATTGCGGATTCAGCTGGTATTTAAGTTCTGAGGAGATACATGTGATCAGTTTTTCTCTTATCTATACAGTATGATTAGATTTTTAGATTATATAACTGTAGAAATTTAAAGAGTATTCAGTATGCAACATTTGGTAATTTTTTGTGCAGTAGTAACGGTGGTTATTGAATTATCAAGAATTATATGTCAGAGCCTGAACACGCCTCGGGTATGTGTGCCAGACAATACAATGTTTCATTAAGATGTAAGTATGTGTGTGGCGCAGTGAAGTCATCCTGGGCCTGAAGAACACATACCGGGACCCGATCCTGAAAGACGAATGTTCCTGCTTCTCGGGTAAAAAAAAAAAAAAACCCAGGCAGTACGCGCACCAAAGTCACCACGACACCAAAAAAAAAAAGTAATCAATGACAGCATCATAAAAGTCACATAAACAGGACTTGTGGAGTGATACTTGTTTAATAGCCTTCTTTTTCTGCCGGTATATTTTCGTTAACTCCTCATTGTTGACAAGACATTCTCCTCCATCACTTTGTTGACCTACATCCAGTGGGAAACTTACAATAGGCCTTCCTTGGTCACCCCGTCACCCCCACCGCCACACCCCTTGACCCGCCGTGCCCTCGCGCTGGGTGGGGCAGCAGCCGAGGAGGACAAAAACGTGAAAATATCGAGATAATGACAGTGTCGGTGGCCAGACGAGTGTTCTGGCCGCCCTCTTCCTCATCGATACGCATCTCATCTGATAAGTAACTTGGACGAGAGTGAGTCTTATCTGATGGCCGTTGTTTCCCCGGCGGGCAGCTTGAAGACTCATCTCTCTCTCTGGACATTCTTGAAATTGATTCCTCAAGTGTGTTCTGCCGCACCGCCCCGGCTCGTCCAGGAAACAAGAAGTAAAGTCACTTTCTCCTATCGTTGATGTTGCTGCTCTGTGGAAAATGTAGTGACATCAGGAAGACGCCGTTATGGCACAACTGTCCACCTGCCCTGCACACAAAAAGAGGTTCTCGCTACCTCAAGGTGTTGCCACTCTGCCACAAGCGCGCCCGTCAGCCGCACCGCCACGGACACCACGGGACGCCGCCTCACCACACCCAAACCGCATCGCTGTTGCAGTAAAATTGACGCAGCTCATAAAAGCGGTGTTTCTCACCTTATAAGAGGCTGGGCCCTATACTTCTCTAGCGGCGCGTGGCTTTAATCTATATGCAAAGTAGGAGTAAATCAGAGCTAACTTATCAAGGCGAGATTTCCATAGTGGCGCAGCGCGTTCCTCCGGGCGCGTGACGAAGGGTGCCGCTGCCCGCTGGTCGCCAGGAACCACCGCCTGGCTACTGTGATACGCTGCCTCGATGCTGTCTGTAATCACTACATTGCTTTGAAATAATTACTTGCCGCTAACTATACTATGCAAATACCTTATAGTGTAGCTTACCACGCTGACCATTATCTGTGATCTGTAACCGACCGATAGTGACCGAAAGTGGACCCAACCAACTAACCCTCATATCGACCTATGTCACCCTAATATTAATAATAGTAATAATGATAATAATAATAATAATAATAGCATAGAAAGCATGAACAAAAATGCGACGAAGAGAGAGTTAGGCTACCGTAGATAACAGTAAAGTCGCCAGGACAACGTTTCTTTGTTATTTACGGACGTGTGGTGGCGTTAATACTTACATTTCTACATCCATGATTTCAGGACAGTTAGAAGAGGCTATCTGGAAAGTCTGTGTCATTTTGTGTCTTCATCTGCGTCATATTAGGGCTATAAATTAACAAATTACAAAAATAAAACCGAGTGGCGACGTTGTTATACCTACTACAGTAAAGTCGCCAGCTAGTATTTTAACTCAACAGTTGAGTCGCCGCTCTGGGGAATTCAGGGAAATTAGAGGTAAAGTAAAACAAGTCTTTATATATATTAGCTGCGGAAGATGCTTGGATATAAAAAAATTCCTCTGCCAACGTGAAAACAAATTATATTCAAGTTTGAAAGATCTGGCAAGTCTTGTGTCCTGTCGCCCGAAAGGTGATGACCTACTGTCTGTCGTCGTGCCAAGAAAAACTTGAGAAGCAAAATGCGCAACAGTTATATTTGCAGCTACAAAGCATAAAACAACGCTGAAACAGGGTAGATTATACAGTCATGATATAAACTACTGCGTATCATCTTCAGTGGCACATAAAAATCAGTAGTGATGCTATAATTCGTAATATTTGGCGGCTGGCGACATGACTGCAGGTGGCGACTTGACTGTTATCTACGGTAGGTTATTTTGGTACTATATTTATATACCTATGTGTAACCCTAATAACGATAATGATAGGATATAAAGCATGACAGAAATAAGTGACGGAGAAAAAGTGAGGTTCCTTTTTACCTGTATAAGGTGCCGTTGTAATGGTAATAATTGTCACACGCTGGTAATTTATCGTAATATTCAAAGGCAAGGAGTAACGTAAGGGATGGTAAAGTAGGAAGAGGGAGATGCTAAAGGAGATTGTAAAAAGGAGAGGTGCTATTCTCAAGTAAATGAAGATGTTAGAGGAAAAAGGCGTAAATTAGAGGAGAAACAATGCTAAATAAGAACAAGAGTAAATGCAAATGGACAAAAAAGGGCTAAGTGGACGTGTGCACTTTTACAGCAGAGAAAACATGCAGGCTCCTTGTTCTTCATTATGTCCAATTAAAGCTAATACCTTACGTTGCCTTGACAGAGACATGTTTCTTCCGCCTTGTTGCTTGAACCTTATGTTTATTTCTCCATCCGGGGTCTTAGCTATGTACTGTAAAGCTGCATATTCTACCTACGTAAATATGTATGTAGTAGTGTAGTAGTAGTAGTTGCCGATTCTTTATTACGAATTACATGTATTTTCAGCCTTATGAAGCAGGAAAGAGTGTTGTATGGCCTCTCCCACGAACCTCTTTACTCAACTCTTCGTCGGTTTCTTAAAGGCATTACGGTCGACAAGCAGGAAAACGAATATTAGTTTATGGCCGCTCGTGTGATTTAGTGGACCAGGTCGCGACAGGCAAAATTGAGGCGTAATTTCACTCACCCGAACAACCATTTTCCCGTAATTGTAATTTCTGTGTGATTGCCTGAGTGTATGATTGTTGTTTTGACACGCTTGCATGCAGGGACATGTGTTATCATGTTAGGCTGGAGTTGGGACGTGTTTTGCGGGGTTTTTATTGTGGATAATAAAACGCGTGCCTTCGCTATTTGGGCTATTTGGGTGGTTTATCAATGTCGTGGAAGCGATTTGGGAAGTAGTTTTCACTGTTGATTCCCTCTTTACACGCGGCTGTCTGGGTGTGTTGATGAAGTGCCGGCAACGCGTCCTCGGCTTTGTTCACAGGTGGCCGCTGAGATCAAGGGGTCGGGGGTTCGGTTGCCTTGATTTCCCCGCCACCCTCGCCACTCTAACGGCCCCGCCCCTCACGCCATCTAGGAAGGGGCGTGTGAATCCCCTAGAGTTTATGTTGAGGTCTCGAAATTTCGTGGTTTTGTTCTGGTTTCCTTTTGCGTGCGCCATTGATCGGTTTAATCACTTTAGTGCGTTTATTGTCTCTTTGTAGTAGTAATAGTAGTAGTAGTAGAAGTAATAGTAGTAGTAGTAGTAGTAGTAGTAGTAGTAGTAGTAGTAGTAGTAGTAGTAGCAGTAGTACAGTAGTAGTAGTAGTTGTAATAGTTGCAGTAGTATTTCTTGTCAGCGTAAATATATTAAGTGTTTATGTATCCAATTTCTTTTTAAATATACTTTCTTTCCTTATGAGCTGTTTACATCAACTCTGTTCGCTTTAAGGCCAGGACGTGTGTTTTACCTGTGTATATAACGCATTTCCAGCTTAGGGTCATCCATACATTGTTACGGTGACCTGTAATGTAATACGATAATGATATATCTGCGACTCATTACCAACAAACAGATTATAAAAAACTACTCGATCGTAATTGGAAATCGAACCAATTTCCTCGTAGACTATAAGAAAGCAAACTACTTCCTCTCCCAACCATCTAACGTTTCTTTATATCCCAGTTAAATCTTACATATAACATTAATGAAACTCTGATTATCTTAAAAGGACCTTGATCTACTTGTATTTTTTATCTTAATGAACCCATAGTCCAATTCTTTCGGTCTGTATTTTCCCGCATCTAGCTTAGTTATGTTCTTCTCAATGTCGTCACTTCTCATAGTACTTCCCTTTATGGCCAAGCTATCAGTACCCTAGTGAAAGTGACACCTGTACTGCATTAACTCTGGCCTCGTCATCACCCGGATTGGTCACACATTGTCTCTCAGCTCCACACTATGTCTCTTTTTATCTATGCAATCAGGAGTTCATTAGGTCGAGCTGATCCGAGCCTGAAGCAAAGACAGAGAGAGAGAGAGAGAGAGAGAGAGAGAGAGAGAGAGAGAGAGAGAGAGAGAGAGAGAGAGAGAGAGAGAGAGAGAGAGAGAGAGGAAAAAAGAAAAGGAAAAAGTCGCCGGTAGAGAAATAAGAATGGAGTACTGTTGTCATAGTAGTACAAGGTAAGGTGTGAACGCAAGGCTGAGATAACTGTGTCTTCAATGCCATCTGTGATTCATGTTTAATATTATTGTAAAATCTCTACGTATTTGGGATGATTACAGAGCTCGTATGGTTTATGGACAGAATTATTATTTCCTATATTGCGTTCATATTCCCAACTGAGCTATAAAAACATCTATTATTATCTTGCCTTGAGGTATGCAGTCTTTCTTTGATTGGTTTTCTGTGTTTTCTCAATAATTATGTTCGTATATGGTTAATTAAAGAGAGAATCGAGAGTGAAGTGAGACAGGCAGGCGAGCAGGTCAGACACACCCAAGCCTAACATGTTGTTGTAAGAAAAATAAACAGAAATAATAAACACTGCCTACTGAAATACACGGACAAGTACATCGCAATATCTAGTTTGATAGTTTTATTACCGTTACCAGAAAAAAATCAATGGCTATAAGAATGTGAAGTATAGAAGCAGTGAGAGAGATAGCCATTAACACTCCAGCAT
>JACEEZ010020100.1:2133928-2141428 GCA_016584305.1 Chionoecetes opilio
AAAAAAGTGACGGAGAGCTTTTGGGACAGGAAGAAGCGAGGAGGTTTTGTCTTTTTGTCACTCTCCTCCTCCTCCTCCTCCTCCTCCTCCTTCCTCCTCCTCCTCCTCCTCCTCCTCCTCCTTCCTCCTCCTCCTCCTCCTTTGAGTCATAGGTTGTTTTTGATCTCTGCCTTTTTTATGAGTTTTGTAAGGCCTGTGAAATACGACTCATGGAAAGTGGTGGTGGTTGAGCAGCTGTAGGATAAGTTATACTATATTCAGCCAGGTTTATTCAATTTCTGTATTAGTTGAATGATAGGTGTTTTTTTGCAGCCTGGGGCATACTTACCTGTACATAGTAAGTTTCTATTCAATCTCTCTATCAAGGGAGATGGAAGAAGGAGAGAGAGAGAGAGAGAGAGAGAGAGAGAGAGAGAGAGAGAGAGAGAGAGAGAGAGAGAGAGAGAGAGAGAGAGAGAGAGAGAGAGATCTTAAACACGGTGTTACGTGTACAAAGTCACTCGGATTGTCTTTCAGAGCATCATACTTATTACGGGTAATTTCTGCTACTACTACTAATAATGATAATGATAATAACAATAGTAATAATAATATCAACAATAATAATGATGATGATAATACTGGTAATAATAATAATAATAATAATAATAATAGAAATAATATGTAGTAATGATAAAATAATATCACATATAAGTCTACAGAGTTAGTGAAACATGACAAGACGTTACCGCAGAGTTTCTTACTATAATTCACTGAATGTCCGTCTGTCCACCTAAGGGTCCGCCATTTCTGTCCTAATTTCAACTAAACTCTTAGGAAAGGTTACGGTCATCCCTGGAATGGTTTTAAACTATATTCAGCCAGGTTTATTCAATGTTAAGTGGAGTGGCAGAGCGGTTATGAAAGGTGTGTGTAGTCAGGTGGGCATATTTCTCCCGTCTCCCCTCCTTCACGTTTTCTACGGATGTATCAGGCAGTGTTTCAGCGACCCGTCCCTCTCACCACCCTTCCCACCTCCTTGCCTTTCCTTCTCTCCTCCTTCTTCCTCTCTCTCCACTCTTACCTCTCTTTCTTACATCATCCTCTCTCTCCTATTTATATATTCTACTACTTCTTCTTCTTCTACTTCTTATACTTCTCCTCATCTTTGCCTCTCCTCCTCTCATCACCCTCCTCTTTCCTCTCTCTCCACTCTTATCTTTATATATTTAAGCATCCTCCCCTATTCATATATTCTAGTTTTTTATGTCGATTCATGCTTGTGTGTTTTTGCTTTACGCACGTATATTTGACGATATTTTAAAGGAAGTCTCGTATAATTTCTCGTCGTCTTTACTTCCTTATTGATTGCTGTATTTTTGGTCGTTATTTCGATGTAGTTTCCTGGTATAGAATAAATAGTAGGGAGAAGAATTGTTTGGTTAGAATTACGTACTTAATGGGATGTTGAGTATTAGATTAAAGACATCAAGAAAATGTTATGCAGCCATTAATCTTGTCTTTGAAGTACACGATGGCATAGTTTAATAAGGAAGTATTAAACAGGTGAAGAATATTTATGGAAAGTGAGTTAGAGCAATAAACACATGAAACGGAGATACGTAATTAACCCCTTGAAGCCCAGAACGTAATTTCCATTGTAATTTGGATACCATTAGGCGATTTTTAGTGAATATAAGCAATGTTTTATAGATATGACCTGTTTAGTATCCTTGTCGACTAACTAATTTGGTATATTCAGTTACTTTTCGTTATTTTATGGCTCGACAACATACGATTTTTTATAGCCAAGGAAAGATCTGGGCACGAAGAGGTTAGGATACATAGATAATGACATGATATAGTATGGTAGGGTAAATAATGTGCAAAGACAAATATAATAGGCGACAACAATTTGTAGGAAAGGTTAGCTGATAGAACATAATAAAGTAAAATAAGTGTAAATGTACTTAACGTCAATAACACGGTAGTCGCCACTGCTCTAATGTCGCCAGGCGTCATATATTACGAATTTTAGCATTACTACAGACTTGTATGTGCCACTGGAGACATGTACAAATATGAACTATTGTGTATGCCTCTTTAGTGGCACATACAAATCTGTAGTGATGCTAAAATTCGTAATATATAGCGCCTGGCGACATTAGTGCAGAGGCGACTATAGTGTTATTGACGGTAGATGATATAGTGATAAATGGTGAGTAAAAAAACGTTAAAAGATGAATGAAAGAGACATGTTAGTAATAAAAGGGATCTGAAATAACAGTAATAAGTAAATAATTGTAATATAATTGTGATAAATTAGACACGGATTGATAAATTACAAATACGGTGTGCCGAAGCTAGCAAAACAACGATGACAAAAGTGGTGGTCTAGGGAAAAGGACAGTCAGTAGAAACAATAAACAACTCGGAAAATATGTCAAGTTATGCGTAGAAACATATTTAAAAAAAAAATGAAATACGATCACTGACAAAATTAGTATAGTGACAAGTGTGAAAAATATATTTAAAAAAGTGAAAAAAGTTTGTAGAGTAAATGAAGTCATATAAAACCGGCCGATGAATGCAATCAACACGCAGTAATGAGATGCAAATGTATTCCGGGGCAACAAAGTCGTTGAACATATGGACGGTGTCAATTTGCACAAACAAAATAATGATGGAGTCAAAACAGACCATTGGTGTTCACAACTCATTGAAATTCACCCAAAGTCTTATAATATGTAACTATGGCACCATATATTAACACACACACAGTCACACACACACACACACACACACACACACACACACACACACTCTCTCTCTCTCTCTCTCTCTCTCTCTCTCTCTCTCTCTCTCTCTCTCTCTCTCTCTCTCTCTCTCTCTCTCTCTCTCTCTCTCTCTCTCTCTCTCTCTCTCTCTCTCTCTCTCTCTCTCTCTCTCTCTCTCTCTCATAAGCAGACCAAACCACATCACTTCTCGCGTTGTTGTGGTGGTGGGGGTGGTAGTAGTAGCGGTGATGGTGGTGGTGGTAGGTGGTAGTAGTAGTGGTAGTAGTGGTAGTGTATTTTCTCCATTTACTTGTGATTTGTATTACGGTGCACCAGAGACACATTAAGGCCAGATTGTATGAATAAAACAAATTATTACCTCTGAGGGGCCCGCGTCTGCCACAGTTGCCAGAACCTCATTATTTACTACAGTGTTCGTAAATACCCGCTGCCGATTTTCCTTTTTTTTTACTACGTGTAACGAGATGGACTGTATAGTGTTGATTTACTAGCCTGATGTACTATTGTCTGTTGTGCTTGTTTAGTGTGTTACGATATGGGTTTGTTTATTTTCTGTGTGCTTGTTTCAGGCGAGTATGTAATTTTTTTGTTATGGGGGGTAAGCAACGTTATATCGATTGTTTATTTTCATTGTTGAACTTTAGTTAGGTACGAGTATTAATTTATCAGTTTGTTGTGCTGTTTATTTATTTATTTATGTATTCAAATGCGCGTTGCCAGTCAAACATGTGCTTTCAGTTGTTTATTTACACTTTTGTGGTTTATAGGATGATTTTTTTCTTCTCTATTATCAAGGATCTGTTTCTCTTCTTACACGATGTATTTATAAACAGCGAATATTTTTGTGTGTGGGTGGGAGGGAAGGAAAGAGGGAGGAGCCGTAATAGGGTTAAGGAGCTGTAGTGACTGACTGACTGCTTTCCTTTTGTTACGTATACCAAAACATGTGTACTTTAAACCTCAAAACAACTTACACTGTTTTGAGTCAAAGCTAATAATCCAGTTTTCGTCATCAAACTCTGAATCTTCACTATAGGCATCTCCCAGTATCACTCAGCGACCGTATTAATGTACTGCCTCCCCTTCATGTACTTCTATCTCCTTCCCCTCCCCCTTCTCCCCCTCCATCGTGTCAAGTACTGAAACCTATAGGCGTCGTACCGTAGAGTTTATCCGGAAACCTTGGCGGGGAGTGAAGGGGGAGAATGTCGTGAGGCGGCCTTGTAAGACATAAGAACATAACAATATAAGGAAGCTAGGAGAGGCCATGAGACCTACACTTGGTAGTTCCTGTTACTTAATATACCAACATCCACCTTTCATTCCCATCCATGAAAGTATCTAGCCTCCTTTAAAGCTCCTTCCTTAAACACGCGCCCTCCAGTGTGTGTGTGACCTCTGAGAACTGTGCGGCAGGCTAATAATACAGCGCCGCGCCCCTCAGGTGGCTAGGAACGTTGTTAAGTGTGAGGAAGGAAGTGTGATTAAAAAGGAGGCAGGGTTTAGGGTTAGGAATTGTGGGTATGCTGCAAAAAACATGAAGCAGAAAACAAAGCCCAGTTGGTTGGTTGACTTGAATATTTTTAATTTGTATGGAATTTCTAGGTTTTCTATATTTTCTCTGGAATGAATGTTATGGAAGAGAAGGATCAGTAATAGAAGTTATTGTTGATCTGAAAACGTATGAGTAAGGAATAGTAATTGCAGCAGGAATACCTATAACAGTGATAGTAGTAGTGGTGGTATTTGTAGCATCGGTGTAGTAGTAACCGTTGTAGGGATTGTCGTAGTAATAGTAGTAGTAATAAACGTAGTAGTTGAGTTGGCAATAGGAGAAGATGGAAAAAAAAAAAAGAGTAAGGAGGAGGAGGAGGAAACCAAAGAAGTAATTTTGAGGCGGCGGTAAAAATGTCGACAATATTCCCGCTCCTTTGTATGAAGTAGAATAATTAATTTCAGTATATTTATAGGATATGCGTCGTTTGGTATTACAACGGTTCCTATTATTGATTGACGTGCTTTGGTGTTTTGACGCAAAGACAAAATGACCGTTGTGATCCACGTACGCAACGCCTAGCCCGTCAGTCGCCTGCCTCCCATGTGCATGTCGCCGCACGCTGCCACGGATAAATTAGCATTCAGTGTTTGCAATGGGACTAAAGGGAAGAGGCCATGACGACAGTGCCAACAATACACTGCTAGCGGCGTAGTTCTTAGCTCCGGCACCAGATGTCAGCACCAGGTGGCAGAGGAAAACAAGAAGCTGTTGCCAAACCTCGCGTTATACCCATGTGTCTTCTGTTTCCATATTTTCTAAACTCCTTAGGAAGCAACAAATGAAGTCATGGAAATGAGAGAGAGGTGAAAAACCGGCCAAGGAACATAAGGAAGGCCGTAGGTGGAGGGAGGCGTGTGGTGTGGGCGGGAGAGGCGGCACCAGTGGGGCGCCCAGTGCGTGAGAGCCATGTAAAATGAGGAATGACCGGGAAAGTCGGTGCCGGAGTGCGTTGCCGCCGCTGCCCTGGAGACGCGGGGAGCAGCTCGCCGCCGCGGGACCGACGCACCCGCCCCGCCGCCCCCTGTGTGTGTGGCCGACCCTTTATGGACGAATAAACCAAGATAACTCGAGACCCTAGTGGGAAAAAGAAGAGTTAGATTGTGTTTTTTCCTTATTCTGATATTAGTTTTTAGAGAGAGAGAGAGAGAGAGAGAGAGAGAGAGAGAGAGAGAGAGAGAGAGAGAGAGAGAGAGAGAGAGAGAGAGAGAGAGAGAGAGAGAGAGAGAGAGAGAGAGAGAGAGAGAGAGAGAGAGAGAGAGAGAGAGAGAGAGAACAAAGAGGGGTAGCAAAGTAGTAAGACTGTTATTCGTGTTTGTTGCTATGAAATGTTCTGCTATGTCTCTATATACTCTCTCTATATAATCTCTCTATATAATATCTCTATATATTATACTGCTGCTGCTATGTAGGACGCCCCACCCTACCCCCCTCCCTTGTCTCCCTGTGTCTCCCTCAAAACTATATCCCGCGCACCGAAGAGCTTACGCCGGTTTGCTGTAAATTCTGTATAACGTCCGTGGGCGGCTCAGAACAAAACAAGTCTTCCCTTTATATACGTACTGACTTTGCCGTGGTGTTTGTGGAGGAGGTTTGGAGGGTGAGGGTGTTGGAGGGTGAGGGTGTTGGAGGGTGAGGGTGTTGGAGGGTGAGGGTGTTGGAGGGTGAGGGTGTTGGAGGGTGAGGGTGTTGGGTGAGGGTGTTGGGTGGGTGTTGGAGGGTGAGGGTGAGGTGTGGGTGTTGGAGGGTGATGGGTGTTGGAGGGTGAGGGTGTTGGAGGGTGAGGGTGTTTGGAGGGTGAGGGTGTTGGAGGGTGAGGGTGTTGGAGGGTGAGGTGTGTAGGGGTGAGGGTGTGTTTGGAGGGTGAGGGTGTTGGAGGGTGAGGGTGCTGGAGGGTGAGGGTGTTGGAGGGTGATGCTATTGGAGGGTGAGGGTGTTGGAGGGTGAGGGTGCTGGAGGGTGAGGGTGCTGTAGGGTGAGGATGTTGGAGGGTGAGGGTGTTGAAGGGTGAGGGTGTTGGAGGGTGATGCTATTGGAGGGTGTGGGTGTTGGAGGGTGAGGGTGTTGGAGGGTGAGGGTGTTGGAGGGTGAGGGTGTTGGAGGGTGAGGGTGTTGGAGGGTGAGGGTGTTGGAGGGTGTGGGTGTTGGAGGGTGAGGGTGTTGGAGGGTGAGGGTGTTGGAGGGTGAGGGTGTTGGAGGGTGAGGGTGTTGGAGGGTGAGGGTGTTGGAGGGTGAGGGTGTTGGAGGGTGAGGGTGTTGGAGGGTGAGGGTGTTGGAGGGTGAGGGTGTTGGAGGGTGAGGGTGTTGGAGGGTGAGGATGTTGGAGGGTGATGCTATTGGAGGGTGATGCTATTGGAGGGTGCGGGTGTTGGAGGGTGAGGGTGTTGGAGGGTGAGGGTGGAGAGAGTGGTGTGAGAGGAAGGGACAAAGGGAAGCACGAGTGTTAGTGTTATCATCACTGCTCATAGTATTGATTCCTGAACTGCTGCCACCCTGTGCTTGCCTGTTGCCTGCCTACCTCACTGCCTGCCTGCCTGCCTCCCTGCCTGCCTCTCTGCCTCACTGTCTCTCTGCCTGCCTTACTGTCTCCATGCCTGTCTCTCTGCCTCCATGCCTGTCTCTCTGCCTCACTGCTTGCCTGCCTGCCTGCCTGCTTACCTCCCTGCCTCCCTACCTGCCTCACTGTCTCTACCTGAAGACTACCCACATTCTGCCCATCAGCCGCACTTGCAACGGCGAGTGCATTAGAGAACACGGGGGTTGGGGTAGGTCGTTAGCTTCTAATCCTCACAGGCGTCACTATAAAAATCCTGCCTGCGCCGCCATGTGCGAGGGTCAACCATCACAGCCCTCTAAAGGCGGCCATAGACGCTATAGGCGCCTTACAAAGAAAAATATGTAAATATATGTATACTTATCCCGTAAAGTATCTATCTTTCTATCTTTTTTTTTTCATTCAAGAGTTTATTACTACAGAGATTATCATTATTGTCGTTATCAATCATTATTAATAGTATTAGTAGTGAGAAAAGTAGTGGCAGTAGTAGTAGTAGTAGTAGTAGTAGTAGTAGTAGTAGTAGTAGTAGTAGTAGTAGTAGTAGTAGTAGTAGTAGTGGTAGTAGTGGTAGTGGTAGTGGTAGTGGTAGTAGTAGTAGTGGTAGTAGTAGT
>JACEEZ010020100.1:2143928-2163928 GCA_016584305.1 Chionoecetes opilio
TAAAAAAATTAACTGCAAATAAAAAGATTATGGAATTACTTATTATTTTTATGTAGAAAGCAAATATATCACAGAGTAGTATTTTACGTATTTAAGATTTTTTTTTCTCGTTATCACCGTCACCATTATTACTACTACTACCACTATTAATTTTTTCATTATTATTACCATCTTTGTATTATTATTGCTATTAGTTATAGTAGTAGTAGTATTATCATCATCATCATTATTAGATTTACCACAATTAGGCAATACCAAAATGAGGCGAAGGAGATATACGTTGATGTCAGGAAGTGATTGGAAATGCGTGATCAATTTACTTCCCTCTTCACTATAGTCTTTAAGCAGTACAAAAGAGAGAGAGAGGAGAGAGAGAGAGAGAGAGAGAGAGAGATGACGAGAGAGAGAGAGAGAAGAGAGAGAGAGAGAGAGAGAGAGAGAGAGAGAGAGAGAGAGAGAGAGAGAGAGAGAGAGGAGAGAGAGAGAGAGGAGAGAGAAGAAGGAGGAAGAGGAGAGAGAGAGAGAGAGAGAGTGCATCATGAAAAAATATAAGTAAAAGAAGGACAAATACAGACAGCAGGAACATGAAAACAAAAAGAAAGGAAAAAAAATTGATAAATATAGAAATACAGAAAAATGAAAAATATAACAAAAAATAACCCTTGCTCCTCCTCTTCGATATTAACCCTATTCCTTAACTACCCTTTCTTTCCCTCTCCTCTCATTCTTCCACTTACATCTTTCGCACTCTTCTCCACACCCCACACCTCTTCCTCCTCCTCTTCCTTATCCACTTCTCTTCCTCCATCCACCCACCCCCTCCAGCCCTTCCTCCCTTCCCCTTCCCCATCTCAGAAAAAGCAATTTAAGAGGAAAGTCGGACAATTTCCCTGGCCTAATCCACCACTTTGAGGAAGAAGCCTCGCTCGCGCGGGACTTTACCAAATGGAGTCGGTAGCGGCTGAGAATGAGGCTTGTGGTGTGAGACGATCGGGAGGAGGGTAGGGAGTGGCTGGAGAAGGGATGAATGGGAGGGAGGAGGGTAGGGAGTGGCTGGAGAAGGGAGGGATGGGAGGGAGGAGGGAGTAGGAAGGTATAGGGAGTGGCTAGAGAAGGAAAGGAAGTTCGATGCTGAAGAAGGTACAGAAGAAAAGGGTTAGCAATGAAGGTTATAAAGGAGAAAGGTAAGGGAGGATAGTGAGAAAAAGAGGGAATGTGCTTGAAATTATGAATGATGAAGAGGAAGAAAGTGTCAGTGATCAAAGGAAGGTTAGAGGGATAAAGGCGATAATACGATACGTGGATTTGTGAAAAGAGATGTGCAAGGAAAGAAGAGAAAATAAGATCTCTGGATGAAAGTCAAATGTCCATAAGTAGAAAATAAGAAAAACAGTCCTAAAAATGTGTTAAAGGGCTGCTCTGTGTCACTGTATTCACTTCTCGACTCCTTGCCAGGCTTGACTTTCTTACCGATGGATTTCCAAAAAGTATGTGTCAATAGGCAAGTTTAAAAAAATCATCAGTAAAAGAGACGAAAAAGCAGTGAAAGGCAGTGTCAAAGGGCTGCTATGACTCACTTCTTCATTCACTTCTTGATTCCTTTCCTGGCTTGGGTTTCGTAGCGATGAATGCAAAAAAGTATGTTTGTAAATGAAAGTAAAAAAAAATTAGAAGTAAAAGAGAAGAAAAACAGCAGTGAATAACAGTGTCAAAGGGTATGATATATTGTCCTTCCTCATTCACTTCTCGACGCCTTCCCTGGTTTGGCTTCCTTCACCCCCTTTCCTGCCTCACGCTGGATTCAGGTGTCGTGATGGATGTATATATTCTAGCGTTCCTTTGCTGCCGCGCCTCGAGACTTGCTGATTTATGGATTCACAAAACACCTTTCGAGATGTGATTCTTGGCGCCGCGTACCAGCCCTTGCTTGTGTAGGAACCTGTGATAGGGCGCCTTGGGTAGCATGATATGTATTCCCAGGTGACGGGGAGGTGGAAGCGTCGGTGATATCAAGGTGTGCCTCTTGTAGTAGTAGCAATAGCATGCTGCAGTAGTAGTAGTAGTAGTAGTAGTAGTAGTAGGAGTATTAGTAGTAGTAGAAAGAAATTGTGGTAGTAATAGTAGTAGTAGTAGTAGTAGTAGTAGTAGTAGTAGTAGTAGTAGGTAGTAGTAGTAGTAGTAGTAGTAGTAGTAGTAGTAGTAGTAGTAGTAGTAGTAGTAGTAGTAGTAGTAGTAGTAGTAGTAGTAGTAGTAGGAGTAGTAGTAGTAGTAGAAAGAAATTGTGATAGTAAGTAGTAGTAGTAGTAGTAGTAGTAGTAGTAGTAGTAGTAGTAGTAGTAGTAGTAGTAGTAGTAGTAGTAGTAGTAGTAGTAGTAGTAGTAGTAGTAGTAGTAGTAGTAGTAGTAGTAGTAGTAGGTAGTAGTAGCAGTAGTAGTAGTCGTAGTAGTAGTAGTAGTAGTAGTAGTAGTAGTAGCAGTAGTAGTAGTAGTAGTAGTAGTAGTAGTAGTTATATGAAAAATAAGAGGTAGTAGTAATATTTCCCCTATATGATCAGGGTAGGCAGCGAAGGCAATCCGCAGGATAATAACTCATGAATTTAAAGAGTGAAATTATATGACGATATAGTAATGGAGATTTATGCCAAGATTATGCTAACAGCGGCTGATCCTTTGTATCCTGGTAGCCTGTCTGGAACACCTCGGTATCAACACCGTGTAAGCCGTCAAAGCTGCTGCCAAACCTAAGTAGGAGGGAGATGTATACGCACTTTAACCCCTTGAGACCCAGAACGTAAATTTTATTGTAATATAACCACCATTCGACGATTTTAATGAACATAAGCAATATTATATAGATATGACCTGTTTACTATCCTTGTCCATTACCTAATTTGGTTTACTTAGTTACTTTTTCGTAGTTTTATGGATAATAACAGACGATTTCATATAACAAAGGAAAGATCTGGGTGTGAAAGGGTTAAGGATGTTAATACCATGAACAATGATTTATATTAAGGGACTATCAACAAAGGTAGAGACTTCCCTCCCATAATCACCTCTAGTGCCGTCACGTATAAGGGAGGAAGCTGCAGGTGCCTCTACGCATGAGTTTAGTCATGGAAGAATTGTTTGCCAGTCATCATCAACACAGCCTCCCCAACATTACAGTATAAAACTTACCATTTCACGTGACTCAGGTGAAAAATATTAGGTTGACGGCGCAATGTCACAGTCAGAATGGATTTCAAAATACAAATCAGTCTTTATAAAATGAAGTACATACAAATGAGGTATCAACGAGCACCTCGGGTTTGTGGGTTGTGCCATCACGGTGACTAGTCAAGGTATTGCCAAAGAGATGTCTCGTGGCCCTGCATCACAATCCTTGTACTTGGTATGGATGGAGACTCTTCAGGCTTCGTTCTGCAATGCCAGTCAGTCTTGTGAAATGCGTTTGAATAAAAGTTACGTAACCTGCCGTAACCCGCCTACAAGCTGTGAGTTCCTTTCCATGAAGTATCTTACATAATGTGATCTGTACCCGACTTTACAAACCTTAGATGCACTTAAGTGGCCTCCTTCGCTCCTTCCTTTTCAAGTGTCATCCCGCAGCGAGAAGTATTAACACCCCCTGACAGTTCCTTCCTCGCGTAAGCCTGACGGAACTTTGCGTCCAAGATACAAATGCATCCATCTCGCTTTCCATTTCCCTTTTTCCTCCCCTCCATGTTTACCTTCCTCACTCTCCCTGGACAAGTAGATTACACTCTCCCGTCTCTCTTCGTTTTCCTGTTCAAGGCGTTGTCGACGGTGTGATGTGTTGGCAGTCGTGGCAAATTGTCGCTTTCATTAAGAAGGTCGTTGCCCCCTCTGACGTGTCGCCTCAACATGGAAAGCGTCTTCTCGTTGTGTTCAGATGCGTATTTATTTCCATAATGTCACAACTAAGAACAGACATTCTGATTAGCTATTAGAGTTAGATAACTTTTTCCTAGGTCTTCTTTTCTTTTGTTGTTGATTGAATTAACAAACACTTGACTTGCTGTATTCTCAGGAAGATTTAAGCTGCCTTGTGTCTGCTGCTGACTTTGGTTTGAGAAGTTAGCTTGCTTCACTAACTTTGTTTTCTGTACACGGTCAGTCATTGGCAATATGCAACTGGAACCGTATGTCAGAAAAGTATGGTTAACTTATACACAGCGTTATAGAGCTACACAAATGCTAGTTATTTTGCTGTAGCATTATATCATAGCTGGTCGCCGAACTGTCTTTCTCCCACTCGTAATTGTTGATCTATTTCATGACGATCACTTGACAATGGGACGTGAAGCCGAATGATGCCACGGTAACACAGTAATGAAGAGTGCCACTGATGCCATAAATAAACTGCTAACACTCTACAGTGGTGATCCAGAGGCCTTACACTCACCATTCTGATGCTTGATTGGCTGTTGCCACTAAGAACTCACCCGGCAAGGGGTGGATTTGGTGGACCTGTTGCATATGAACCATCGAATTCCCTGAAATATCTGACGATTTTCTTTCAAGGGTTTTATGGGTTAGAAATTTCTGTTTATTCGGCTTTAACAATACTTGAATGTAACATAAATTTTATTGAATCTGAACCTTTTATCAGAGTGTTTGTGAACTAGACACGCAGGCGAACCAACACTCTTTTCTAACACCTTAGTTTGGACACGATGCAACACTAATATATGATAGAAGAAGAGGTGATACCGGTGAGTTGCATTGGCTTAAAGATAAAAACTAGATAGATAAAGATGCGTAGACAGTAACGCACGAGTATGCTCAGACACTATATGCTACAACAATGCAAATTTTATAAGTAAATACACTCATTCATCGTGTATATGTGAGTGGGGGAAAGAGTAAATAGTAAAGCATTTCACAAGGCATGACTCGAATAGCTGATCTGTCTCTGCATATGTAACCGTTGCAAGAGAAGCGTGCGTGAAAAACACATCTCAACAAAAAATTACAGGGCTACTTAGTTGTTGCCTGAATTTAGAGACAAGAAATAGGTAGCCAGGACGTGCAACGAAACACACCCCATCATTTCTCCTTTCAAAACACCATGGCGAAACGAATACCTTTAGCAATTTGAAATACTACAAGAGTGATCACTGACACTGTTGTTTCGGAAGATAGCGAGAGAACACCACCAAAAACAAATCACAAATTGGGTAGTAAATGATTGGAAAGGACTCAGTCGTCAGGTAGTTAGTGCGGAGTCAATAGGGAGCTTTAACAAGAGGCTAGACAATTTCATGGACGGAGATGAAAGGTGGAAGTATGTAGCATGAAGTAACAGGAACTAACACGTGTAGGTCTCAGTTTCTTGTAGCTTCCTTATTGTCTTATGTTCTCATGTTAAAAACGCACCTAATCTCGTCCTGTCCCTTCCTCGGAGTACTGCCAGGGAAGTCGTCTTAGCAAAGAGGCTCCAGAAACACTCTCTCCGTGTTTGGTATTCCCGTCAGCCTCTGTGTCGGGACCGAAGGAAAGTTAATGAATATGAATGTTGAGGCACGAGGGTGGACCACTGTTGTCAATCAGTCTATACGTCTCGGGTCTATTTTTCTGCTCTCTCTCTCTCTCTCATCACACACACACACACACCACACACACACACACACACACACACACACACACACACACACACACACACACACACCACACCACACACACACACACACCACACACACTCTCTCTCTCTCTCCTCTCTCTCTCTCTCTCTCTCTCTCTCTCTCTCCCTCTCTCTCCTCTCTCCTCTCTCTCTCTCTCTCTCTCTCTCTCGCCCGTCAGGGTGGCAAGGTTGGTAGAGACGTGAGCTCGCAATGTGCAGCGTCCCTGTGCATTCGGTCAGCGGTTCGAGTCCGCCTAGTTCGTGCTGACGTGGCGGCGCTTTGTATAGTCAATAACCTTGTAGTTGGTACTTGCAAAGTGTCTAGATAGGATGAAAATCTTATCTTATTCTCTCTCTCTCTTCTCTCTCTCTCTCTCTCTCTCTCTCTCTCTCTCTCTCCTCTCTCCTCTCTCTCTCTCTCTCTCTCTCCTCTCCTCTCTCTCTCTCCTCTCTCTCTCTCTCTCTCTCTCTCTCCTCTCTCTCTCTCTCTCTTCTCTCCCACACACACACACACACACACCACACACACACACACACACACACACACACACACAACACACACACCACACACACACACACACACACACCACACACACACACACACACACACACCACACACCACACACACCACACACACACACACACACACACACACACACACACACACCACACACACACACACAACCACACACACACACACACACACACACACACACCAATCCCTCATATCCCCTTTTTTCTTTTCATCCCTCCCCCTCTCTTTCTCTCCCTCGCTCTGCCCACTTATTCATCCCCTACCCTCTCTTTTTCTCCCTCCGTTCCTTCCCTCCCTCGCTCAAATTTAGAAAAAGCTGATGAAAAGTGGCGTTAAGGGCGTCTATACTGGAGATCCCTTCTTTCCTGTAAAGCGAGAGAAGACACCCCGAGGCATACACAACTAGACTGCTGCTAACCGCCCCTGAAACGCCCCCCTTCATCCTCCCCTTCCCTGCTAGCGCGCAAAACCTTCCCTCCCTCCCTCTCTCTCGTGTAGACTCATCCAGGCATAGCGTTTCCTTCTCCTTTAAGTGAACCGCAATGTTTAGTGTGTGTTTAGAACTTCTAGACTTTCTTGTACATGTTTGTGGTTAGTTTTTTACCTTGATATTGGATTTCTTTCATTCTCTTTAAGGGGGATGTGGGATTTTTTAAGTGTGTTTGATGATTATTTTGAGTTCATTTTTTTTGTTTTGAGTTTTTTCCCCCTGCACTTGACTTTCTAGACTGTAATTATGAGAGGACGGTGATGATAACGCATGTCAATGAAGAAACAGCAGGATAAATGAGTGGCAAGAAAACGGGGTGAGAGAGAAAACGCAAGTATTATAGTTATTCCAGGCGGAGGTTTACGCTGACTCCCGCGGCGAAACTTTGACTTTTGGACGCGGAGTTGAGGCCAGAAAAGCGAGGGTCTTGCGCTAACTTCTGACAAGCGTGGCAGAGTTTAGTTACTGATGGTACAGTGTGTCGCTGCAGACTGCCGGCGGAGGGGAAGGAACGTCTTGTAGAAGGTTTTCTTGACCTTATGGAAACGCTAGGTTGGAAACACTATAAAATGTATTAATTGTAGGGTATAGGAGGATAAAATTAAGGCTTTGAATGTGTGTAAGGAAAGTAATCAGTCACTTTTTATTATAAAGATCTCAGTTTTTTTCCTGTATAACTTAGGATGGTTTTCATGACGTCACCAAGGCAATATATTGTCCCTTGATGCCATGTCGAAGGGAGAACAAGATCTTTTTTGTCATAAGGAGATGTACATTTTACTCCCTAATCATGTGTGTCATCATTTTAATCTTCATAACTGTTATTTCCCGTGTTTCTTTCTTTAGCCTTTGTTACACTACCAAGGTAACTGTTGTGGTTTATAAAGAGACTAAACCCATATTGCAACAAGAAATTTGCAACATTACACTTAGAAAAACACTCCTTGGCATCCATATTACTACTTTTATCTCATTTCCTTCTTACTCAATTTTGCTCTTTCATCGTTGTCGTTCTTGCCTTCGTTTTCGTTGTTTTCGTCGTCGTCCTCCTCCTCCAACTCCTCCTCCTCCTCCTCCTCCTCCTCCTCCCCTCCTCCTCCTCCTCCTCCTCCTCCTCCTCCTCCTCCTCCTCCTCCTCCTCCTCCTCTTCCTCCCCCTCCAGACCAAGAAGGATTTAGGCTACCTCACACGATCTCAGTTTTCCACCATTAGCGACTTGCAGGAACGGTGGCGACCCTGGCCCTTGCATACCCACACCTTCATTATCGCGCCTCGGTGGCTCCTGCGGGATAAACTTTGGTTCCTCCTCCTTGGCGCTGGTTCCTCCCCATGCCCTGTGTCTTCCCTTTGCTCTCACACTCTGTAAATCGCCGCAATGAGTAATTAATTGGTAGATATTGATTTAGTTTAGTCTCATGATGCCTTATTCTCTATTATATATTGTTGTGTCTATGTCAAGCAACACACACACACACACACACACACACACACACACACACACACACACACACACACACACACACACACACACACACACACACACACACACACACACACACACAACACACACACACACACACACACACACACACCACACACACACACACACACACACACACACACACACACACACACACACACACACACACACACACACACACACACACACACACATCTCCGCAGTCAGAGGGAATGTATTATGATCCCAAAGACTCACAATACAGTTGATGATCTAAGAATGTAGCCAACATGGTAGTATTACGGAGGGTAAATAAACGTGTCCGGCAACGAGTTATGACTAAAAGAACACGACTTTGGTGCTCATAAAAAAACATAATTGCGAGTTGAGACTTATATTTACTTCCTAATAAAAAACCATTCTTACTCTTCATATATGAGAGAGAGAGAGAGAGAGAGAGAGAGAGAGAGAGAGAGAGAGAGAGAGAGAGAGAGAGAGAGAGAGAGAGAGAGAGAGAGAGAGAGAGAGAGAGAGAGAGAGAAGAAGAGAAAGAGAGAGAGAGAGAGAAGAAGAAGAGAGAAGAAAGAAACGAAACGAGTAAAGTAAAGAAGAAAGAAAGGAAGGAGGTAAGTGAAAGAAAAAAAGAGCGAGAGACAAAATAAACATATGATCCATTCACATTATGCCATGGTTACAGTATCATGCATATCATCATCCTACTCGTGATTGCCGGCCATAACTTGGTAATCGTCCAGGTAAGCAATCAGCGCCGCGCACATTCACCTTTCACTGTCCAGCCGTGACTCATGGTCTGTATCCGGCCAAAAAACAAACAATACGAGAGGCAAGTACCGCAAGACCCGCCCCTCTGAGCCTCTTTCAAAGGAACATCTGAAGCCATGGCCGAGTTTTGATACGTAAACATTTTGGCATCAGACTCCTTAACCCCTTGAGGCCCAGAACGTAATTTCCATTGTAATTTGGATTCCATTAGACTATTTTAATGAATTATAAGCAATATTCTTTAGATATGACCTGTTTAGGATCCCTGTTCACTAGTTAATTTGGTATATTAAGTTGCTTTTCGTAATTTATGGCTAACAACACACGATTTTATACAGCAAAGGAAAGATCTGGGCGTGAAGGGGTTGAAATACCGCCTTATGGTTTGGTTTGTGCTTCAAGTGGTTCCTTAGTGATCAATTCCATCGTGTTTTCAACCTATACAGTGTCCTTAATTTG
Organism: Chionoecetes opilio; assembly: GCA_016584305.1. Classification (NCBI taxonomy): domain Eukaryota; kingdom Metazoa; phylum Arthropoda; class Malacostraca; order Decapoda; family Majidae; genus Chionoecetes; species Chionoecetes opilio. The sequence goes on from JACEEZ010020100.1 coordinate 2,153,301, forward strand.
CACCTGAATGTAGGCAAGAAGTAACAAGGAAACAAAGTATCTGAAGTCCTAGTATAGCAGTATAACCTAACTTAACTTTTTCTGTTATTTTTTGTCTTGATTCTATTACCTTTGCATCTTAATCCATCCATAAATGCTGACAGTGTTTAATTATTCATAGGAATCATCGTATAGCCTCAAATACTCAGCTAGTTGGTGTTTCATGGCGAGGTGTCGTAAGTCGTAACATGGCCCTGAGATGACGCAACGTTGCACAACATGTATGTCTTATGTATGTCCACGTATGTCATTGATGCACCGATAGAATACGAGGCTGATAAACGGAAAAGCACTTCATGTATAGGTTAGGGTAAACTAGTATCATTATCGCAGTTCCTAAAGAGACTCACTGATAAATTATAATTACTAAGAAGAAAATCAGATTGTAAAATTATCTAGAAACAACACCAGATATCCACCATCTGAATCCACAACTTTACTTTTTTTCTTAATTCTCCGATATCCTATACCCACCCAACCATCTAGACCAAATATGACCTTACACTATTATCTTTTAACTATCCTGCAACTTTTCGAGCCATCCAGGGTCGACTACCACATCTTAGCTCTCAGCGAGTTCCTATATTACCTCCGGCTTCCTTTTGTCGTATCTCCGTCCATTTCAGGCAAGAAGCGGCGACGTGGATGTGCGGGAGGAATGTGGGCCTTGTTTAGAGGGGTGAGGTGTTACCGTGGGCACGTGTGTTTGCGTCAGAGCTTTGGCAATGCGTGGTATTTCCGAGACAGTGTCATGAATGTTCTGTTTGTGTGGGGGTGACCTTGAGAGACGTGGAATAACGCTGCTCGTCTTGTCTTGGTCATTGTAGTTGTTCTTAACATTGTGTTATCTGCATTATTATTATTATTATGATTGCTGTGTGAGGGTGGTAGTGGCGTCTTCTTTCTTATTCCAGTCACTACCAGTTTCCTTATATAGATGAGTGGGTAGTGCTATTGCTGGAGAAAGAGGGTCAGTAAGACGGTGTTAGTAGGTTTGAGGGATGGCAGGATAGCGGGGAATAGATAGGAGGTAGTTCTTGACTCGTTTTGTGAGTATTAAAAGGTGATTTAAGTGTTGTTGTGAGGATTGATTGAAGTGTATTTGAGACTGATTCTTTCAGGAAATGGTGTGACTTTATAATGTATTTTTGTATAGGTTCTTTTTACTTTTTACTTGAAATGTTTGTATTTTATCCCCTTTTATTGCGAAGTGGGATTTGTATCTATATACATTATTTTAGTATTATGGGTAAGGTTTTTTTTCTTTGTTTTGTTATGTTAGGTCTTCTTATTTTGCAATGTTGTTTTTTATGGTTAATATATGGACCACGGACCATGACAAAATTGCCGCATCGTATATTTGTATTTTTTGTGGTCAATAAATATCTTCTCTCTATATCTCTCTATTAGTTGATGATGAAGAATAATGATTATTCCATGGAGTGAATAAAGGTGAGAGTTGGCAGTTGATGGTAATTCATTTTGTTAATGGTAATGATAATGATAACAGTGATAGGTGATAATTATAGTAACATAAATGATAATGATAAACTTTTCACTTAACAGAAGGAAAGTCAGGAACACAAAATACAGTATTATACAATTAACGAAATGATTCCTTATACCGAATTATATTACTTATGTTGAATCTGACCTAACGTTGATTTAGTGTAATACGAAACAAAACTATTGACAAGGCATTATTCTGTTGTGTATCGTGATGGATTATACATAGTTAGAAAGCTTTGTCTTGGTTGTGAGTATTCGTGTATATGTGTTATAATTGTAAAAGAAAATAAACGGAGGCTTATTACGAAAGAATCATACATAGATTAGTAATGTGTGTGTGTGTGTGTGTGTGTGTGTGTGTGTGTGTGTGTGTGTGGGTGTGTGGGTGGGTGGGTGGGTGGGTGGGTGGGTGGGTGGGTGTGTAAGTGTGGGTGTTTGGGTGAGTTGTGGGCGAAAAGTGAAGAAATGGAACCTAAGAGCATGGGGTGAAGTGCAGAATTAATGTTACACCAGAATTAATGCAAATCTGTAAACTCATGGAAGCATATGCGTGTATTATGTGGATGGGGATGGGAGGAGTAAAAGAGTAAAATAGTGAGAGGTGTCGGGGTGAAGGGAGAGTTAAAGGAGTAACAACCACAAGAGGATAGGGAAGGGAAGTGTAAAGGTGTGAGAGGTGTGAGGGCTGAGGGGATGAAGGGAGAGGTATATATAGAAGGAGTAACAACCACAGAACTGCGTGACCTTCCTCTTTACAAATGCACACCCGACTGCCGGTGTCCCGTGGGTCGAGCACCGTATGATTAGCCTAATTATAAACGATTTTTCTTCCCCAGCCAGGCAGCGGGGGACTAGCGTGTACTTTAGCTTGTTGTTTAATTGCGCTTTTTACTACGTTCTCCTTCCACACGCATACAGCTTCCCTATTCCACCCTTCCACACTCATACAGCTTCCCCATTCCACCCTCCACACGCATACAGCTTCCCCATTCCACCCTTCCACACGCATACAGCTTCCCCATTCCACCCTTCCACACGCATACAGCTTCCCCATTCCACCCTTCCACACGCATACAGCTTCCCCATTCCACCCTTCCACACGCATACAGCTTCCCTATTCCACCCTTCCACACCATACAGCTTCCCCATTCCACCCTTCCACACGCATACAGCTTCCCCATTCCACCCATTCCAACACGCATACAGCTTCCCATTCCACCCTTCCACACCATACAGCTTCCCCATTCCACCCTTCCACACGCATACAGCTTCCCCATTCCACCCTTCCACACGCATACAGCTTCCTCATTCCACCCTTCCACACGCATACAGCTTCCCATTCCACCCTCCACACGCATACAGCTTCCCCATTCCACCCTTCCACACGCATGCAGCTTCCCTATTCCACCCTCCACACGCATACAGCTTCCCCATTCCACCCTTCCACACGCATACAGCTTCCCCATTCCCCCTTCCACACGCATACAGCTTCCCCATTCCACCCTTCCACACGCATACAGCTTCCCATTCCACCCTTCCACACGCATACAGCTTCCCATTCCACCCTTCCACACGCATACAGCTTCCCCATTCCACCCTTCCACACGCATACAGCTTCCCCATTCCACCTTCCACACGCATACAGCTTCCCATTCCACCCTTCCACACGCATACAGCTTCCCATTCCACCTCCACACCATACAGCTTCCCTATCCACCCTTCACACACATACAGCTTCCCCATTCCACCCTCCACACGCATACAGTTCCCTTCCACCCTTCCACACGCATACAGCTTCCCCATTCCACCCTTCCACACGCATACAGCTTCCCCATTCCACCCTTCCACACGCATACAGCTTCCCTATTCCACCCTTCCACACGCATACAGCTTCCCTAGTCCACCCTTCCACACGCATACAGCTTCCCTATTCCACCCTTCCACACGCATACAGCTTCCCTATTCCACCCTTCCACACACATACAGCTGCCCTATTCCACCCTTCCACACGCATACACGCATACAGTATAGAAAAAACCATAAATGAGTGCTATAATGAATGTAATCCAGTTTCTTCAGGGCAACAGAACGGATACAGTACGGACAAAAATGTATAGTAGCAGGACGGAACTCTTTCAAGGAAGGTAGAACATGTAGGCGGGAAGGTGTGCGTCTGCCAACCCTTTAGCAGCAAATGGTAAAACGCATCACTACAATCTGCTTCCCGCATTACATTAATTATCGTGCTTCAATTACTGTTTTTTTGTTTTTGGTGTGTGTGTATGTGTGTGTGTGTGTGTTGCGCGAATATCAAACTTTTTTTCATAACACAACTAATATCCTCCTTGTCGCTTTTTTTTTTTTTAATCTGTGTTTCAGTTATGTTATCGGCTGTTTGTATTTCCTTCTTTAATTCTGGTATAGTGTTTGTCGTTCCGCCAGGTGGCAGCACTATTTTGCATTTATTTATTTATTCATTAATTCATTTCATAGCAATAACAAGGAAAACAAAGGGAGCATCCTAACGTGGTGTTTAGTATTCAGATCACGTGGTTTTGTTGTTAAATGCATTCGTGTGTTTTCTGTGTGTTTGTGGCTTCGTGTTTATGTTACATGTGTTGCGGAGAGAGAGAGAGAGAGAGAGAGAGAGAGAGAGAGAGAGAGAGAGAGAGAGAGAGAGAGAGAGAGAGAGAGAGAGAGAGAGAGAGAGAGAGAGAGAGAGAGAGAGAGAGAGAGAGAGAGAGAGAGAGAGAGAGAGACTAACTTTACATATCAGGTGTTACTCCATATATGTACGCAGATACACATTATTGATTCAGCACCACATCACATAACACAACACAGTACATCATCATCATCAGCTCAGAACATCAACAAGCATCACAGTACAATACAGCACATCATCATTACATCAATACATCATCAGCACAGCAACAGTCATCTCTGGCAAATGTTTGAAAATGTAAAACAAAATGTTGATTATAAAAAAATACTCAGCCATAAACAATTTATAGCGTTTTCTGCATATATGACCATCCCACACACACACACACACACACACACACGCACACACACACACACACACACACACACACACACACACACACACACACACACACACACACACACACACACACACACACACACACACACGCACGACACACACACACACACACACACGCACACACACACACACACACACACACACCTGCCGTATCCTCTCTATGTTTTACATGACTTTTGCGTCGTACCTTTTGTCTCCCCTCTGTCTGTGTGTGTGTGTGTGTGTGTGTGTGTGTGTGTGTGTGTGTGTGTGTGTGTGTGTGTGTGTGTGTGTGTGTGTGTGTGTGTGTGTGTGTGTGTGAAGCTTTTTTATCTTATTTTATTTTTTGAATCGCTTCATCCACGTTTATTATTCCTATGAACTTTGAAAATACATCCTACCAACCCTCTCCTTCCTCTTCACTCTCATCTCAGCTTCGCTCATTTAATCAAGGCAAGAATTAACCATCACTCTCACCACTAACCTTTCACTGCTAAGCCTTGGAACTCTTTCTTGGAGCCTCCCTCTGCTCCTCTGACAACTCAAGCTCAAGTACTGGGCGACCAACAAAACTCCTCAGGAAATTACTTTGAATTGCCTGCTCAGAACTATTTATTTCTGCTTTACGGATGCTGCGTTATCCAGTTTTTTATCCCCAAATTTGTTTGATATCTTTTAGTTAATGTTTCCTAAGTTGTAAAAAGCAGTAAGCAATGTCTGCATTATCCCCCACTTTTCTTCATTCTTATCCAAACAATGAGCATTTTTCTTCAATTTGGAAAGCTATAAAACTAGTCATGGCGAAATATAATACGCGATATCAACCTAACTGCACATGCGTTTTTTTCGTGTGCAAACAACTACGGTTTAAAGAAGACGATTTGGTAACTAAAGATCCTGTTCATCTGTCGGAAACACTCATTAGATGTTATCAGTAACGTGCAATAAGACCGAGACCCCCATCCTGCGGCGTGGCGAGACGGCAGAACGCCGCAACAAACGATCAACCGGGAGCTCACTCGTCCTTGTCTCCGTCGAGTTTCTCTCCACCACCCTTATAATGCCCTTTGCAGCCCTTTACAGTCCCTCTCCACCACCATAATGCCCTTTACAGTCCCTCTCCACCACCATAATGCCCTTTACAGCTCCCCTCCACCACCATGATGCCCTTTACAGCCCCTCCCCACCACCATAATGCCTTTTACCGCCCCCTCCACCACCATAATGCCCTTTACAGCCCCCCTCCACCACCATAAATGCCCTTTACAGCCCCCTCCACCACCATAATGCCCTTTACAACCCCCTCCACCACCATAATGCCCTTTGAACCCCCTCCACCACCATAATGCCCTTAATAGCCCCCCTCCACCACCATAATGCCCTTTACCGCCCCCCTCCCCACCATAATGCCCTTACAACCCCCTCCACCACCATAATGCCCTTTATACGCCCCTCTCCACCACCTAAGCCCTTTACGCCCCTCACCACCATACCCTTTACGCCCCTCCACCCTAGCCCTTTACAACCCCCTCACCACATATGCCCTTGTCAACCCCCCACACCATAAGCCCTTGCAACCCCCTCCACCCCATATGCCTTTACGCCCCTCTGCCACACATATGCCTTTGCATGCCCATCACCCCATAATGGCCTTGGTCCCTCTCACACCATAATGCCCTTAATGGCCCCTTTCACCACATAATCCTTAATAGAGCCCCCCTCCACCACCTATGCCCTTTACAGCCCTCCCCACCATAATGCCCTATGCCCTCCCTCCCCCCCATAAGCTTTAACCCCCTCCACCTTCCACCTTCTTTCCCTCCTCTCTCCCTCCTTCTTCCCTCTCTCCCCTTCAGTCTCGCTTCTACAAGCAAAAGCAACTTAATCCCCACCCCCTCCTCTTGCAAATGCATAGCTATTCAATGGGCTGCCCTCTGCCCTCCTGCCTAGGGCCATATTTAAGCAATTAACCTTAAATAGCGGAGTCCATCCCCCGCTGCGTCCTCTCATCGCCTCATGACGCGCTGCCTCGCCTCTCGCGGCCTAAGATTAATAACACCATATATCGCATTTGTAATTTCCTCACATTTAACTTATCCACATTTCTAAGAGAAGCAAAGCAGATGAAAGTGCTGAAGAAAATAAATAAGTATATAAAGTATAAGACGGCAGCCCTATAAGAGGATGTATTAAGTCGTAAAAACATGTTTTAATCCTTTATGTCACTCTGAAAAGCCAGACCTGCCGCGCACGTTGGACTGACGGGAGCGTGAGGAGCCCTTAGGTGCCGACAGAAACCCTTAATGCCCCTGACGTAAGACTGAGGTTGGCGTGGAGGGGAAAGAGGTGGCGTGGGGGGTGCAAGGGGAAGGGGGAGGTGGTGTGGGGGGTGCGGGTGGGGAAAGAGATGGTGTAGGGGGTGCAAGGGGGGGGGGGAGAGGTGGTGTGGGGGTGCAAGGGGGGTAAGGGGAAAGGCGTGATTGACAGGGCGTGAGGCGCGAGAGTCTATTGTCGGCGGCGTTAAAATGGGCCGGTATGGAAATGAGCATTAAGTCTTATTCTGGCTGGCTGACTTCGTAGGGGAGGCGATGAGTGGTCGGGCCAATCAGGGTGGGATTTGAGCAATTAGACGAAGGCGCGGGAGGTGAGGGAGGGCGTCTTAGCGAGCGACAACAGACAGACAGACAGACAGACAGGAGAGACAGACAAACAGACAGACAGACAGACCAATGGAAAGGTAGATAGACAGACAGACAGACAGACAGACAGACAGACAGACAGACAGACAAATGGTTAGGTAGATAGAAATGTAAATAGACAGTCTACATATAGATGCATGGATAGGTAGCGAATAAGTAGACTATAAATTGAGAGATGCGAATGATTTTGTAGGTTTTCTAATAATTAAGTTAGAATGTGGAAAACCAAGGTAAATAATGACGTTTGATTTAAGTATTTCAAGGAGCACAAGGAGGTAACTGCTTTGACTCACACACACACACACACACACACGCACGCACGCACGCACACACACACACACACACACACACACACACACACACACACACACACACACACACACACACACACACACACACACACACGTACACACGCACACACACACACACACACACACACACACACACACACACACACACACACACACACACACACACACACACACACACACACACACACACACACACACACACACACACACACACCGTCTGAACGGCTCCGTGTGTTAGAGCGTCCGGCATCATTCTGTGGTCCGGCGTTCGATCCCCGGCCCCGCGCATTCCCAGAGATTTTTCCACTGATCAATTCGGGCGATTAATGTCCCCCTTGAGCAAGGGGATGTGTGTGTGTGGTGTGTGAGGTCCCAGCATTACCCAAAAATCGGTAATAATGAGCTCCAAGCTCACTCCAGGAGGGTGAAACCGGCGATCACGAGTCTGACTCGCGTGTACAAGACCATGGGTGAATGACACACACAGATCGATATATTGAATCCACTGAACCGCCTTTAATAAGAGTGATAATGACTTTCTATCTTGCCCTCCGGCTGACAGCTGAAGCGGGGGAGGAGGAGGAGGAGGAGGAGGAGGAGGAGGAGGAGGAGGAGGAGAAAGAGAGTGGACAAGGCCAACGGATAAGAAAGGGAAAAAGACGAATAATGACAAAGTTAGCGTACATCATCTGAGGTCCGACGTTGATCCGTCCCACGCGACATTCCCAGAGATTTTTCCACGATCATTCGGCAATGTCCCCTGCAGGATGTGTGTGTGTGGTCCACATTAGCCAAAATCGTTATAGAGCTCCAAGTCATCCAGGAGGGTGAACGCGATCCCAAAGTCGACTCGCGTGTACAAGACCAGGATGACACAAACGATCAATTTGAACCCTGACCGCCTTTAAAAGTGATATGATTTCTTCTTCCCTCGCGCTGCACCTGAGCGGGAGGGGAGAGGGGAGGAGGAGGAAGGAGGAGGGGAGGGAGACAGAGGTGGCCAAGGCCATAGGGATAATGAGGGGGGAGAGAGATAAAGCACGAAGATAACGCTATACAGATACTAACTGATGGTCTAAGCGACAGAAAGAATGGTCGTAAGCGATGAAAGGTGACCATAAGAAAAGCGATTACATAACACAGAAGATAATTTCTTCTTATTGTCATTTGCTGAGTCTATGGACTGACGGCGGTACAGGGAATGGGAGGGAGGGGGAAGGGAGGGAAGGGGGAGGGACAGCAGGGGGCAGAGAGATAGAGTGATGCATTGTAATGACAGAGCAAACGCCGTTGCTGATGTTCGCTTACGTGAGTCAATGACAGAATGGGGGGTGGAGGGAGAAAGGGTGTTGAAGGTAGAGGAGTTAACGGAGAAGGAGAGAATATCGCCAGAGTGGAAGTAGTTGGGTGAAGAGTAAGGAAGGGGAAGGGAAGGGAGGGAAGGAGAGAAGAGCGAGAGGGGATGAGTAGGAAGATAGAGAATCGGTGGGAATGAGAGTGTAGGGAGAGAGAGGAGAGAGAGAGAGAGAGAGAGAGAGAGAAGGGGAGAGGAGAGAGAGAGAGAGAGGAGAGAGAGAGAGAGAGAGAGAGAGAGAGGAGAGAGGAGAGAGAGAGAGAGAGAGAGAGAGAGAGAACTGATTATGAAAAAAGGTAGACCTAGTGAATCAGGTCGTCTAAGAAAAAAAAATTGAAGTTTAAAAAATGTATTAGTTATCCAAAATTGTGAGTACCACCAAATAGGTAACTTTTGCTTTATAGAGAAAAATAGCTGAATAGAATGATGAACTACTAATATGAATATTATGATTTTCAAAAATTAAATGATAAATAATGACTTATCTTTCACCTCAAGACTTAACTTTTAAACTAAGATTTAGGGCAGAAATATTCTCAAAATCATTTTGTGTTTAGAGCAAAAACTATCTTGGAGGACAACCTTTTTCTACCACCTCAAGGGACTACTTCATCACAGCCCTTGAGAGTTACCTTCCGTCTGGCCTAGTATTGTCCTTGAGTAATACGCCTCAAGGATCACCAAGGTCACCACCACCCAAGCCCTGAAGAGTCACCACCGCCACCACCCAAGAGCCCTGAAGATTAACCACCACCACCACCACCTCCCAAGCACTGAAGAGTCACCACCACCACCACCCAAGAGCCCTGAAGATTCACCACCACCACCACCACCACCACCACCACCACCTCCCAAGCACTGAAGAGTCACCACCACCACCACCCAAGCCTTGAAGAGTCACCACCACCACCACCCAAGAGTCCTGAAGATTCACCACCACCACCACCACCACCACCACCACCACCACCACCACCACCACCACCACCACCCAAGCACTAAAGAGTCACCACCACCACCACCCAAGCCTTGAAGAGTCACCACCACCACCACCGCCACCCAAGCCCTGAAGAGTCACCACCACCACCACCACCCAAGAGCCCTGAAGAGTCACCACCACCATCACCACCACCACCACCACCACCACCACCACCACCACCACCACCACCACCACCACCACCGCCCAGCCTCGGAAGGTCAGCGCGGCCTAGATGGGACCGTCGGGGGGAGAATAATGGTACAGCGGTGAGGGTCAGGGAGGGCGGGAGGCTGACGGGCCGGTCATCACCAACACTAATTTCTCTCGAATTGGGGGAAATAAACGCTATTAGAAGGTCTTTTGTGGCGGTCTGTGAGGCATGGAGGAGGGAGGGAAGGGGAGCCGCGATCCTGGGAGAAGAAGGGAAAGTATAGAGACCAAAAAAATGAAATGGTGAGGATTGTCTTCACTCAGGGGAAGAAGAGATCACTGAAACGCACGTAAATAGAATCACAATAATATAGTCTTTTGACCTAAAACTTTTAATATTCTTAAGTAAAACAAGGACACTTCCAGAGCCTTCTATATTTTACCAGAGCACTAAGAACAGGATGAAAATAGGATAGTTCGAGACATGGCAAGACCTAATTGAACGAAGGAACACGTAATGAGCGCACACCGAGGGAGGGGAGGAAGG
>JACEEZ010020100.1:2168928-2171428 GCA_016584305.1 Chionoecetes opilio
GGAAGCTGAAGAAGCGGTAAAAAAGGACGATTAGGCGGTGACCATGGGGCGGGACATCAAACCTGGTGGTGGTGGTGGTGGTGGTGGTGGTGGTGTTGCGCTGATGATACTTTGTGTTGACCCTGTGTGTGTGTGTGTGTGTGTGTGTGTGTGGTGTGTGGGTGTGGCTTGTTCTGTTGCATTAACCTTGCGTCACCTTCATTCATAAGTAACAATACACTTCACAATTAACTTAACAAACTCTTGGCAGCCACAGTTTTTAAGATTCCTTGTGTAACATCAACATCCCTTTGAATATGATCAGCTAAATGGTCACAAAGATCATCGCTCCTCGCCATGACACAGCCAGACTAATTGTAACATTGATCTTAATCTACATTATCAGAATCCACTGAAAGCTGGAAATTATTAGAGTCCTGACAAGTGAATTGAAGATAGGAATGAATATCTTGACTACCGTGGATTAAGTAGAGGATAAGAATGTCATGACAGAATAGTGTGTGTCAGATGAAGTGAAGATCAGCAGCACTCATCGCCGCCGCCCCGCCGCCGCCACACCACGCGGGGTAATAACCGGCCGGCCGCAAAAACTGGCCTCGATCGCGCCAGAATGCGGATTGACAAGTGAGGCGAAGGGTAATGGCCTGCCCATATTTGTGCGTATTTCTGTCTGCGTCTTGTAGCAATACGTCACGGTGTAGCACACGTCCTCATTCTGCCTCACGCCGCCACGCACACGCACCCAACATGTATGAAAAATCGAGAAGCGGGTTTTTTTTCGTCGCTGTATATAATAAGAGCGAGACGAAGGATTCAATTCTGGCCACGCGCCGAGCATGTCTTGAAAGTTAGTGAAGAAAAGTGTAGAAGACAAAGAAAGTCAATAGACGACAATCATTGGTTTGTGGTCGCTGCCATGGGTACAGAAATGTGGCTTTGCGTGTAGTGTCTCTCTCTCTCTGTCTCTGTAGTGTCTGTCTCTGTGTGTGTGTGTGTGTGTGTGTGTGTGTGTGACTGTGTGTGTGTGTGTGTGTGTGTGTGTGGTGTGTGTGGTGTGTGTGTGTGTGTGTGTGTGTGTGACTGTTTTGTGTGTGTGTGTGTGTGTGTGTGTGTGTGTGGTGTTCGTGACTGTGTGTGTTGTGTGTGTGTGTGTGTGTGTGTGTGTGTGTGTGTGTGCTATTGCCTAACCACACCCTTAAAGACCAGGGTTTGAGGTTAAAGGACACAGTTAAAGACACAATTTCACAAGTTTATTACAGAGAAGGGAGGGGGGAGATTACAGAGAAGGGAGGGGGGAGATTACAGAGAAGGGAGGGGGGAGATTACAGAGAAGGGAGGGGGGAGATTACAGAGAAGGGAGGGGGGAGATTACAGAGAAGGGAGGGGGGAGATTACAGAGAAGGGAGGGGGGAGATTACAGAGAAGGGAGGGGGGAGATTACAGAGAAGGGAGGGGGGAGATTACAGAGAAGGAGGGGGGAGATTACAGAGAAGGGAGGGGGGAGATTACAGAGAAGGGAGGGGGGAGATTACAGAGAAGGGAGGGGGGTGTACAATAATAACTGAATACAGAAACACAGAACTAGAGAACAAGGTTGAAAAACACACAGATTTCGGGCACGCGGCCGTCCATCATGCCCCAAGTGACCTGTGGCAGCCCGAGGAAGAGCCGGAGCAGCCTTGATGTCACACTGGCCTCTGTGCCCCGCGGGAAGGCCTCATTACCCGCCCTGTGCTGAGACATCGCAAAGAAGTCATATGCTATCAGTGACGAAGCATATGCCGACCATCTTTGCAAGTTGTTTTTTGAGGCCGTTTTACCCCATGACCTGTTGTAGTCATAACCTCAGGTGTGTGTTAATCCTAGTTAGTTAGTGCTGGGACATCGCCAAGAAGTCATATGCTATCAGTGACGAAGCATATCTCGACCAGCTTTGCAAATTGTCTTTTTTTAATGCCGTTTTACCCCATGACCTGTTGTAGATATACCTCAGGTGTGTGTTAATCCCATCAGCCATGAACGAGTGAACTGACAGCTGAGTTGGATGAGCATTAACCCCTTCACGCCCAGATCTTTCCTTTGCTATAAAAAATCGCATGTTGTTGGCCATAAAATTACGAAAAGTACACTCTCAGAAATAAGGGGTATATTAAGGGTAGAATTGTTACATCGCACCATCACTACCCTTTTTATACCCTATGTCCAGGCTGGAGGGTAGATGCTGCTGATTATACCCTTCATCTACCCTTTATCTACCCTTTTTAGACGAGAGGGTTGAGAAAGGGTACATTTGGGGTTTGAAAAGGGTATATTTAGGGTTGCAAAAGGGTATATTTGTAAGGGTAGCAGTATTTCATCACTATAAACACCCTTTTTCTACCCTTTTCCTACCCTTTTTTTCTAAGAGTGTAAGTTAATATACCAAATTAGTTAGTGGCCAAGGATACTAAATAGGATATATCTATAAAATGTTCCTCATAGTCACTAAAATCGTGTAATG
>JACEEZ010020100.1:2178928-2188928 GCA_016584305.1 Chionoecetes opilio
ATTCACCATTACCATTACCATCGACTCCATTCCATTACCATTAGTAGTGCCCCGCTGGTCTCTATCTCTCCTAATGACCAATTGAGTCATTTTCGCTTTAAATACTCCAGAATGCTAATTAAGAGGGAGTTAAAGAAGATAAAAGAATGAGAGAGAAAAGGCAGTAAAAGTATAGGTGTAAGGCTCTCCCCTCCCCTCCCTCCCCCCCTCCCCCTCCCCCGCACCCCCCTCGTTCCGGAGGTATACGAGTTATCATAATTACCCAACCAACAGTGGCGTTAATATTTCCACGGCTTCATTACCTTAACTTCCCCGTTATTATACGATGTAATTAAGGACAAGTGTGCCGTGTGTTATAAGTTATCGTAATGATTATCCTTTTTTATGGTAATTTAATGATGAATAGATTAAGATCATAAAGAAAATAATATTTGAAGGCAAACATTTAGGATTAGACGAAGAATTCAAAATTAGAAATAATGAAAACATACATTTAAAAAGAATATAGACGTGAATGCTAAAATACAGTGTTATTAAATCATCATCCTTCGGTAGTTACAAAACCAACCTGATCCGTTTATAGTCATAATTGAATAATAATAATAATAATAATAACTTTATTATCGCCCCGGAGGCATACAGACAAAAAACAGCAACAAGACAAGGAGTTCACTTAAGTACTAGAGCAAAACAAAAATACATAATATAGGCACATTAGGGGACAGTCATAGGTACTCATAGTAGTTCTTAAAATTAATGCTAAAAAAAACAAGAAAAAACCGAGTCAATCAAGGAGTGAGAAAAGAATAGAGGTTGAAAGGGAAGAAAGGAAGAAGGAAAAAGATATATGGATAAAAATAAGTCAAAAACAAGTCACGATAATAAGAATGCAGAACAACAGACATGCAGAGAGTTATAAGAAATTCTTTCCTCAATGTTTCTTCTTGTTACTCCTCATTTGCGTCTTGTTTCTTTCGCAAGCACATTAGTCTTCATCATTATGCCTGTGTTGCCTCGTGGTGCCTGCAAATGTACAGACACATTTCCTCATCAGCCAATGAGCTCTGTCTGGCGGGCTGCATATTATTTCCTTGGTAGTCGTCGTCTGTTGTTTATTTCTGTCTGCATGAAAGTCTGTCTTGCCATCCGGTGCCCGTTCGTCACGGTAATGAAGGTGTTCTCTCAGTGTAGGTTTGGAGGCCAATTCATGTCACTTTATCTCACTAATAAGTTCGTACGACATTATGCATCATAGTCACGATTGCTGATGATGTTGATGTGGTGTTGATAATGATAACATCCATAGTGATAATAGTCATAATGAAGGTGATAATGGCAGTGATAATAATGATGGTTATAATAATGATAATGATAATATTAATAGTAATGATGATATAGTAACAGTGATGATGGAAATTAATATGTTATGGATAATAGTAATGCTATCAATAATGATAATGATTATAAGGAGGATAATGATTATGATAATAATAGCTTATAATTATTTATTATTTTCATACAAGTACAAGTGATTGTCTTTCACATAAGTACGAAGGTTGGCACCCAGCAAAGCTTAGTGTGATGCCCCACATAAACTAAAAACTAAAAACGAAAACGAAAAAGGTTCAAAATGATTTTACTCAAATTTTATTTTTCACACGAATTAGAATTGTACAACTCAAAATATTATTCACGCATACACTCTTCTTCCGCTCACATTCACACTATTCACAGACCTTTATACTTTAAACGTTTATATGACATTTCTTTTTCGCATTTATTGTTTTATTTTCATCTAAATTTATTCATGGCATTTCTACATTACATGCATGCACACTACCTACATGCATATACCGCCTCGCCTCACACACATACACACATACGTATATATTTACGTATAAGTATTTGTTATATTACTGACGTACGTGACCTCAAGATTAATAGACTACTAGACGAATAGAAAAAAGAATGAGAGAAAAGTCAGTAAAAGTTTAAAGTCTATAGATCTTGACCAGTCCCTCATTGCTCTGCCATAGCCACCTCACTTTATACCTAAGGTCCAGGATCCCGAACACACTGTTTTATACACCCCCTTCACCCTCCTACATGAAGATGATAGTAATTTAGATAGTGATAATCATGGTAATAATAGTAATAGTAATAATGTCAATGATATAACTTATTTGATGATTGGGATAGAGAGAAAAAAAAGAGAGAGAAAAAAATCTTACTTAGATATATCTCTAAATAATATATATAAAAAGACTTATTTGAACTATTTTTGTGTTTGCAAAACTTTACTTACTATCTAGTGAATGTCAGTACTTCCTCTATTCGACGTGAATCTCAGAGCATCCAAACAATCCAGTCTTTCAGTCTTGATCCAGTCCGGCCATCCATCATCACATCTAAGACTATATACTTATCCATCTTTACCTACAGCTAATCACATAACACATACAACACAACAGCAGAACCTCAACAAAGCATCATACCACTCATTCAGCTCTCTCTTTGCATTCCACTATAAGAACATCCATTTTCCAACACTCCTTGTCCTTCCTTGCCATCATATTAGAACATTCACTCCATTCATTCCACCTTGAGCACGTCTATTCTTCCATCACTCCTCCACCTCCTCCTCCATTAGATTATATACACCATTCACTCCATTCACTCCATTCATTCCACTATAAGGACGTCCATTTTCCATCACTCCTACATATCCATCACCATCAGATGAATATAGCTACACCATTTACTCCATTCACTCTATTCATTCCACCTTGAGCACGTCCATTCCTCCATCACGCCTAAACCTCCTCCACTTCACACTCGCCCTCGCACACCTGTCCAATCTGCCGCCTCGCCATTTCCGTCGCCAGCGTCTCGGCCGATCGCTTACACCCCGTCAACAAAATAATACCTTCTAATTTCCTGCTCCACCTTTTTGCCGTCCACCTGTGTCTGGGGCGTCGTGTCCACATCCTGCCAGGGAAATGAAGGACACGGGATCCTTGGCTTTTCTCAACATCTGTATTAATAAGACGTGGAGCAAATTGCCTTTTTTTATCACGAGCTGTAATGGGAAGTGTTGATTAAACTGTTTAATTGAATGTGGGAGTTGATGCGCGGTCGATGATACGGTGGGGCTTCTTTACCTCGTTGGAAATGGCCACATCTTATCATAAACAAGTGCACGGTCTAATAGGTACAC
The DNA here is from genome assembly GCA_016584305.1 of Chionoecetes opilio. Lineage (NCBI taxonomy): Eukaryota > Metazoa > Arthropoda > Malacostraca > Decapoda > Majidae > Chionoecetes > Chionoecetes opilio. The sequence goes on from JACEEZ010020100.1 coordinate 2,182,146, forward strand.
AGGCAGACGCTCCCCACCAGACGCAGAAGCACGTGGCCCCCGCAGCAGGGTAACAGAAGCTTGGTCATTACTGCAGGTCGTCTCGAGGCCACAGGCGACGTTTTGGACACAGACTCGACTCTCCTCGCTTTAAAATAGTGCGTCGTTCTCACACTATCAGCCCAAATTTATCAAAACTTTAATTTTCTTCTTTTCGTCCGATAGTCTCACCTTTTTACCACAGTCTCTTAAATTATTGTTCAGTACATTTTAGCGTGAATGGAAATCAGACGGGAATTACAAATACATTACATGTTGATATTAATAATAGTTATCGCCACGCACTTGCATAATTTTCATGGTGCTTCAAATCTCGCTTCATGTTGTCCCGCCTCAAAGACTTCTTCATCCGCGTCTCAGCTCTGCGTCGCCACCTCACTCCCACCTCCCGGCCGGATGACGTCTGTTTCTGCCACTGGGTTACGCGTGGCCGCTAATAAAACCTGACCCGACGCCGCTGCACCTGAATCAGACCTCCCTTCCTCCCTCTACACCCTGTCTTGTCTGATGCCGGCGACTCCCTATGCAGTGTATACATATCACCACAAATCATCACCTCGTCACCATCACTACCGCCACCAACACCACTATCACACAATATGCCACCACTACTACTATCACTATCACCACAGTTTATCTTTCCCCGACGCGCCTCCCGCCACACACACACACACACACACACACACACACACACACACACACACACACACACACACACACACACACACACACAGACGGACCCGGCCGCCCACCAAACTGCTGTAATTGATGGCCTAATTGTCATTCGTAGCCCAGGGGTTCGATTTTTATGCCGGGGATGCGGGCGGAATGGGCCGCGCTTCGCTAACAAGTCGGTAGCAGCCCTTTTCCTGGTAATTACGGTGTGTGATGGGCACCCCTCGTGTGTGTGTGTGTGTGTGTGTGTGTGTGTGTGTGTGTGTGTGTGTGTGTGTGTGTGTGTGGTGTTCCGCTTGGGTGAGCTATACCAGGTGATGATGATGGTGAGTGATGAGGAGAATACGATGGTGGTGGCCGTGTGGTGAAGGTATGATGTCGTGCGCGCCTTTCCTCTATGCTAACGGGGCCTCGTGGGTGGTGGTGGTGGTGGTGGGCCTATCTAGGTGGTCAGTGGCGGGCTAGGGGGGATGGGGGGGAGGAGTGAGCAGTGATTGGTGACATCTTGCCGCACAACATGACAGCAGCAGATGGAACAGGGAAGGATGAGACGAGAAAGGAACATTGACTGAGTAATTGACACACACACACACACACACACACACACACACACACACACACACACACACACACACAACATAACACACACACACACACAACAACACACACACACACACACACACACACACACACACACACACACACACACACACACATAATCACACACACACACACACACACACACACACAACACACACACACACACACACACACACACACACCACACACCACACACACACACACACACACACACACACACACACACACACACACACACACTCCTGAGCAACCCAAACAAAAGATTCATGAGAGTGTTTAACTTGTCTCTCGAAAGTGTCCTTCTACCGGCGCCTGTGCCATCAAAGCAAGACGTCTTTTAATCGCCAATAAATCCAATCCGTTGGCAGTTTTCTCTCAATACTTTGCGGGCGAAAACATATCTGTGATAGTATGTATCGGTCACTTCCAAATGAGCGTTTGACGAAGTTGTCACTGATAGGACAGTCTCTCCGTTGTCAGTTTTTCAATATATTTTATAAAGTGGACAGCGAGTGTACGTGCCTGGTCTGTATGTGGACGCGGTTATGCCAGCCAACAAGCAAACGTAAATGCACACATCATCACATGCAATGTAATCGTACTGTTTTCATTATTTATTTATATATTCATCTATTAATTCATTTTTTATTCATTTCCTATGTATTTGCAAGTCCGGGAGAGCGTTGCCACGACAATGTATACTCTGAGGATTTGTTTTGCAACCCGTGACCAAGGACTCGGGGAGGAGCCGGCAGGACTCACGACGAAGCGGCAAAAATCCGCCCACCAAACACCGAGGGGCAGGCTCCTCTCCTGACGCAGAGCTCTGGGTGTGAGGGACTGAACGTGCCAACTCTCTGCGACTCACAGGGGCGGGAAAGCTGTAACCACGAACATGGCATCCGCCCTTGATTGCAGGGTCAGGATTGCTCTGTCTTGCCTCTGTTTCTGCAATTGTCCTCAGCGTACAGACTCCAGCTTGATAATTGCGGTAGTTCTGGTCCCCTGGTCGTGCCCGCGGCATACCAATGGCGGGAGCGGCGGTGGCGGCGGTGGTGGTGGTGGTGGTGGTGATGTGATTGTGGTGTTAGGGGGGAAGAGAGAAGACGAGTCGGGTGGAAAGATGACGAGGAATGCTGATGGTAGCTGCAGGAAGTGATGCGTGTGGTGATAATGGTGATGTTAGGCGTCGGTTGACCTTCTGGTGATGAGATGGAGAAGGTCAAGTGTACTGGTGAGGTCGCATGTCACGTGTTTGGTGATGAGGGGTGAGGAGGGAAGGGGGTGAGAGCATGGACATTCGTGTGGTATTCGTGGTGTTGATGGTGAGACTATGGTGGTGATACTGGTGCTGTGTGTTGATAGGAACGTAGCTAAGGATGTACATATAGAGACCTACAGATAGACAGATTCAAATAGATGGATAAATATATAGATAAGTTGATGGATTGCCAGGTAGGTAGGTAGGTAGGTAGGTCAGTGGACCGATGCATTGACAGACATACCAATGAGAGAGAGAGAGAGAGAGAGAGAGAGAGAGAGAGAGAGAGAGAGAGAGAGAGAGAGAGAGAGAGAGAGAGAGAGAGAGAGAGAGAGAGAGAGAGAGAGAGAGAGAGAGAGAGAGAGAGAGAGGAGAGAGAGAGAGAGAGACTAAATCAGTAATTCCAAAAGAGATAAACGTGTCTGCAGTTAAGTATGCCTCGTGTATTTTTCTTCTCTCTCTCTCTCTCTCTCTCTCTCTCTCTCTCCCTCTCTCTCTCTCTCTCTCTCTCTCTCTCTCTCTCTCTCTCTTAGCCCGTCAGGGTGGCAAGGTTGGTAGAAACGTGAGCTCGCAATGTGCAGCGTCCCTGTGCATTCGGTCAGCGGTTCGAGTCCGCCTAGTTCGTGCTGACGTGGCGGCGCTTTGTATAGTCAATAACCTTGTAGTTGGTACTTGCAAAGTGTCTAGATAGGATGAAAATCTTATCTTATCTCTCTCTCTCTCTCTCTCTCTCTCTCTCTCTCTCTCTCTCTCTCTCTCTCTCTCTCTCTCTCTCTCTCTCTCTCTCTCTCTCTCTCTCTCTCTCTCTCTCTCTCTCTCTCTCTCTCTCTCTCTCTCTCTCTCTCTCTCTCTCTCTCTCTCTCTCTCTCTCTCTCTCTCTCTCTAACGGGCCTATGCATGCACTCCTCCGGTATTCTATCAAGGAGCATCGAGGTTATACTCACCTGGACGCCTTTCATATAATCGATGACCACTGAATAACATCAATAAATACATCAGTGATTGTGTGTGTGTGTATGTGTGTGTGTGTGTGTGTGTGTGTGTGTGTGTGTGTGTGTGTGTGTGTGTGTGTGTGTGTGTGTGTGTGTGTGTGTGTGTGTGTGTGTGTGTGTGTGTGTGTGTGTTTTTTCCCAGTCGTGCAAACCATCGTGTATAATTCTTGTATGTACCAACTGAGTGATCCATTAATCTTGTTGTGTTTTTTGGGGTCACTATCTTCTTCTTCCGCTGTCTTAAAGGCCTTCAGTATAATAATTATTAATAACCTCAGCCTCACCGAGATGTTGGAATTAATAACCATTTGGATAATATCTCGCCTCTGCCATTATTGTATAACGATAGGATATAAGTGTCCCGTGAAAAATGGAAAAAATAACATTGAGATCTCTATATTGGTGTTGTAATCAATTCCATGTATGTCACCACTACTATAATGAAGTCAAGTTACACCACCTTTACGTAAGCATTTCGGGGTATTCATATGTCAAGCTTGATATACAGTGAATCATACATATGCAAATACACGCATATAAATTACAACCCAAACACTATGCAAAAATCTATCTGAAAAAAAAATTGAGAACCCCAAAAATGCAATAAAAAAATATATATAACGATCATAATTCAGCATGTTTCTCTTTTCAATTATGACGTCTTAATTGATTACAGGTGAGTGAAGGGACAGGTGTTATGGGCGTGAGTGTATGGGGGAAGGGGAAGCAGGGAAGGGGAGGGACTGGGTGAGCCAAAAGGGTGATCTCATTGGTGATTCTGGTGGTGTTCTGTGCATCCTTAATCATGTCTCGCATATGACGAAGCTCCCCATTGACAGAGGACACCCATAGCACCTAGAAACTAATGGGGGTGTCAGGAATGGGAGGTTGACTTGCCTTCTGATCTCCCTTCCCTTTGGTCACCGTTGCCCCATCCTCCTCATCCTTATTTCCATACATCTCTGCCCCTTACCCTAGATCATAGTCCTTATGATAGGCGCACTTCCCTTCCTCCCTCTTCCTTTCTTCCTTCCTCCTTGTTCTCCTCCTGCGTTTGTCTTTCTGTTTCGTTTTTAGTTTTTTTTTCGATCTTTCCCTGTTCTTATTTTTGGCAATATCTTCGTAACTTATTATTTTTATGTTGTGTGTGTGTGTGTGTGTGTGTGTGTGTGTGTGTGTGTGTGTGTGTGTGTGTGTGTGTGTGTGTGTGTGTGTGTGTGTGTGTGTGAGCATTTGTTAGAGTACTGTTTTTTTTTTGTGTGTGTGTGTGTGTGTGTGTGTGTGTGTGTGTGCGTGTATGTGTGTGTGTGTGAGTGTGTGTGTGTGTGTGTGTGTGTGTGTGTGTGTGTGTGTGTGTGTGTGTGTGTGTGTGTGTGTGTGTGTGTGTGTGTGTGTGTGTGTGTGTGTGTGTGTGTGTGTGTGTGTTAATGGGACCTTTCTTTCAAATAGTGTGTGTGTGTGTGTGTTAAATGTGACCTTTCTTTCAAATATCCTTCATTAATAAAACTATCAAGTCCTTACAAACATTGATAGTTTTGTTTTAACTGCATTTCCAACTCCGACACACGCCTCCTCCTTTCCCCTATCTCATATCCTCTTCCTTTGCATTTTCACTCCTTTATTTACTTCACCATCTCACACACACTTCCTCCTTTTCCCCAACTCGTATCCTCATCCTCAACGATTTCACTCCCCTGCTCCCCATCTCCTCAATCAAGGCCTGTTACATGTCCTCACGTATCACTGCACTCACGTATCCCTCACGCTATGCCCCATGTACTGTACTAGACCCATAACCCGTACATCCCTTCCCCAAATAATACAGTACTACTCATTAGAAGGCGTCCCCACTACACACACACACACTCACGTATTATCCAATTAAAGTACCAGTTAAGTAGGAGCCCGTCAGGGTGGCAAGGTTGGTAGAGACGTGAGTTACCAATGTGCAGCGTCCCTGTGCATTCGGTCAGCGGTTCGAGTCCGCCTAGTTCATGCTGACGTGGCGGCGCTTTGTATAGTCAATAACCTTGTAGTTGGTACTTGCAAAGTGTCTAGATAGGATGAAAATCTTATCTTATCTTAGTTAAGTAGGACAAAATGTTGTTTATAATGGTTTGACTTTGTTTTAGTCTCTTCTTTCAATAAATAAAAATAATAAGGAAGCAAACAATGAGAAATAAAAAAACTCACCTTGGTTTTACTTATGATTTGTTACTTATGGTACTCGACATGGCCTCTGATCACGTCCTTGTCGACTCCGGCGTGTGATTTTTTGTTTACCTACATGATGTAGTACTCTGGTTTTTTACGAGATGAAAAATCCTGACCCCTTACTGCTTACTGACTGATATATATATATTAATGCCAGGAGAAGAGAATAGTACGGTGCTTCTAAATGTCACTTGTATTTTATCATAGTTAACCATATTATCAGGTAAATATAGGCATAATTTTTAGCATGAGACCTTAACCCCTTCACACCCAGATCTGTCCTTTGCTATAAAAAAAATCGTCTGTTGTTAGCCATAAAATTACGAAAAGTAACTGCATATACCAAATTAGTTAGTCGACAAGGATATATACTAAACAGGTCATATCTATAAAATATTGCTTATATTGACTAAAAGAATCGTCTGATGGTAGCCAGATTACAATGAAAATTACGTTTTGGGTCTCAAGGGGTGAAGATAGAATGGAATTTACGCCTCGTTAAAAAACAAGAACTATAGCACCTCAATCGGTGACATAATTACAACAAACCTGATGGCGGAGCGGAACTGTAGGTCGGTTTGCTGATGAATTAAAACCGACAGGACGCGGTGGGTTCACGGCAGACCTGATGTAGTAATGAGTGTGACGGTGGCGGTGTTCATGCCTTTGTAGACGTGACGGGGCGATAAAAAATAAACCTTTGGTGGGAGTAATGGAGAGACGTGACGAGGTAGAGAGGAGGTTGTTCATTAATATGACGGGAAATTAGGTGTTCTTGACTTTCTTGCCGCGTTGAGTTGGTTAACGTTACTGTCATGGATGAGGATGTGTGTGCGTGTGTGTGTGTGGTGTGTGTGGTGTGTGTGTGTGTGCGTGTTACCTGGTCGTATATAGCAAGTAGAGCCTGAGCTATAATCTTGTGGTCTTGTCTCCTTATCTATATTTGTCCAGTTATTATTTTGCGTTAATCAATAAGATGTACCCTCTTGCTTTTATCATCTG
>JACEEZ010020100.1:2193928-2226428 GCA_016584305.1 Chionoecetes opilio
GTAAGCGTGATATAACTGGAAGATGTGAGAATGAGGTGCATGGGCTGGTGCAAATAGTGATTCCTCTGCTGACAGTGAAGACTAAATTAGGCAACACCCGATACTATATATTTTCTTCATACCTTTCTTGCGTATATTCAGTATCGGCTATACTCTATACACTCTTAGAAAAAAAGGGTAGGAAAAGGGTAGAAAAAGGGTATTTGTAGTGATGAAATACTGTTACCCTTTGTCTGCCCTTACAAATATACCCTTTCAGATCGACGCAAATATACCCTTTTCCAACCCTCTCGTCTAAAAAGGGTAGATAAAGGGTATAATCGGCAGCATCTACCCTCCAGCCTGGACATAGGGTTGAAAAAGGGTAGTGATGGTGCGATGTAACAATTCTACCCTTAATATACCCCCCATTTCTGAGTGTGTATTACCACTGATGCCTTTAATAACTATAAGGTGCAGAGGTATATAAGAGAGCATTGTAAAGTTTAAGAAGTGGATTAGGTTCCTATACACTCTCAGAAATGGGGGGTATATTAAGGGTAGAATTGTTACATCGCACCATCACTACCCTTTTTATACCCTATGTCCAGGCTGGAGGGTAGATGCTGCTGATTATACCCTACATCTACCCTTTATCTACCCTTTTTAGACGAGAGGGTTGAGAAAGGGTACATTTGGGGTTTGAAAAGGGTATATTTAGGGTTGCAAAAGGGTATATTTGTAAGGGTAGCAGTATTTCATCACTATAAACACCCTTTTTCTACCCTTTTTTTCTAAGAGTGTACTTGCTACGTTATCATATCACTAACAAAAATATATGAGTGACTCTAGGTTAGTCAGTTTACTCGGCTCAAAAATCTATTACTTCTTCACGCTAATTAAATGGAAGCTATTCGAGGCGTGTGGATGAGGAGTCGGAATGCAGGAAAGAGCGTCCAGTAAACTGATGTGTCTTGGTGTTTTATGTCCCCCAGGAGTGTTTGTCTCGAACATCTTTTTCCCTGTAGTGTGTCGTAAAGATCCACCAACAAGCTGCTCCTCAGTTCCTTGACATTGCTTATATACTTTATCAATGTCTATTTTTTTTCTCTCTCGCTCTCTTTACCCCAACCGATGTCTTTGTTCTTGTTCTGTTTTAGATCTTTGGGAGTTGTTTAATTAATATTGTCACTGCACATATACTCTCTCTCTCTCTCTCTCTCTCTCTCTCTCTCTCTCTCTCTCTCTCTCTCTCTCTCTCTCTCTCTCTCTCTCTCTCTCTCTCTCTCTCTCTCTCTCTCTCTCTCTCTCTCTCGTCACCATACATGCCTTTTTTTGTCCCTTTGGCCTTGGGAACGAACAACGAAGAGGAATTAACAGAAGAGGAAGCGATGGACATTGAGGAAGAGAAGCGAGGGAAAGACAGAGATACAGATAGACAGAGAGAGAGAGAGAGAGAGAGAGAGAGAGAGAGAGAGAGAGAGAGAGAGAGAGAGAGAGAGAGAGAGAGAGAGAGAGAGAGAGAGAGAGAGAGAGAGAGAGATAACTGAACGAGGCATAAAACAGACATGGGATGGAGGAAAAGGGTGGGAGGGATAGGGGCAGACAGGGTGCAGAAGGAACTGGGGTAGGGAGGGAGGGAGGGGGGCAGGGAAGGTGGTCACGTCTCGACTCGAGGACGTGACGTTATCAATGGGACGGTCCTGTGTTGATCTTTCCGACTCTTGCCCCAAAATTGAGCCAAATGTTGAGGAAGGGGGAAAAAAAGTGGGAAGGGAAGAGGAATAAGAGTAGGGGTCACCGTATTGCTCATCTTCATTATAGCTAAACCACTCCAGTTCTATCTCGTCCCTTTTTTCCTCTTCAATTGTTTGCACTGTTTCTTCAATGATGATTGTCTTTAGTGAAGGGAATTTCGGTATCGAGTTGTGTGTTATGTGCGATCGTGGGGTAGAGAGAGAGAGAGGGATGAGGAGGAAGGGGAGAGAAAGTGTCTTGATTATAGAGAGAAGAGGAAGAAGAGGGTAAGGTAAGAATATGCTGTCATGTGTGTGTTTCCTATAAGTAATGTAACACACACACACACACACACACACACACACACACACACACACACACACACACACACACACACACACACACACACACACACACACACACACACACACACACACACACACACACACACACACACACACACACACACACACACACACACACACACACACACACACACACACCACACACACACACACACACACACACACACACACACACACACACACACACACACACACACACACACACACACACACACACACACACACACACACACACACACACACACACACACACACACACACACACACACACACACACACACACACACACACACACACACACACACACACACACACACACACACACACACACACACACACACACACACACACACACACACACACACACACACACACACACACACACACACACACACACACACACACACACACACACTTTGCATGTCCATAAACCAGTCAAAAATAGTCCTCCACATATTTACAAGCAGTGCGTTGTTACTGAATGATCTGTTAGAGAGAAAAAGTCATTAAAGTTTGATAATGAAAGAAAGTAATGGACTATAAGATGGTTAATGGCTTAAACTTTAGAATTTTCCTTGGCCTCTGGGAATTGCTGCGGAAAACTAACTTTTAATGGTATAATTAAAGTGTATAGAAAAAAATAGGAAACTTGAGATCATTCGGTTAACAAGCAATAAAGTATAGTGCTTTACAGGTGTTCTGTTATAAGAGTGTGTGTCTGTGATGGTATTACATCATTACAGGATCACTGTATATATAGACTGCAAAAAGTATTGTAAAGAAATATTAAGGCTCAGTATTTTCCACTCACCTGAAACATGGTGACAACATATTTACCAAAACAAAAAATAACATCATGCAGCAAGCTTTTTATTATTACCATTAGAGGAATAACGGATTGGGAGACTGATTTACACGATGTCTATTTATATTCTGTATTTTTTTTATATATAGTGGGTGAAGGTGGAAGCAGAGCAACTTATCCAACGAAGCAGAGGATTGGGCGGTCTCGTGCGATGCGCTTCCATTGATTAGACGAAAAGTCAAGTTGTTGATTGGCCCCGGAAAATTATATATATATATATATATATATATATATATATATATATATATATATATAATATATATGATTCCCATGCCGCTCTCTGATTGGTCTGGACTTTTAGTTATATATTATCTGTGTTTTTCATATTTTTCACAATTCTATTCAAATCCATTTTTTGGCTTTTTTTTCTTTGTGTGCTTGAGGCGTGTGGGCGTGGCGGGCTGAGGGTGGAGGGCGTGCACCTTCCATTGTTCAGAATTAAGTGCAAGATGTTTGTTATTTGTACGGACGCGGCTACTCAGGCGGCTCCTGCTTTACCTCCTCCTGGAATAAGGCGCGACTGCGTTTCTTGTAGCAAACGTTGTGCATCCCGGATATCCCTCCTCTCGTTGTGTGTGTGTGTGTGTGTGTGTGTGTGTGTGTGTGTTGTACATGTGGATGTGTTCCTTACTAGGCAAGTTTTTCAAAAGAATAACCTGAAGGCGAAAGGTCCGTGTGACAGGAGCAAGGTCTTTGGTGAGGTGGATGTGTGGGCGGCGGCGGGCCTCCACCTTCCCCCTGGCCCCAAAGTAAAGATCGCGCCCGAGGAGGCATTACAGTAAGCAAGTGAACATCTCGCTGCCTTCCCGCTAGTGGTTAAATCCTGTACCAGCGTGTGAGGCAACAATTAGAGTGGGTGGCGGCGGTGCGCGGCGATGTGGTGGCCGTCGGCGCCCCTGGCTCCGCCCCGCCCCCTGGCCTGGCTCCTCCCTCGTGTCCTCACACACTCTTCTTGCTCCCCTGTGCTCTCCTTCCCTTCTTCCCTTCTGCTCCCCACCCACTCTGCCTCATCAGGGGGAGGCTTTCACTGTTATAACACTGGGGATCACAAGTCTGAGGAACCACCGCCGCCACGAAGACCTGGTCACCTCGGGCCGTGCACAAAAAGGAGCCCAGGGCGAGAGGCTCCCGCTGACTTTGTTGTGAGTCGCAGCAGTGGGGGCGACGCCCCTCCCCCTGCGTAGGTGCGTGTGTTGTGTGGCCAGCATGGGCCCCGCCCCGATCTGCCCCGCCCCCCGTCCCTCCCCCGCTCTTGGCCGCCCTGCCCCTCGCTCATCCTCACTTATTTGCCAGTCGTGTCACGGGGCGCTTCGCTCACCGTCCAGCCTCCATGTCTCCAAGCCGCCCCGCTTGTTAGCAGTCTGGTGCGGCGCCTCAGACGCCTACTCCGCCGCCCACCGCTGCGTCCCGACCCCGCGGCTCCGCCCCTGCACCACGAGGCGCCGCGCACTGCTTGTCAGTCTCCACACGACATTCCACACACGTGACAGTCGCCCGTCCGCAGGTCACGTCCCACACCCGCCTGGACTACTGGCGGCCACGTCCTGTGACAGTGACGAGCATCACGCACGCCAGCCACGCGCCCGCCACGTCGGCCACGCACGGCACCTGACCGGGCACGCCCACCCACTCCTCCGTGCCCAACACGTACTGTCAGGACACACTTGGTCACGCTCAGTCTCGTGTTGACCGTGGTGAACTGAGGCGACCTTGTGACCGTGGCCTTGGCTGCCCCTTGTGAGTGTCGGCATCTCGTGCACCTCAGTGACCGGCGTCGTGCCGCGGACATGCCTCCCCCGCCCGTCTTGCAGTGTTCTGTCGGCGCTTGTGACCCTTTGAGTGCACACTTCTGACTACAAACCCTTGGCGGCAGCACCAAGTGACGAAGAAACAGTGTTATATTGAACTTGTGGCCTCAGTTTTTGTCATCCTGCCGATGCCCAAAGGTCACCCGCTGAGGCAGCCCCGCCCCGCCCCAGCCTTGGCATCCCGAACACTGATGGAGGGTGGTACCTCCGCCCATCCACCGGGCGTCACACAAGTAGCTCGACCATAAACTTTTCACAATCTAGGACCACTTAAGACCGAGGAAATGATCCGGCCATAAAAGTGGCTCGAGTCGCGCTTATTTACACTTGCCCTCGTCCGCCGCTCACCTGCCGCCCGCTGCTGCTGCTTCCCAGGGGCTTCACAGGTGTGCGTGTGTGAGTGTGTGTGTGCGTTAATGAGTGTCTATGTGCGTGCGAGTGTGCCTGTTTGTGCATCGTCGCCCAAGCGTGGCCTGCCTTGTCACACAGCCGCGTGGACTTGGCAGAGTGGAGCCAGTCGGGGCATCGCCTTTGAGTGTCAGCAGCCGCGAGACACACCGGAAAAAGGTTATTCGCTCTAGTGATTAACCTGAAAGCCGACACAGAAGTGCCCACCGCGGCAAAAACTCTCCCATTTAGCCTCATCCTTCCGTTAATTTCCTTACTCGCGCCCGTCTCCTTGGCTCTCCGTGTCTCCTCACCGCGTCGCGCACACGTGATTAGTGGAGCCGCCCTGGCATTGCACAGAGCCGTGTCTTGGAGGTTTGTGGTGAGACTTGCAGCGCCACAAGGCCGGTGAAGAAGTGTCAGTGCTACGTCGACCAAAGAGCCGATAGTAAATAGTTCATCCCTCCTGAGATAGCAGTGGTGAGCGTCAAGTGCGTCACAGTAAGGAAAACAGTTTCATCTTTAGTCTGTGCGTCAAGATGGCCGACTGGTACGGTTCGCGGGAGCAGTTGATGTCGCTGCACGGCCTCGACACCGCCATGTTGGGGTACGGCATGAGCGCCGCCGCCTTCCCGCCCATCCAGCCCGACGCCTACTCGCATGCCCACGCCCACGCCGCCGCCGCTGCCGCCTACAACTTCCAGAGGCAGCCATCCGTCCCGTCAGGTTTTCCCCATTCATGGTAGGTGGGTGGGAGAGAGAGAGAGAGAGAAAAAAAAAACGACATCTTACTAACATGTTGCACAAAATTACAGAGGTGAAATATTTACACAGATTATTTTCATGTTGGTAAAAACTAAACAATAACCATAAACAAAGTTCATGAAAGTGAGGGAAAGAAAGCAATTCAACAAGTGTGGATTTAGTTAAAAGCCCAGCCGAGAGGGAACGTGCAGTGGCCGAGGCTGAGCGCCGGGAAGCCATGACCGGCCCGGCACAACACTCCATCAGGATGCGAAGGAGACTTACTCGAAGGACGTGATAAACACCAAGACGAGCCGGTGAGTGATGGCGCGCCGCTCAGGTGGCGATAAACTTCCAGGCAATCGGCCACCCGACGGCCCGTCACGCGACTCGGAGTGTAAGCGATTTGTAATTATCGCTCCCGCCGGTGTTTAGTTTCAGCGCTCAACACTTGCCGCCACCTCCCAGGCAGGTACACACACGGCTATATATAGGTAACAGGCGTTTAGTGGATGCCGATGACAGGAGAAAGACCAACGATGAACTAAATCAGGGCTAAGGAGGTGAAGGGTGTCACGGCAACAGATACAGACTACCTTGCTGAGACGAGGGAAAGCCGGTTGACGGTGACGGAGGAGAGGCAATGGATCAAAGCCAATACGTCACTACCGGTGCCTCGCCATGAACGACCGAGACGACCGGCATTAGGAAACGGCCCGCGAAACAAGTCGTCAGGGCATGTACCATTATCTGCTTTTATATAGTCAAGATCTGCGATGTGACGATAACCGGAGCGCACTAGACTTATTACCCGAGAATGCATTGAGTTACTACCAGTGTTATCATTCCTTTCATCCTATGTTACAAGGTTTGAAAGCCAGATAGCGACCCTCAGTAAACACTTGTCGGAATCATCACGCCGTCAACTTCCAAATAAAAACGTACAATTTGTATACCCGATCCCTCTGTTATCAAGGGAAGATCCGTTCACATTATTATTGTTTTCTCATGTTTTTTTTAATCTTCATCCAAGTTTCCTGCTGTAACCGGAACACATATGACAGCCGCGCTCCGCCTTCTCGACGTTTTCTAGCCAGAGGGTCAAGATGCCTCCGATTTGAAAGGTAACGAAGAAGGGAAGGATTAAGAGGCACGCTCGTCTTGTTCTCCGCCGCGGGTGTCCCTGGTGTGTCCTCTTCTTCCTAAGGGGCGTCCTGGCGTGGGCGGGGGAGGTCCTGGCGGGGGCGAGGAGCGTGAGACAGAACAGGAAGGAGGAATAGCAAGCAAGCACCGTAACAAAAAATCGCTTCACATTGAGGTAACCGACGAAGATACGAGCGAATTATCTCTGTTATAGAAGCAAACCATTTATGGAGACATGCGAGAAAATAAGAATCCAAAATCCATGAGACAGAACAGGAGGAAGGAATATCAAACACCGTAAAAAAAATTGCTTCACATGCAAGGTAGCCGACGACTATGCTGAAGAATTATCTCTGTTACAAAGCAAACCATTTATGGAGACTCATGAAAGAAAATGAGAATCCAAAAATAGATTTAATTACACGGGAAAGCCAGCATGCACGCCTGGAAGTAATTGGTGTAAAGTTTTCACCCTCAAACCTAAGAGTTACTGATAAGAGACACGCCTTGCTTTGGTAGCGTGCCATGAGGGGCATTATGAACACTACAATTAAGTGAAAACACACCCTGCTATAGTGCCAGCTCCACTTGTTTACTGGTTTCCCGATGATGGACAGGAGAGAGAGAATGTACAGGAGTGCAGCAGAGGGGAGTGTGTGCAGAGGGTGGGAAAAAGGGAGGCAGGAAAGGAGTAAAGCAATGTGTGAGAATTTTGTTTATTAAGGATTTTTTTCCCTTACCTATAAAAGTAAGGAAGTTGAGTGACTAATACCAACATGAAACCTTGCCTGAATGCAGCTTTTCCATTAATGTAAACTTAGAAGTGATGATGATAATTATATACATTGTCAATAAATAGAATTAATGGTAATGATAATAATTTACAATATTTTATTGATGATAATTATATAAATAATAGCACACACACACACACACACACACACACACACACACACACACACACACACACACACACACACACACACACACACACACACACACACACACACACATACATACATAAAATGAACCACATCCGACTATCACCCATTTCTTTCCATCAAAATAACACCCCTGTTCACACACACACACACACACACACACACACACACACACACACACACACACACACACCACACACACATACATACATAAAATGAACCACATCCGACTATCACCCATTTCTTTCCATCAAAATAACACCCCTGTTCACACACACACACACACACACACACACACACACACACACACACACACACACACACTATACACACACACACACACACACACACACACACACACACACTATATCCATCAATAATTGGCACCTGCAGTAATGGGTGTAAGCGTGTAAGGGGAGTAATGACTTGATAACATAACTGCGTGATGGAGGAAGGCGGTAAAATGTGATGCAGTAAATAGAGACTCCGATGATTGACAGAACTAATGTAGCGCTGAAACGTGAATGCCGGCACCACCTCGGGACCCAAAACCCATGGGTATGCTTGTGTGTGTGTGTGTGTGTGTGAATGAGGATTTTTTTTGTGAATGAACGAAAACCACGAAAGAAGAAAGAATGAAATAAGATCAAGATGATGGTGACTTATAAATCTCAAGGTATGGTGGTATGTGACATGCTCGGTAATCGGAAATAGTCTAGAAAATGATGTAACACAGAAATAGTTCGGGTAGGGTAGTGTTTAGGTAAGGTGTAAGAGTATCAATAATGCAAGTATTATTTTGTTTATTAGAAATCGTTTTTTAATTCGCTTGTTCAGCCTTGGCGGAGATATAGGCTCTCGAAGTGCTCGTATTCTGTTTTTTTTGCTGCCATTTGGGTACAGGGCATGAGTAGACTCTTAGAAAAGAAGGGTAGGAAAAGGGTAGAAAAAGGGTGTTTGTAGTGATGAAATACTGCTACCCTTTTTCTACCCTTACAAATATACCCTTTCAGATCGACGCAAATATACCCTTTTCCAACCCTCTCGTCTAAAAAGGGTAGATAAAGGGTAGATGAAGGATATAATCGGCAGCATCTACCCTCCAGCCTGGACATAGGGTTTAAAAAGGGTAGTGATGGTGCGATGTAACAATTCGACCCTTAATTTACCCCTTATTTCTGAGAGTGTAGAGATTCTTAGAGGTGATACGTCCTTAGTCTTTTCTCCAGCCTTGAATGGGAGGGATGCCGAATTCATACGTAAACACTTAAGCTTTAACTAATAATCAAAGCATTTATATTATTAGTTTTGGTAAGCAGAATGGATGGTGTGTGTGTGTGTGTGTGTGTGTGTGTGTGTGTGTGTGTGTGTGTGTGTGTGTGTGTGTCTTCAATGTACCACAAATTTACATCCTCGTGAGTCACAGCGGCTGATCAATCTCATAATTGGCGATTAACAAATATGATCATGAAAACTGGAAGGATTTCAAAATATCATTCATGTTCACTACATACCTGTAGCTTAAATGGTATCATTATGTTTGTATTAGAAATGTATCATAGATACTTTACGCAATATAGTAAGTTATCACGTATCACCGCCATATCTACCTACATCTTAGAAAAAAAGGGTAGGAAAGGGTTGAAAAGGGTATGTTTAATGATGGAAATACTGCTACCCTTACAAATATACCCTTTTTGCAACCCTAAAATACCCTTTTCAACCCCTAAATGTACCCTTTCTCTAACCCTTCTCGTCTATAAAAGGGTGTAAGGGAGATGAAGGTATAATCAGCAGCATCTACCCTCCAGCCTGGACATAGGGTATAAAAAGGGTAGTGATGGTGCGATGTAACAATTCTACCCTTAATATACCCCCCATTTCTGAGAGTGTAAATGACAAGATAATAAATCAATCCTGGTGGAAAAAAGGTAGCAGGGATAATTTGGAAATGGAAAGAAAGTAAATACCTGTTCGCATCTATCTAATCAGAGATAAGAAAACATAATAAACTCTTTCACGAGCTTAAAACGAGTAAGCTTTATGAGTGACTGACTTATAAGTTCTCAAATAGCACTCACTTTTACGAGTATTCATAAAGGCTGATCAATAGAGTTTTTAAGAGTCCTTGGCTATGCTTGTACGGATAACATTGCAGAGAAAGAGGATAAATAGGTTATGTCAATCGCAAAAAAAAAAAAATTACGTAGGCTATTTTAATTTTATAGTTGCCGGAGAGTCATATTCTTATAGCAGCAACATTAACAGTAGTATAAATAGTTGTATATATATGGGTCGTGTTTGTTTTAATGTTACTGTTGTTGTTTTCTTATCTTGTTGTTTATGGCTACAAGACGAGAAGTGGAGCCGTGTAGAAGGAGCGTGAGAACCGGTGTTGTTGCTCCTCTGATTTTGTGTCGTAAATATTGTCTGGCGGAGGAACGCTAATTTATGTTCTTCTTTTGATGATAATGGTAGAGGAAGACACACAACACACACACAACACAACACACAGACAGCACAACACAACACACACACACACACACACACACAGTTTAGTTTAGTTTAGTTTAGTTTAGTTTATTGACTACAAGCAAACAGAATCACATTTATAATTTAAGATTACAGTAAAATATACAATGGTACCTATCATTATACATATAACAACTAGTTGTAGTCCAAGAAGGTTAATATTACTCCGCGACAAACCCTAACACCTATAAAACTAATCATACGTCTGTAAAATATCATGAACAAACCATTACATTATTGGGTACGATTACAAGACACACACGACACAGACACACACACACACACACACACACACACACACAAACAACACACACACTCCTTTGACTCCCCTATTAGAAGGATGAAGAAGAATGAGCCTGTATACCGCGTGGCCATCCCGACACCTTCTATCGTTTAAATAATACTAATAACATGCATTCCCTTCACTCATTCCATGCTTTACCTTCGTCTTCCCTTCATTGCTTACTCCTGATGGCGCCCTGGCATGGATGTTGGGCAAGTTTGAAGAGACAAGTGTTGTGAAATAGACTCACTTCCTTGAGTTATAAAGACGGGAAGTTGTAGCTGATTTAGGGGCTTGCTTGATTTTACTGCTGCCTTACCTGACTGACTGACTGGGTGACTAGGTGACTGACTGACTGACTAACTAGCTGAGTGAGTGAATAACTTGACTGACTGACTGACTGGGTGACTGACTGACTGACTAACTAGCTGAGTGAGTGAATGACTTGACTGACTGACTGATGGACTAGCTGCATGACTGACTGACTGACTGACTGACTTAGTGAGTGAATGACTGAGTGACTGACTTGCTGCCTGACTAACTAGCTGAGTGACTGACTGACTGACTAGCTGCCTGACTGACTGACTGATGACTGACTGGCTTACTAACTAACTAGTAGAGTGAGTGAGTGACTGACAGACTGATTCATACACACATTTCTTTTGTTCTCTCTCTCTCTCTCTCTCTCTCTCTTCCCTCTCTCTCTCTCTTCTCTCTCTCTCTCTCTCTCATCTCTCCCCCTCTCTCTCTCTCTCTCTCTCCTCCTCTCTTCTCTCTCCTCTCTCTCTCTCTCTCCCCTCTCTCTCTCTCTCTCTCTCTCTCTCTCTCTCTCTCTCTCTCTCTCCTCCTCTCCCTCTCTCTCTCCTCTCTCTCACATCGTCGCCCTTTTCAGTTCAGCCGGACTCTAGTCGTACTTAACGCATTCTTCTTGTCTCTTCGCTGATTTCATCCGCGCCCCAAGCGTCCCCTGTTTCCTCCTCGTCCTCCGCGGCCAGGAATCGAAAGTAATTAAAGGGATGACTTTTTTATGTCCGAAAGGATTATCAAGACGGAGAATGCTTCACTATCAATGGGAGGAACGAGTAAGGTTCTAAATGTACTAAGGGATAGATTTTATGTGAGAAATTATTGAAGGAAATGAAAAAATACTAATGAATTTAATGAAAGTATGCATGATAATACCTAAAAAAGACTGTGAGCGAAATATAGAAGGAGGAAAATTGACAAATCGTATGAGTGACTTTTTATCTTTAAGCAACTATTTTGATTTATAGAATATTCATAATCAATACTATCAAGGATGATACGAATTTTTTTTAATTGCCTTTACAGAGCTTATTCTTTATATTGTTTGAATATAGGTAAAGAAAGAGAGGAAATAGAAAGAGGATGAGAGAATTTTGTAATGTAGAGAAAGTGAGAAGGTAGAGAGAGAGAAGAGAGAGAGAGGAGAGAGGAGAGAGAGAGAGAGAGAGAGAGAGAGAGAGAGAGAGAGAGAGAGAGAGAGAGGAGAGAGAGAGAGAGAGAGAAACATTCTGAGCCTATCCAGACAATTTGCACGTACTTCCAACAGCGAGGTTATTGACGATGCAATTTGCCACCACGCCAGAATGATCTCAAGCGGCAGTGAGTGGGGTTCGAACACAGGGACACTGCACGCAAGCCCAAGTCTCTACCACTTAACCACTGATTAGAAAGAGAGAGAGAGAGAGAGAGAGAGAGAGAGAGAGAGAGAGAGAGAGAGAGAGAGAGAGAGAGAGAGAGAGAGAGAGAGAGAGAGAGAGAGAGAGAGAGAGAGAGAGAGAGATGGGCATAATTCCTGCATTGTGTGTATTTGTGTGCACTGACTCGCTCGCTCACTCTTCTGTTCGCCGCTAAAAGCCATTACGCGTTAAGTTCATATTAATAATGTCAAAGGAAACACTCTATACCTACAAGTTATCGTGAAAGCCTCGCCACTTTTTACGCTCGTTTTTCCTTGAGGCCCACAACGTAATTTCCATTGTAATTTGGGTACCATTAGACAATTTTAATGAACATATGCAATATTTTGATAGATATGACCTGCTTAGTATCCTTCTCCACTAGTTAATTTGGTATATTAAGTTACTTTTCGTAATTTTATGGCTAACAGCAGACGATCTTATATAGCAAAGGAAAGATCTAGGCGTGAAGGGGTTACTAGCGATGTGAAGCAAGGCAGGAAAGGGTAACTTGAATCTCTTATCATTAAAATCGACGAGATCTCACCTAATCATATAGCATTAAATCAATCCCCAGAGACAACCAATTTATGGGATTCAATTCCATACGACGCTACATCTGAAACGGTTTAATTCTCCTATTTTTTCCTTGCATCAATATTATTTTCATACCGAATAAAGATGGAAGATGGCGAGTCTGTGTAGGCTTTCTTAAAGGTTGATTTGTTTTCTCTTGTTTCGACGAGACTGAAGTTCCTTTTTATATTTTAATTGATGTGTTTTTTGTCCTTGGTGATTCTGTAGACCTTGAATATTTCCGGTCCTTTTTTTCTTGTCGCATCTTTTTCTTGTTGATGTTCTTTCCCATTACCTTCTGCGGCCTGGTTGCTGGGTGGATTAGTTTGTTGTTTTATCTACTTTTTTTTTTATTTATGTGTGTTTAGCTGTTTTAGTTGTCAGATATTTGTGTTTGTCATTAGTTTTGCCTCGTATCTATCTATCTCTCTCTCTCTCTCTCTCTCTCTCTCTCTCTCTCTCTCTCTCTCTCTCTCCTCTCTCTCTCTCTCTCTCTCTCTCTTCTCTCCTCTCTCTCTCTCTCTCTCTCTCTCCTCTCTCTCTCTCTCTCTCTCTCTCTCTCTCCCTCTCTCCTCTCTCTCTCTCTCCTCTCCTCTCTCTCTCTCTCTCTCCTCTCTTCTCTTCTCTTCTTTTCCTCTCTCTCTCCTCCTCTCTCCTCTCCTCTCTCTCTCTCTTCTCTCTCTCTCTCTCTCTCTCTCTCTCCTCTCTCTCTCTCCTCTCTCTCTCTCTTCTCTCTCTCTCTCTCTTCTTAACTTCTCGTGTCCAATCTGTCCTCTTCTCCGTTCTCTCATCTCATGGTCTCCTTTTACACATTCTTCAGGTGTCCATCATCCTCTCTCCAGTTCATTAATAAGTTGTTGTCCAATTTTACCCATGTATTTCATGCCTGCACTCTCGCAGTATCCATAATTGTTCCTCATTTCCTCCTCCGTCCTTCTCATCCGTCTTAGGACCTCTTTTTCCTCCTCTTCCCTCTCTCCTTATCCTTACCTTTTCCCTTCTTCTTTCCTTAACTTTAAATATATGGATATTTTCTCATCCATTAGTTTCTGATTTATTTATATATTTTGTTCTTTCAAATATCAACATAATTTGTCCTCATTTGTGGTAAACCTTCTCCTTCAGACTGTTTTACTGTATTTTTCTCTTCTTGTTCTGTCATACTTTAATTTCATGGCCCTTTATCTTTCCGATTTATATTTATTTTTTCTCAGCTCATCAACATGATTTATTCTTTGCTGTAAACGTTCTTCTTCAGACTGCAACTATTAGTATTCTTGTTGCTTTTACACGTAATTTCCGCAGCCGTGCATTACTGCTAATAATACTCATACTTATATCATACTTAGATTTTACTCATAGTTACCTGTTTTGTAATCCTTCCACCATTTCTCCCTCCCTCCTATCCCTCCCTCCCTTCCTCCTACACTCTCAGAAATAAGGGGTATATTAAGGGTAGAATTGTTACATCGCACCATCACTACCCTTTTTATACCCTATGTCCAGGCTGGAGGGTAGATGCTGCTGATTATACCCTTCATCTACCCTTTATCTACCCTTTTTAGACGAGAGGGTTGAGAAAGGGTACATTTGGGGTTTGAAAAGGGTATATTTAGGGTTGCAAAAGGGTATATTTGTAAGGGTAGCAGTATTTTCATCACTATAAACACCCTTTTTCTACCCTTTTCCTACCCTTTTTTCTAAGAGTGTACACAACCTCCCTTCCTCTCCTCATCGTCACTTTCTGCACCTAATTGCCTCTACAGGTGATTTACAGCGAGAGGTGGGAATGAGGTGTAATGTTCACGTGTTTTGCTCGGTATTGGCAATGCAGGTTATTTTTATGAGATTTCTATATTGAATATAAATCCCGGTTAGGTTTAAGGAGTGCCGTGTTGGGTTTTGGTGCCGATTGAGAGAATTTTGAGCAAGTTAATTAAATACCTAAATTACTTGTTTAGTTCCCATCGACGGGCTGATCTTCGCGGCGTCACTAAAACGGACGAATGTAATTGACGCTTTCGGTACACAATATCTGTCTCCTCCTCCTCCTCCTCCTCGGCCTCGGCCTCGTTACATTACACTCGTTACTCGTTAAATTTTTACGGTTATTTTACCTTTGATGACGTAAGTGTCTTTGTTCACTATTATACAAAATGTCCCGACTTCCTGAATATAACGTGAAAATGGTTGAATTTATTTATTTACCGCTTGCGTCCTCTCTGGCGCTGACATAGACAAATAGATAATCGTCACTTCTTCAAAATTTTACCTTTTTTATTTTCCTTTACCATTTTTCGATATTACTTTGTTCTTGTACGGCGGTGCGAGGCTGTAGGTCCCGAGGCAGCAGTGGGTTGTGTGTCGACCTTAGAAGGCCGTGCTTGAGGGACGGACAGGCGGCGTCGCGAAGGTAATGCATGACCGGTGAGAGGATGATAATAAATGGTAATGGATGTGTATAGAGTGGTAGCGGAAGAGTTCCCTGGACGGTGTGTGAGTGGCTGTGTGGTAGGGATGGAAGGGGAGTGACAAGGGTGGGGATACAGGAGGGAGTGTACAGCGCTCTTGTAATATGTGATACCATGCGTTCTTTCGCGTCATTGTGCAGCATTAATGATCCGACAACCAGGACTGCAATTATGCTCCATTATGGCTAGTTTACCTTCGGATTGCCTGGTTCTCACACTCCCGCGGTGATGGAAGCCTCTCCCACCGAGGCGCCGAGGCCCAGAGGAAGACCGTCACCTCAGAGTACCGGGTGGGGCGAGCATGCTTCATATTTTCCCTCAATTGACGGTTCCTAGATCACCGGGGTAATGGCAGGGTTGTAGCAAGTGTCCGCGTTACTTACTCACCGACGTGGGAAGGGGAAGGGGCGCCCTCGGGTGTAGGATTAAAAGGCACGTGAAATTGGTCGGTTTACAACGATTTGTGTGCGAAAAAAGAGCAGGACGAGGCCATGGAAGTGTGCACCGCTTTGTCCGCGGAAGTACAAACGAGTGTTCATATTTCATATTAATTTTATGAAGTAAGTGTGCGAGTCCGCGACTCATTGTAGAGTGAGAGATCATAACGCAAAGAAAATTTCATAATTGTCATCCTCGTTTCCACAGCGTAGAATCTTGTGTCCCGCTGATGAAATTGGATGATTCCTTTACGCACTTTTTATCTGCCTCGCTGCGTCCTGGAGCGCTGCAAGGCTGGTCTGGCGGCCTTCCTTCAGGGGCCGTGAAGGGCGCGGGTGGAGACTGCACCTTTACGCGGCGTGCAGTGCGGCCGGCGCCTGTCTGCACGCCTCCCTGCTTGCTGCTGCCTTCAAATCAACACGATTTGTTAAAAATAAGGTCTGCAGCCACTATATAGCGCAGCGCATGAAATCAACGGTTATTACAAGGTTTGGAGCTCTTTCAAAGCACTTCTTAAAATTATGTCTTTTTTTCTAGTCATATTTGCCTCACGGCGAGTTTATGAATATTGAGTGTCGGTGTTGGACAGGCGGCACCGCTGTGCCCAATCCACGACCAGGCATGAAAGAGCCAAGCTACGCCACGACACGTGACCAGCAACACCTCCATAGCCTGCATCTCTCCCACCAAGCAGCCGTGACGAGACATGGCCTGTATAGCCTACTCCGCCGCGGCCAGCACGCTGTCCGGCCTGCACCCACATCCTCATCCGCCATCATAAACAGCCAACAAATCCACCTCCCCGGAAACCAGAAGTAAAACACGACCGTCTACTTTAGGGCACAACAAAGCTTGAGGTGTGCGTCCCGGCGCCTCCGTGGCCGGGGAGCGGGAGTGGCGGCGTTGCAAGGGTGCCACATGCAGGGGGGAGAGGGGAGCCAGGGTGCCACACACACGATACTCCTCACTCCTCAGGCCACCATTAGTATGTACCTCGCTCTTCCTTCCATCGCACTCCTAGTACCTGAAACAATGTACTACTGGTAGGACACACATACACACACACACACACACGCACACTCACATACATACACACACACAACACACGCACATAAAGTTGTATCCGTCATAGCCTTGGTTGCAATCTTGCATCTTGCCGAACTAAGCCGAGCAGCCATTATCGAGGGTGCGGGGGGTTATGCACGCTGCACCGCCCTTGCCTGGCCTTCGTAATGGTGGTTATGGTGATGGTGGTGGTGGTGGTAGTAGTGGTGATGGTGGTGACGGTGGTGGTGGTGGTGGTGTCATGACTGGACTTGATGTAATTGATTTAGTGGCACCCTTCTCTCTCCCTCTCTCCCTACCTCCTTCTCTTTTCATGAACCGGAGGAAGAGGAGGAGGAGGGAGGAGGAGGAGGAGGAGGAGGAGGAGGAGGAGGAGGAGGGGGAGGGAAGTGCACTCACCTACCTCACGTCCGCCATTTTGTCTCTGCAGTGCCGCGTCAAGGAGTGGCAAGAATCTCTGTCTGGCACCTTGGCACTCTTCCTGCTTTGTTCCTTATACCCTTGAACTGTTATAGGATTGTTTTTTTTTTTCTCTCTCTCTCTCTCTCTCTCTCTCTCTCTCTCTCTCTTCTCTCTCTCTCTCTCTCTCTCTCTCTCTCTCTCGTCCTCTCTCTCTCTCTCCTCTCTCATCTCTCTCTCTCCTCTCTCTCTCTCTCTCTCTCCTCTCTCTCTCTCTCTCTCTCTCTCTCTCTCTCTCTCTCCTCTCTCATCTCCTCCTCTCTCTTCTCTCTCTCTCTCTCTCTCGTCTCTCTCATCGTCTCTCCTCTCTCTCTCTCTCTCTCTCTCTCCTCTCTCTCTTCTTCCTACTCATCTCTCTCTCTCTCTCTCTTCCTCCTCTCTCTCAGTCTCGTCTCTCCTCTCCTCTGCTTTCCTCCTTTACTCCATCTCTCCTCTCTATCTCTCTCCCTGACTTTTACCCACACCTTTTACATCAGTCCCTCATTACCCTCTCACCTTCTCATGCTCCTTCCTTCCTACCTCTTCTTCCTCCCTTTCATTAAACTTATCTCCTCCTGCGTGACTGTTCTTAACCCTTTATCACTCCAACACTCCTCATCATCTACTATTTCTTCCTGCTCCTCCTCCCATCTCATCCAACAGAAACGTGTAATAACGAAAGTAATACATCAAACAGCCTCTTCCTACGCTAAGATTGTTGTGTATCCGGATGTCCCTTAAGTGTTACGTAATGATAGAGGTTCTTTGACGGTCTCCTATCATTTCGTCGCCGCCGTATAGAGACGAGTGTGTCAGCAGAGTAAACACCCGCGCAATAGGTGTCTGTTTGCTCCCTCCCCGTCAGTTGGTGTGTGGGAGAAGTGTGGCCTTGAGAGCTGTGACGTATGGTTAGCTGTCACTTAAAAGGACGCAGAGGAAGAAGGAAAGGTAGAGGGAAAAGTGGGATGGATGGAAAGTTAGTGATGAGGGTTGGTTATTACGTAATTCAAGGGTTAGACTTGTGTTTAGGTTTTGGTGGATGTTACACCATTGACTGAATTAGATGTTTGCTTTGGTGCGAGGGGTAAAACTGAATGAGTGAATGTAAATATGTGAAAAATAATGTAACTGAAACACTAAATAAAAAGAATGAGGTAATAATCTACGGAAAGAACAAGTATTAGTGACATTTTTATTTTGGCACGAACGGTAAAACATGAATGGATAGATGAAAAATAGGCGAAAAGTGAAGAAAATAAATACCTGATGTAAAGAATGAAGCAATAATTCACGGAGAGAATAAGAATGCATGATTTGTGTAGCTGTGAATGGAGGAAAAATGAATCAATGAAAACATATGTACTAAAACAACGAAATTGAAAGAATGGAATAATAATCAACGAAAATAAAAGAACATAAGTCAAGAAGGTAATGTCTGTAGCGAGGCACTAAACATTAACAAGTTCCGGCCATTTCAATCTTTAATTCCTCCCCAACTTTGGCCTCGCAGTCTCGTTCTCGCGTCCTTTATGGTTTCAATCCCCATCATCATCCTCTACAATAACTTACACGCACTAAACAAGGGTTGAGCCTCGTTACCCCTCCGGTCAGTGACTTTTTAAGACTTGGCATAAGGATAAATCAGTGTTAATCATGCTCACTAGCCTCTGTCGTCCCTTATGTTCAAAATTGTTCTTCTAAAATTCAGTCATGTCCTTCCATTCAAAAATTTCGTCATTCGAGTCATTTTAGTCATTAGTCATTCAACTGAAATCACCTGAAAATCCTCCATTTAAAATTTCAAAGCACTGGTCATTCATAGTACATCAAGAGTAATTATGGCCAAAATTACCTCCATATTAAACCTCAATAAATGACATAAATATGCTTATAATAGTATGTTCAAAATTGTTCTTCTGAAAATCAGTCATATCCGTCCTTTCAGAATTTCAAACACTGGTCATAGTTACATCAAGAGTTATTATTGTGACCAAAATTCCTCTATATTAATTTAAAGTAATCGTCCAGACACCAATTTTTTTTTGCCGAATTATGTTGAATGTGCATTCAAAACACCTAATCCACCAAAAATAATTGATTTCCAGGCCTTATTTCCGTAAAAACACGACTTTTGTAAATAGCGCGCGAAAAAAAAAAATTCCCCTCCAACAGGGCTACGACTGTTATTGATGACGTCAGAACAGGGACGCCCGCAGACACTCTGTCTGACACCTGTCGGCAAATGTTATGATGAGCGATTGTACTTCGGTGTCAAACAGTGAATCTGTCGCTGTGACAGATCTAGAGTACGATGCTCAATCTGACACCGAAAGAAATGACACTGGTCGCGTATACTATGAGGAAAACGAACCTCAGATTGTCATGGGATCCTATATGTTTCAGCCCGAGTACGAGGTGGATGAACAGGTGTTATAGCAGAACCTGAGGTTCAGCAGGAGGACCTGGCACTTCTCCAAAACATGGATTGGTAAATAAGGTTAAACCATGTGTGTGTGGGAATCACAATGAAGGTACTTTCGAGAAAATCCTATGGTTAGTTTTGGAGCTACAGTCAAACGTCATTACTCGGAAACCACATACTAGCATTAACTACAGCATAGAGTTGGAAAATATGCAGGCGGGAAAGCAGAAAGTGTGACAGCCACACCACCACAGGGTCTCTCACCACAGGGCACGCCCACTCCACAACTGGTTTACTTGGTTTACTTGGTCTTGTTGAGAGGCAAAGCCTCACAGTCGTGGTGGTCCACCGCTGCTGCCAGTCCTGGCGTCCCTGTCTAACAGGGCCACCTGGTCTGGTATGGTGTTGGACTGAGTCACTGTCTTACGGGGAGGGGGGGCGCCGCCCTTGTCCAGCACACCCGTGTACACAGGCTCACCTCACGCTCGTCGTCCCAACCCACACACTGAGTAGGCGACTAGTCGCGCTGCACACTCTCACCCAGTCTTGCACCAGCCACCCTCGCTACACACCGTTTCTCAACACAACTGCCCGCCCCAACACACTATAGGCGTGTATCACCCTACACACGTCACTCCTTTCCGTGTGCAAACTTTTCTCGAAAGGCACAGCTGTCTTGCTGCACCCATAAAGGATGCATGCATGTGGCATATAGCAAAAAAAATCTATCAGAAACACCCAAATATCTTCAAGTACTATATTTATCTCTGTGTTTACGTGCCTCTAGAGATCAGCGCGGGAAGAGTAGCCTCCCTGATGCTACGTCACCGAGCCTGAGCCTGAGCGTCTGCAAACCTTGAGAGCGTTTTGAAAACTCGGGGAATTTGCAGATTTTGATTGCGGATTATTTAAAAACGGCTGACTGGATACAAAAAGTGACGACGTATTGTTGATATACTCGTTAATGGCTATGATTTGATTGCATTAAATCAGGAATGATGAAATGGTCTGGACGATTACTTTAAACCTCGAAAAAAGACAAAAATATGATTATAACAGTCGAAATGCCACACAAAGCAATGCTAAAATAATGATCATAATGTCAGTTTGTAAAAATTATTGAAAAGGATCTGAATACCAAAATCAGATGACATTAGAATATATTGGATCGAAAATAAAGTCATCGTATAATGTCAAGCAAGCACTGAAAGGAAAGTAAGAAACTAAAAAGAAAAGGAAACCATCACAAAAATGACAATAGGAAAATATGAAATAAAAGTAAATAGATAAGGAAGGAGGAATAGAAAAGAAGTCAGATATTTGATAATTATATAAAAAAAAAAAAAAGCATTGAAACGACAAGAAAACAAATGAAAAACAATATGATAAATAGACGTAGCATGCAAATATGAGATGATACATATAAAAAGATAAGAAGAAGAAGAAGAAGAAAAGTAAGAGAATCATATGCACGTGAAAAAACCCGTATGATGTATAGAAAGACAAGAAAACAAGGGAGGCTGGATAAAAATAAGGAGTGACATTAGAAAAACTATTAAACTAGAGAGAAAAGGAAAGGAAACTAGAAGAGAAATATGAGAACTATGTAATTTGTCCTGTGTGTGTGTGTGTGTGTGTGTGTGTGTGTGTGTGTGTGTGTGTGTGTGTGTGTGTGTGTGTGTGTGTGTCTGTGTGTGTGTATGTTGTGTGTGTGTGTGGTGTGTGTGTTTTATTTTATGAGGCTGTCCTGTATTTTGTTTCCTTTCCTTGTCTGTGGTATACGTTTCTTTAATGCCTTTATTGCTGTCATCTAAAGGGGTATGCTAATTATTACAATTTTTCATCATATATTTTGGTCTCCGCTTCTGTTCTGTCTTCATAAAGTATTAATTTCTTGTCTTCGTCGTATTTTGCAATTTCATCCAATTTTCTCCAAGTAGTGGTTCTTTTTTTCCAATGATGACTGTTTTTTATTCAGCTGTAATTAATATACAATAGCATCGGTTTTTTTAATGAGAATGTGGTATTTTTTTCAATTTTTACTGGTGACTCCTCGTTGCCTTTTCGCATTATGATTTTCTTAGATCTTGAAGTCAGCTGTTTTTTTCATGTCTTTATATATGTCTTCCTCTTCCTCTTCCTATGTTTCGTGTTTTTTTCACATTGTATTTTTTTTCTCCATATTTTATTACATCGGTTGGTCTTCTTTTGTCGTTTTCTTCCCTTTTCTCAACTTTATTTTCTTCTATGTGTCTTTACTTCTCTTTACTTCGCTCCTGTGTTAGTTTTCTTTCCCTACTGTCATTCGCTTAATCAATTTATATAGTGTAATTTCATCATTTTTGCGTGTATCATCTTAAATCTCTCTCTCTCTCCTCTCTCCTCTCTCCTCTCCTCTCTCTCTCTCTCTCTCTCTCTCTCTCTCTCTCCTCTCTCTCTCTCTCTCTCTCTCTCTCTCTCTCTCTCTCTCTCTCTCTCTCTCTCTCCTCCTCTCTCTCCTCTCTCTCTCTCCTCTCTCTCTCTCTCTCTCTCTCTCTCTCTCTCTCTCTCTCTCTCTCTCTCATTTTTCTCATTTTACTCTGCTGATCTCCCCTCCACGTAATGATAACAGTGTCCATGTAATGACGTCACGCTCTCCCATGCCTACGTGAGCACCTAACACTCTCTCTCTCTCTCTCTCTCTCTCTCTCTCTCTCTCTCTCTCTCTCTCTCTCTCTCTCTCTCTCTCTCTCTCTCTCTCTCTCTCTCTCTCTCTCTCTCCTCTCTCTCTCTCTCTCTCTCTCTCTCTCTCTCTCTCTCTCTCTCTCTCTCTCCTCTCTCTCTCTCTCTCTCTCTCTCCTCTCTCCTCTCTCTCTCTCTCTCTCTGCCTACCTCGTCCTTTTCCTCCATTCCTCTCCTTCCTTCCTTCTTTCTTGCCCACTTTATTTTTCTATTGCCTCTATTTCTTGTCCGTTGTGGATGTCCTCCTTCTCTCTTTGTCCTCTTTCCTTCCTTCCTCCCTTACTCTTTCTTTCCTGCCTGCCAACTTATTTTTACTTTCTCTTATTCTTATTCGTTTATTTTACTTTCCTTCTCTCCCTCTTTTCTTTCTTTTCACGGTTCTTCCTCTTTTTTCTCTCTTATTTCTCCTCCATTGCTCTTTTCCTTTGTGAGAGTAATGGTGGATGTGTTGAATAGTGGTGGCAGTGGTAGTAGTGGTGGTGGTGATAGTGGTAATAGTGGTAGTAGTGGTGGTGGTGGTGGTGGTAGTAGTGGTGGTGGTGGTGGTGGTGATGGCAGTGGTGGTGCTATTTCTACCTGGAAAATGATGGAGATGGTGATAATGATGAGTGATGGTGATGGTTGTTTGGTTGTCTGACAGCTGCAGTGTTGGTGGTGGTGATATTCGTGGTGTCATTAACCCGCCAATCAACACAAGGAAATATATAACTTCCTGGTATTTACTTGATATTATTAAGACACGTATATAAAATAGACTGAAATTAAGTATTATGATAGCTTTGTCTTACATTATAGTTTCGTTAAAAAAAATTCCCCTCGAGTAGAAACACGAAAACAATGCATATCCGAAACATCTACAAAAAATAAAAAGAGAGAAGAAGCATGATTTCAGCATTAAATATATCAAAAGGGGGACATATTAAGGACTAAATTGCATCACTTACCTTCTCGATGCGACACTTAGCACGAGTAACGAGACATTACCAAAACATTACATTGGGGGTCTGACGTTACTTATCTCCTGGGGTTTTTCTTATTACGGGAGAGGAAAGAAGACGAGGCAGGAAAATAACGCACGGTACTGATGATGATGATGATGGTGATGGATACACGGGAAATAATCACACCATAAGTAGATAGCAAAAACAGATCTATTTGTATGATTTATTAGAGACAAAAAAATATAAACATAGGCGAAATAGGAACCGAATAGCAGGTGTTATGTAAACGGGTTAGAATCAGGCACAAGTGTTAGTATAAATAGTAGTAGTAGTAGTAGTAGTAGTAGTAGTAGTAGTAGGTAGGGAGTTGGGTTATGTATAGGTTAGGTGTAGGTAGGATATAGGTATAGGATAGGTAGTAGTAGTAGTAGTAGTAGTAGTAGTAGTAGTAGTAGTAGTAGTATAGTAGTAGTAGTAGTAGTAGTAGTAGTAGGAGTAGTAGTAGTAGGTAGGGAGTTGGGTTATGTATAGGTTAGGTGTAGGTAGGATATAGGGAAGGTATGGGAAGGAGTAGTAGTGTTAAGTAGTTATAGACAGTAGTAGTATAGCAGTAGTTAGGTAAGGGGTTAGGTTATCTATAGGTAAGGTGTAAGTAGGGTATTGGGAAGGTATGGAAAGGAGTAGTAGTGTTAAGTAGTTATAGACAGTAGTAGTAGCTAGTTGTAGTTAGTAGTAGTAATAGTATACATAGTGTTAGGGGCGAGGCCAGGAGCAGACAGTATGTGGGGAGTTAGTTTGGAACGCCTGTCTGCCTGGCTAGCCTAAAGGTGAGCGACGCAACACCACCACCTTCTGCACCACACACCTCCTTCACCACCGCCCGCCATCACCACACACCACCTTCACCACCACCGCCATCACCACACACCACCTTCACCACCTCCGCCATCACCACACACCACCTTCACCACCACCGCCGTCACCACACACCACCTTCACCACCACCACCATCACCACACACCACCTTCACCACCGCCCGCCATCACCACACACCACCTTCACCACCACCGCCATCACCACGCACCATGCACCTTCACCCCCACTGCCATCACCACACACCACCTTCACCACACACCACCTGTACCACCACCCGCCATCACCACACACCACCTTCACCACCACCCGCCATCACCACACACCATCTTCACCACCATCACCACACACCACCTTCACCACCACCACCATCACCACGCACCATGCACCTTCACCCCCACTGCCATCACCACACACCACCTTCACCACCGCCCGCCATCACCACACACTTTTCTTCTCCTCCTTCCTCTTCCTCTTCCAAATTTCCTTCTTCCACCACCATGCACTTCTGTTCCTCTTCTCTTTAAATTCTCTGATCTTCCCTTCCTTGTTCTTTTCTTTATTTTAGCACCGCATTTTATGGTTTCTTTCGTACTTCTCTTTTTCTAAACCATCCGAAGAGAGAGAGAGAGAGAGAGAAGAGAGAGAGAGAGAGGAGAGAGAGAGAGATGAGAGCGAAGAGAGACGAGAGGAGAGGGAAGAAGAGAGAGAGAGAGAGGAGTGTGTGTGAGTGAGAAAGAGCACTGGAAAACCTTTTAAGAGAGACAAAGAGAAGAGGACGGAAAAGAGGAAGCGCAGGAGGATAGGGAGGAGGATGGAGTTGAGGAGCAGACGAGAGGAAAGAGGAGGCACCATCTACTATGCCACAGCCCAGCGCAGTAATACCGTCCTGTATCTCACATTAGCAGTCCGGCGTCTCATTTCCCTTTAATCTAAGTGTCGGGACGGTGGCACCCCCTTGCACACACACACACACACACACACACACACACACACACCACACACACCACACACCACACACCCACACAACAACACAACATACCTGATACACACACACACACACACACAACAAGCACACACACACACACCACACACACACTTCCCTCTGACACCCATACACCTTAACCCCTCTATACAAGTCCCTGATACCTGATACCGGCCGTTCACACCATACACATACTAAGCATACCCAGCCTCTTTAACACCTTGTCCTCTGTGTACTTAATCGCCATAGAAAGTGTACACACAATACACTTGATCACACACACACACACACACGATCACACACACAAAAACCACACCACACACCACACACACACACACACACACACACACACACACAGCACACACACAACACCACACCGACTACACACACACACACACACACACACACACACACACACACACACACACACACACACACACACACACACACACACACACACACACGTCCATGCACCATAACACCACACTTGCTGGATCTACACAACACACACACACACACACACACACACACACACACACACACACACACACACACACACACACACACACACACACACACACACACACACACACACACACACACACACACACACACACACCCATAGAGTTCGTTTTACATAAGAGTCTTGTTTTTCCACGTATCTAGAAATCATAAATATATAACTTATCCTTAGTTAGGTCTGTGTTATCCCGCTATACACTTCTTGTTTATATTCTTAAGCCTTTCACGCCCAGATCTGTCCATTAATATATAAAATAGTCTGTTGTTAGCCATAAAATAACCAAAAAGTAGCTTAAATGTACCAAATTAGCTAGTGGACAAGGATACTAAACATGTCATAGCTATAAAATCTTGCTTATATTCACTACAAATCGTCTAATGGTAGCCAAATTACAATGGAAATTACGTTCTGGGTCTCAAGAGGTTAAGCTATACCTTATCTTTATTAGTTTTGTGTATATATTGTATTCATTAACAGTTATTTCCTACACTTATTTCCATCCCTCAGATTTTTTTTCTTTATTCATCTATTCATACTTGCATTTATGTACTTGTCATTCTGCCTACTACATTATGTATAACACTTTGATCTTAAATTACAGATTAAGAATAAGATCATTTTTACCTCCATTCATAAATGATCTGTTATCTCTCGCTTTCTATTAAAGGTTTTTGTATCTTCGTTTTTATTTTCCCCCTTATTTTTATCTACCGACTCGCAACAAGGAATTACAATTTAAGAATAAGTTCATTTTTACTTCCCTTAAATTATTATCTCTTAGTTCTCGCCTTTTAGTCGATGTTTTTCTTTCTTCATTTATATTTTCCCTCCTTTTTATCAACTGTCTCGTCTCAAGGTCTCTTTTTAGCTTCTCCTTTGTCGCCCGTCTCTGTAATTATCCCTAACCCTTCCCTTTTAGCTCTCTGTATTATTGTTTGACTCTATAAGAATCCTAGCTCGTTTGTGGTCCTGCCAAGATTCCTTCTCTAATGACCCACAATTAGTTCCTTGGCTTTGATATAAAGTCTTAAGTTTCTTCTTCCCTCAGGCCACGCGGGGAGACATGTATCATAGTTTCTTCAACCCTTCGCTCCAACACTTATATTCGTATACGACAGCCACTAAGAAATAAATACATACCGAATTACAGTAACTAAAAAAACATTACATCTCTTTCTGCAAAACCACCACCATTACCACAACATCACCACACCACCTCAACACCACACCACCTCCACCACTCTACCACACCTCAGTCGCCACCAAAGCACACTATACATGGCACATCACCGCTACACACTCACACACACACACACACACTCACACACACACACACATACACACACACACACACACACACACACACACCACACACACACCACACACACACACACACACACACACACACACACACACACACACACACACACACACACACACACACACACACACACACACACACACACACACACACTCACACACACACACATACACATACACACACACACCACACACACCCACACACCACACACACACACACACACACACACACACACACACACACACACATCCGTATGCACGCTGCCTCCTCGCTTTCCAAATTACCACTCGACTTCTGGTCTTGTATCTGGCGTTGAGCAAACCTCTGATGATTTTAATTAAACCAGAAAAATGGGACTGTTCCACCATGCCTTGCGGAGGAGATAATAGCCTCCCTCTGTCCTCCTCCTCCTCCTTCTCCTCTTCCTCCTCCTCCTCCTCCTCCTCCTCCTCTCCTCCTCCTCCTCCTCCTCCTCCTCCTCCTCCTCCTCCTCCTCCTCCTCCTCCTCCTCCTCCTCCTCCTCTTCTCCTCCTTTTTTCACCCCCTGTTCCTCCCTCCTCTCTTCATGCACTCCTCTCTACTTCAAACTTTTGGCTATTTCTCTCTACTCCAAACTTTCATGCCTTATCTTAGTCCTCACATTCCTTCCTCCTATCCTTTCTTGCCTCTTATTGTCCTTGTTTCTCTCTTGCCTCAGTTCTTATTCATCCTATTCCTCTCTCCTCTTATCCTCATTCCCTGCCTTCTATGCTTCTACTCTCCTAATCCCAACCCTTTATCCTCAACTGTCCTTCAACCTTATTTTCTCTCGCCTCTCTGGCTCCTGTCTTTATAGTTCAAGGACTTTGCTTCATCTTGTCTCCTGTCCTCTCCTCATTTCTTCTCATATAACTGCCCTACACTCTCACGTCTTCTCCTGTCCTCCCTGTCTTCTCCTCCTCCTCCTTGTCTTCCTTCCCTCCTCCTTGTTTTCTCTTCCTCCTCCTTGTCTTCCTTCCTTTCTCATTGTCTTCCTTCTTTCATCCCTGTCTTCCTTCTTTCATCCCTGTCTTCCTTCCCTCCTCCCTGTCTTCCTTCCCTCCTCCCTGTCTTCTCTTCCTCCTCCTTGTCTTCTCCTCCTCCTTATCTTCTCTTCCTCCTCCCTGTCTTCCTTCCCTCCTCCCTGTCTTCTCTTCCTCCTCCTTGTCTTTTCCTCCTCCCCCTTGTCTTCTCTTCCTCCTCCCTGTCTTCCTTCTCTCCTCCCTCTCTTCTCTTCCCGCCTTCCCTCTCCTCCCATTCAGACTTATTCTAGTTGCCAAAATTCCTCCCGCTGATGTTGTCCAAATTCGGGCTTAATGGTTTTTGTGTATAAGTATATTTCTACTATATTTCTGTATAGTGTTGTTATTATAAGGGTGGGTTTGTTTGTGTTATTGTTCTATTTGTTATTGTTGTTGTTTTGATATTTTGTCTGCTTTAATTGTGTCCTTTGCTTTTGTTTTATTGATTTGCTTTTTTTTTTTTTTATTATTTATTTTTGCTGTATTTGCATCTTTCTTCCGTGCTATTTTCACCTTTGTATACGTTGTAATTATTATTTTGTTCATTTTTTTAATCTTTTCTTCGTATCAACTTTCCTTTTTTTTTTGTCTATTTCAGCTTTCTGAGGGACCTTTTTTTTATTTCGTTTTTTTGTCCCATGCTATTATATTCATTTCTTTTTATTATATCCATTGACGGTTTTCTTTCGTCTTCCCTTTTTCTAATGGCATATTTTCTTTCTGCTTTCATTATTTCTTTCTTTGTTCACATATTTTTCTTCATTATCCCCGTCTTGTTATAGGTCACATGTTTATACGCGTCTTGGCGGCAAATATTGCAATGAATTCTTCACTCCATATTAGAGTAATGCCCTCATCTTCCTCCTCGTATTTCTTATTTTCCTCCTCTCTCCCCCTCCTCCCTAACCTCTCTTATATTTCCTACCAACATTTCCTCAAGTTATTCCATTCTCTCTTCTCTCTTCTCATCCTCTTTTTATTCATCATCATCAAAATCTTTCCTTTCCTTCTTCACTAAAGTTCAAGAGCGGTATTCGAGCGACTTTTCTTTTTTCATTTATTTTCTTTATTGGCGTCGAGTCCTGTAATTGCAAGTCGACGTGTGTGTTAAATGTGCCGTTAATCTCGCTCACAGCTCGACCCGATTTTAATTAGTGCTAAAAAGGACCCCGAAAGTATGTGCCGAACCATTCCTTGAGGCGAGGCTGTTGTGTCTTGCTTGTGTTGATATTCATGAGAGAGAGAGAGAGAGAGAGAGAGAGAGAGAGAGAGAGAGAGAGAGAGAGAGAGAGAGAGAGAGAGAGAGAGAGAGAGAGAGAGAGAGAGAGAGAGAGAGAGAATGTAGTTTTTCATTAATTTTCTCTGCTCTTTATACATGTTTTCCTCTTACTGTTTTATTATATTAGTAGTATTATGTAATAGTAGTAGTAGTAGTAGTAGTAGTAGTAGTAGTAGTAGTATGTAGTAGTAGTAGTAGTAGTAGATGTAGTAGTAGTAGTAGTAGTAGTAGTAGTAGTAGTAGTAGTAGTAGTAGTAGTAGTAGTAGTAGTAGTAGTAGTAGTAGTAGTAGTAGTAGTAGTAGTAGTAGTAGTAGTAGATAGTAGTAGTAGTAGTAGTAGTAGTAGTAGTAGAAGAGTAGCAGTAGTGATGGTGGTGATGGTGGTGGTACTAAGTTAACAGAAACAGTTATTTTATATATAATATTATGATTTTACTGCTCGCAATTTTGCAACTTTCTTTTATATTCAAAGATGTAATGAATTTGCACATTGTCTAGACGTGTTTTTTTCATCATCACCACTATCCCTCCTCCTCCTCCTCCTCCTCTTCCTCTTCCTCTTCCCCTCCTCCTCCTCCTCCTCCTCCTCCTCCTCCTCCTCCTCCTCCTCCTCCTCCTCCTCCTCCTCCTCCTCCTCCTCCTCCTCCTCCTCCTCCTCCTCCTCCTGTTCCTCCTCCTCTTCCCATTTTCTCCCATGTGGTTATCAAAAGAACAGGAATGACGGTGCATAGTCGTCTCATTCCTCCTGAGTCTCCTGTCCAGTGACCTTGCCTTGCCTTCTTGACCTTCTCTCATACATTGTTGGTGTGTGTGTGTGTGTGTCTGTGTGTGTGTGTGTGTGTGTGTGTGTGTGTGTGTGTGTGTGTGTGTGTGTGTGTGTGTGTGTGTCTGCGTGTGTGTGTGTGTGTGTGTGTGTGTGTGTGTGTGTGTGTGTGTGTGTGTGTGTGTGTGTGAGGGTCAGATCGGGGCAGTCCAGGAAACTCGTCGTCTGGAAGTCTGGAATACGAATGTTGCGATGAAAAATGTCTTGTATGTCACTTTGCTCGCAGATTGTCATTATTTTAGACAATTTGGAGCAAAAACTCGATATGGTAAGATATTATTTTATATATAAGGTTGTCTCGTGTCCTCCTAGCCGGTCATTCTCCTGTCTAATAAATCCTCGATAAAGAATAATTGTTCAACCATGACATTTAAACCTGAAGTAAAGTTGCATTACATCACAAATGAATGCAATGCCGACGTCTTCGCTTGCTAATTATTCCGTAATTACCTTAATGAAATCAAGAGCCGCAGGTGAACGGTTGGTCGGCCTCTCCTTTACGGATAATGTATTCCCTCCCCTGCCAAGTCCCTCCCTCCCCTGCCAAGCCCTTCCCCCCCTCCCCTGCCAAGTCCTTCCCCCCTCCCCTGTCAAGTCCTTCCCCCCCTCCCCTGCCAAGCCTTCCCCCCCTCCCCTGCCAAGTCCTTCCCCTCCCTGCCATCCTTCCCCCCTCCCTGCCAAGCCTTCCCCCCTCCCCTGCCACCTTCCCCCTCCCTGCCAAGTCCTTCCCCCCCTCCCCTGCCAAGTCCTTCCCCCCCTCCCCTGCCAAGCCCTTCCCCCCTCCCCTGCCAAGTCCTTCCCTCCCTCCCCTGCCAAGTCCTTCCCCCTCCCCTGCCAATCCTTCCCTCCCTCCCCTGCCAAGTCCTTCCTCCCTCCCCTGCCAAGTCCTTCCCTCCCTCCCCTGCCAAGTCCTTCCCTCCCTCCCCTGCCAAGTCCTTCCCTCCCTCCCCTGCCAAATATTCCCCCTCCCCTGCCAAGTCCTTCCCTCCCTCCCCTGCCAAATCTCCCCCCTCCCCTGCCAAATATTCCCCCTCTCCTGCCAAATCCTCCCCTCCCCTGCCAACCCCCCTCCCTGCCAAATCCTCCTCTCCCCTGCCATCCCCCCTCCCCTTGTAGCCTGGCGGTGGTGGCTGCAGCGAAAGGATTGCTGTATAGCCTGGCCACACCACCTAGCGGGGAGTTTACGGGCCAGAGTGGGCTGTGGGTAGGCAGGGAGTTACGGGCAGAGTGGTGTGGGGTAGGAGTTACGGCCAGAGTGCTGTGGAGGCAGGGAGTTACGGGCAGAGTGGGCTGTGGGGAGGCAGGGAGTTACGGGGCAGAGTGGGCTGTGGGGAGGCAGGGAGTTACGGGGCAGAGTGGGCTGTGGGGAGGCAGGGAGTTACGGGGCAGAGTGGGCTGTGGGGAGGCAGGGAGTTACGGGCAGACGGGCTGTGGGAGCAGGAGTTACGGGCAGATGGTGTGGGAGGCAGGGAGTTACGGGCCAGAGTGGGCTGTGGGGAGGCAGGGAGTTACGGGGCAGAGTGGCTTGGGGAGCAGGGGTACGGGGCAGGTGGCTGTGGGAGGCAGGGAGTTACGGGGCAGAGTGGGCTGTGGGGAGGCAGGGAGTTACGGGGCAGAGTGGGCTGTGGGGAGGTAAGAGCAGAAATGTGCCGCGAGTACATAACGAGATCAAGTAGACATTTCAACACGTAAGAGGAAAAATACGATATGATTATAGGTAATGAGACAAGGGGTTGCAAGTACACGTAATAGGGAAGCTGAGTTGATGTGTGGAATGTAATGAGTTATTGTATAATTTTTGTGGACATGTGTTGGTTGTGCCTTTTAAGCCCCTGCGTTATATAAAAATTCTGATTACGAGTATTTAACCTACACTTTACTTACTTTACCTTATTTTAGATATCTCTGTCTGCTTTATATAGGGACTGGTATAAAGCGGGCTTTTTTGTTTCTTCTGGGTTTTTGTTTGCCCTTGGCCAGTCCTTCATGATGTAAACAAAAACACAAAAAACGTCGTTTAATTCAGTATTCAATCAAACTTGTGAATAAGACGAAACACACACAGCGCTTTGAAATTAGATAAAATGAGTGCCTTTA
>JACEEZ010020100.1:2231428-2233928 GCA_016584305.1 Chionoecetes opilio
TTTGGGGTTGCAAAAGGGTATATTTAGGGTTGCAAAAGGGTATATTTGTAAGGGTAGAAAAAGGGTAGCAGTATTTCATCACTACAAACACCCTTTTTCTACCCTTTTCCTACCCTTCTTTTCTAAGAGTGTAATGCTTTATTAAATACTTCATCATTATTTCATTCTTTTTTTGCGGTTATGCCTACATGATGCCTGTAGGCCTTTTTTTCTCTCTCCTTAAGTGCTTTGATGGTTAGCCTTCTGGGTTCCTTTGAGGGCTGTGATGGTTCACCCTCGCCCGTGGTGGCGCAGGCAGGATTGTTATAGTGACGCCTGTAGAGGCTCGGGCCGTCCCCGGTGTCCTCCGATGCACTCGACGTCGAAGGTAAGATTCATGGTGGACTTCGGTCACTCGACGATGGAGGAAAGATTTGCACCCGACGGGAGTTAAACTCGGGATGCTAAGATCATCACTTCCAGGCGGTAACCACCCGGCCACCGCCTTCCATAAACTGTAACAATATTAGTTATTTTTCCTTTTTTCATTAATTATTTTCGTTTTATTACTATTATTCGCTTCAGTATATTTGTGCCCCAATTTTTCTGAGGCCTTCCCGTCGCTTCCTCGGTTGTGTCCTTGGTGGGTGCCTCGCCCTCCCTTCCCCTGACACAGTGGCGGTAATCTGAGGTAATTGGCTGGTGATTGAGGGACTAACTTGAAGATTTCCTTCCATGGTCCCCTCCTCCCCCTGTACCCCCCTGTACCCCCCCCCCCCCCGAGCAGGGTGCCAGGGCAGGTGCCGGCCGGGGCTGCCTCTGCCGGACCACAACACGCCGCGCCAGGGCCGCCTCGCCCTGCAGCCAGACAGACGGCCGCGGCTCCGTCAGGACGCGGCGCGGGAAAACAGTCACTTTAACTGTGGCTGTGGTCGGGACACTGGGCTCATACGTGACGCTGTCTGCACGTCAGATTGACTGATGTTCTTGCCTCTTCTCTCTCATGTTGTTAGTGTTTGAGTGAACACTTTGTTGTTGTTCTGAAGTCAGATTTGTTATATTTTGCCAAAGGTTTGTTGCCTTGGCCCTTAAGTGTTATCTTTTGGCCTTGTAATGATCAGAAATTTTTAAAGATTTGATTGGAACATGCAAAAAATGTGGTATTTTTGCACGTGTGGCATGCGGCGTTCTGCTGCGAAATTGAACGAAAGGCTGAGGAACGGCCCCAGCGCGGCCATTGTTCGCGTCTGTGATGAAATGAGATTTTTCACATCTTTTGGACGGTTATTGTGGTCATTTTTCGTCCGGATGGAGGTGTGATTATGTTGATTGAATTTTCCTAGAACACAAAGAATCGGCGAGACCACAAGGTACAGTGGCGACGGACGCCTCGCTTTCAGGTAACTCGAAGTCTTCCAAACAAGCATCAAAGAGCGTCAGTCATCAACCCTTTTTGCTGAAATCTAATAGGCGACATAATCGACGGAGATAATGGCTCTTGAATATTTTCTTCCGCGGGCGACACGGAGCTTAGTGATAGTGTTCGGCCCGCGGCCAGGTCAGGCGTGCCCTTGGGAACACTGCGACAGGACGCCGCAGCTTCGTTACGGGATTCATCTAGAGGAGTTCTTATTTTTCCTGTTTTGTGGTCAACGGTTGGTGTTAAAGGAAACCTAAACACAGGTGAACGCCATACCTCAAGTAACGCAAGACAGAACAACCTGTAGTGAACTGCTCGACCCTTGAAAGCGTCGCGACACCACCCTTGCTGCCAGCCACGCCACCGCTCAAGGTTGTCTCATCATCGCCTAGAAACTCGCCCACGATCCCGGGAAAACAGTGTTAGTCCATCGCTGCCTCATGGCCCGCGCCTTGATCAAGAGGACGCGGCTCAGGACTGCGGCCACCCATTACTTGGACCTGAAGCAGCGATAAGCTATGACTAAGTCTTCACCTGCCTGAAAGACGTCGCCACACCTGTGCCACCTATGCTGTTTTTGTAGTAGCACTTGTTATGACACACACACACACACACTGTCATATATTTCAACACAAATGATATGCACGGTGCTACCTGGCCACAGTTACGCCCCCACCTCCCCCGAAGCTCTGAACACTTGATACTCTCTCTTGCATGTCAAAAGGCCATGGTGCACCCCCTACAGAGGCCGGCGATCTACAGCCGGTGGCAGTAAAGGAGAAAGAGGAGAAAAGGAGAGGGGAAAAAAACATATATTTGGGTCGGTAGAGGAGCGCGTCACAATTAGAAGCCTATTCAGGGGAGGGAGCTAATTGTTTCGCTTTTCTTGTCGCCTTTCTCAGCGCGGACCTTTGATGCCTCCGAGGGACGCCCACCATTAATCGTGTTAGAAAAATGTTGGCA
Organism: Chionoecetes opilio; assembly: GCA_016584305.1. NCBI lineage: Eukaryota > Metazoa > Arthropoda > Malacostraca > Decapoda > Majidae > Chionoecetes > Chionoecetes opilio. The sequence continues at coordinate 2,233,791 of JACEEZ010020100.1, forward strand.
ATTGATCGATGCGGCACCACCTTGCGTCCCTGACACCGCCCGGCTAGCACTCGACACAGCCAGGCACTCCCATACACTCGACACTCTACACCACCTTTTATTCGAGGCTTCCTGACGCCCCACGCCGCCTGCCCCTCA
>JACEEZ010020100.1:2238928-2256428 GCA_016584305.1 Chionoecetes opilio
CTCTCCTTTCCTCCTTCTCTCCTCCTCCCCCATGCACTGTCCTCTCATCTCCCTCTGTCTCTCTCTCCTTTCCTTCTCTCCTCTTCTTCCATGCACTGCCCTCTTATCTCCCTCTGTCTCTCTCTCCTTTCTTTCCGTCTCTCCTCCTCTCCCATGCACTGCCCTCTCATCTCCCTCTGTCTCTCTCTCCTCTCCTCCTTTCCTCCTTCCCCATGCACTGCCCTCTCATCTCCCTCTGTCTCTCTCTCCTTCCCTCCTTCTCTCCTCCCCCATGCAGTGTCCTCCCATCTCCCTCTGTATCTCTCTCTTTTCCTCCTTCTCTCCTCCATGCAGTGCCATCTCATCTCCCTTTATCTCTCTCCTCTCCTCCTTCTCTCCTTCCCCATGCACTGCCCTCTCATCTCCCTCTGTATCTCTCTCTTTTCCCTCTCTCCTCTTCTCCCATGCAGTGCCATCTCATCTCCCTTTATCTCTCTCCTCTCCTCCTTCTCTCCTCCCCCATGCACTGCCCTCCATCTCCACACTCTCCATCAACATTTTCTCCAGCATCTCAGGTACTCGACGAACCCTTTGGTCCAACACACTTTTCACGACATTTTCCGTCCAGAGCCTCACAATATTTCCCTTCCGTCCTGTCGTCTTTACCTTCGTCCCTTTTTTATTGTCTTCCCTCAACGCTGTCATCATGCATATACTTTTCTCGACAGTCTATTTTTTTCATTCCTTTCATCGTGTTTCTTCTTCTTTCTCCTCTTCGTGTTGTCATTTCCTTAGCAATATCGTGACTGGCGGTATTTTTCTCCTTGTAATACTTTCTCCATTTGTGTTCATTTGTATTTCACTTGAATTATCTTCGTGGGAATTTTTATATTCTTCTTCTTCGTTATTTTCTACCCTCCCCTCCTTCTCTTCCTCCTCATAATCTTCCTTTCTACAGCTCATCATAGTAGTTTTGAGACGTAAAGTAACAACAAAACATCCTTCAAAGAGAACAAAAATACCGATGCAAAATTCAATACAGACTCGGTAACTACAAAAGAAAAGGAAAAACATATAAGCAAGTGGAGATAAGGGATAACAGAGACAGGAGAATGAGAGAAGTTCATGAGGAAAGAAGAGGAGAAAGGGGAGGGGGGAGGGGGAGAGGGGATGAGTTATGAGGGAGGAGGTGAAGAACGGTCATAACCTTCCGGATGACCTCACACTGTCGCAACCTTGAGTGACTCCCTTTCGCCGCCCAGCCCGGTTTCCCTCCCGCCTCCCGCCCAGCCCCGTTTCCCTTCCCCCGCCTGCCGCACGGGGCCCCAAGGATTTACATTTAAATTTAGTTCATGTTCCCGGAGAGTCGTGCGTCTTGGCTGCGATTAAAGGACGCTAATTTATATTTATACCGAGTCAATGTTCAAGTGGGTGATGTGATTTCTTGGCTCCTTTTTTATTATATGACGAGTTGGTGAGTGGTAGGTTCCTCTTTCTCCTCCTCCTCCTCCTCCTCCTCCTCCTCCTCCTCCTCCTCCTCCTCCTCCTCCTCCTCCTCCTCCTCCTCCCCCTCCTTCTCCTCTCCTCCTCCTCCCTTCTCCTCCTCCTTTCCTTCTACTCCTCCTCCTCCTCCTCCTTCCTCCTCCTCCTCTGCTCCTCCTCCTCCTCCTCCTCGCTCCTTGTGCTCCTTCTCCTTCCTCCTTCTCTCTTCCTTCCTTCTCTTCTCCTCCCTCCTCCTCCTCCTTCCTCCGTCTCTCCTCCTCATATCCTCCTCCTCCTCCATATCCTCCTCCTCCTCCATATCCTCCTCCTCCTCCTCCTCCTCCTCCTCCTCCTCCTCCTCCTCAATCCTCCTCCTCCTCCTCCATCTCCTCCTCCTCCTCCTCCTCCTCCTCCTCCTCCTCCTCCTCCTCCTCCTCCTCCTCCTCCTCCTCCTCCTCCTCCTCCTCCTCCTCCTCCTCCTCCTCCTCCTCCTCCTCCTCCTTCAATTACCTTAATAAACGCACGTTATGAACCGCAAAGTGAATCATGTAACTCACGAACCATGAAGGTTAATGAGGCTCAAGTTAATGGCAAGTACAGGTAAGAATACAGCATCTCTTTTCATCGATTCCATTTTCTTTCCCATATAATTTCTTCCCCATAGAATCGTTCTCAGAAAAAAGATAGAAAAAAAATCCCACTAAAATGAAAGGATATCCAATTCCCACATCTGGTTTTTTTTGCTTCTCTATAATTAAATCCCGTAACTATTATATTTATATCTGGAACGTCACTGTACGTAAAAAAAAAAAAAAAAAAAAAAAAGCACGAAATTCTCTCTGATGAAAATTAAAAGGTTATTTAAAAAAAAACAGACCTCCGTTATCGTTGTGAACTCTCCTTCCGGTTTTCTGCGCTTATTTTGCGTTCTTTTTTGTTCCTCATGCGTGTTCAACTTCCATTACTCATTTCCTTCTCTATATTCTCTTTTGTGTGTGTGTGTGTGTGTGTGTGTGTGTGTGTGTGAGTCTTTTGCAGTACGAATGAAACTTTATCCGGCAAGAATGGGTGTCACTTTTCATAGCTTGTTGCAAAGAAGTTGTTGTTATGTTCATTCTCGCTGGGAGTTCTTTCCTTAATTGTGTCTTAGCTTCTAGGGTGTGCAGCAGGCGAGTGTGTCAGAACAGTATTTATAAACAGAAACACCATAGAAACTTTGATCATAAGCCGACTTAGGATTCAATTTTTGTAAGATGTTTCGATTTGGAGGTCACTGCATGCGTTTTTTTGTTTTTTGCCTATATACATTTATTGCTTGTGTTGATTCTCTCTCTCTCTCTCTCTCTCTCTCTCTTCTCTCTCTCTCTCTCTCTCTCTCTCTCTCTCTCTCTCTCTCTCCTCTCTCTCTCTCTCTCTCTTCTCTCTCTCTCTCTCTCTCTCTCTCTCTCTCTCTCTCTCTCTCTCTCTCTCTCTCTCTCTCTCTCTCTCTCTCTCTCTCTCTCTCTCTCTCTCTCTCTCTCTCTCTCTCTCTCTCCCCGGAACGTGAATTTTCCCTCTTTATCGGTAATCTGAGAAATGGCAGTCATGCAAAAAAAGGGAAAAAGGGAAATGAAAAGGTGCTTGAAGATAAATGTTTGGGTGACGGCGGGCACGTGGCGCTCCCTATTGGCTGTCCTCGCGGCGCTGATTAATGACAGAAAACGGAGACACGTTGCCGATTGAGTTTTGAGGGAAGACAGTTTTATTCCCCCTCCACCGAAAAAAGGGAGGAAAAAAAAAGGAGTCCAGGTTTGATTTATTTAGTTACGTATATAAAGTTTAGTAAAAGTGACAGGCGTGTTTATGGATTGTGTTGTACTGTTTTGTTATGATGGTGTTGTGTGTCCTTTATATGTTAATGTTTATTTATACGAAGATTTAGGACGTTTTATTATCTTTTATTGTTTTGATGTGTCTATTTTTCTTCTTCCTTTCCGGGTTTGTGCATTTCAGTGATGAAATATAGGAGGGGATAATCTCATCTTCCTTCATGTGCTTTTGTTAGTTTCATAATCTCTAAAAAGTTATTATTTGTGTATGATGTTAGATGTAGGGAAGTTGTGTGTGTGTGTGTGTATGTGTGTGTGTGTGTGTGTGTGTGTGTGTGTGTGTGTGTGTGTGTGTGTGTCTGTGTGTGTGTGTGTGTGTGTGTGTGTGTACCCTGGGCCACTCGGGACGTCATTACCCTCACTATCACTATGCTAATTCCATTCAAATTGCATTATTGGATTGAAGACCAGCATGGCAGCGTACAGCCCCCTCCTCCCTTTACCCCCCCTTTACCCCCACCCTTGCACCCCACCCTTGCACCTCCACCCTTACCCTCACCCTTGCACCCCACCCTTACAACTCACCCTTACCCCCACAAGGCATCTCACCCTTGCACCCCACCCTTGCACATCACCCTTACCTCCACCCTCACCCCCACCCTTACACCTCTCCCCCACCCGCACCCCCACCCTTACACCCCACCTTTACACCTCACCCCCACCCTTACACCCCACCCCTTCTGTAAGCACCTAGCAATGTACTCGTACTAGCACCTCTTACAATGAGCTCAGTCATGCACAGAGTAAAAAAAAACCCAGCTCTTCCCCAAGATAACCATGCTTATTCTGGTTATTATTTGTCATTGACGCCTGTTTTTCTTCTTATCCCTTACTATTTAATCATATTTTGATCTATAAATTATTTTTGTGAGTTCCTTCGTTGGCTATAGAGGACCTACCTGACGCGTGTCCGTATCCATGTCCTTCCAGCAGTACACATTAGATCTGGCCACTGCCTTGAGCGAGCAATGGTCTCCGCTGCCCCACTATATAGACAGAAGGACTGGATGGGGACGGGGCGAGGCGGGGCGGGGTGAGCGCGACCCCTATGCTGATCAATAAACACTCGCTAATGGGCTCAATGACGTAATTCCACTCCAATGATTCGCGGGTGATCGACGGAGGTGACTATAGAGCAGCGGCGGGAAGGTTACTAGAGACGAGGCTGACTGGCAGTGGCGGTGCGCGGACGGAAAACCTGAAATTAAACAACTTACAGGGCAGACTTTGTTGGCGTTATAGGTAGTACGTATTTAGGACCTATGTGTCTAATTGAGGTAGAGCCTATATGTCTAATTGCTGTATTTATCTAGCATGGTGCAACATTCGGTTACCATAGTGCAATGACAATTTTGGTCCTTTTGCCTCCCATCCCACTGCTGCCACCATTTATGTTAGCCTCTTGCTGTTACTGATAGTTTGTGGATGACAACCTATTAGTGACAGCAAGGGGCTAACAACTTCATGGCATATATACTCATCCTGGCCTTATCATTACCCTGCCACAGTTATTCCCATGACGTCTTCCACCTCATAGCAGCACCTTCGTCGTGTAGGTTATGTTCGATGCTCACCGTTCATTTCCTTTGTGATGTGCTATTGTTGTTTTTCCCGATTCGGAGATTCTTATGGTCAAACTTCGCAGGAGGAAGCATAAAGTCAAGTACTACGAATCCTTTATTCTTGAAACTCCCCATTAGGTTCGGATCCATACGGGTTCGGATCCGATTGTTGTCCATCTATAGGTTTAGATCCGGTAGTGTTTTAAGTTTAGATCCGATTGTTGTCCATCTATAGGTTCGTATCCGGTTGTGCTTAAGGTTCGGATCCGGTTGTTGTCCATCTATAGGTTCGGATCAAGTTGTGCTTAAGGTTCGGATCCGGTTGTCGTCCTCTTCCACGGTTTCGATCTCTCTAAGCCACCTCGTGTCATCCCCTGTGCCTTGTACATTTCACCGCATCTTTGTTTTTCTCCGTCCATTTGTCTCTTCCTTCTCTCCCTGTGCACATTCCGCTCCTGGCCTTTTCCTGTCTTCCTCTCTGCATTACTTTTCCTCTCGCTCTTCTTTTCTACTAGTGTTATTTTTAGTTTAGTTTCCTTTCGCCTTAGTTTTCCTTTTCCTCCCTGCAATTTTTTTCCTCTCGCTTCCCACTCTTCTTTTCTACTATAGTGTTCCTCTTGAGTTTAGTTTCCTCCCGTCTCCTCCCGCCTCCTGCCGCCTCCTCCCGCCTCCTCCCGCCTCCTGCCGCCTCCTCCCGCCTCCTCCCGCCTCCTGCCGTCCCTCGGTCCGGCGGGAAGCCTTTGTTGTGGCGCTGCCGTGGCCACCGACCCTCCCGCCGGCGCTTCCCCTTTAACGCGGCCGGACTTAATATATATTTGCACGACGCCCAGAGAGGTACATTTTAGGCTACGATCAACGTTGTGTGTGTGTGTGTGTGTGTGTGTGTGTGTGTGTGTGTGTGTGTGTGTGTGTGTGTGTGTGTGTGTGTGTGTGTGTGTGTGTGTGTGTGTGTGTGTGTGTGTTAATTGCTCATGTTTAGTTTGTTTGTTGCTAAGGTTATTGTTGTTTTTGTTGTTAACGATGTTGTTGCTGTCTTATTTCTATTGTTGGTATTAATAGTATAGTTATTGTTATTTTTGTAATCATTATCATCATAACTATCATTATTATTATTACGGATGTTGTTATTATTGGTACTACTACTACTACTACTGATATTGCAAAAACGATGCCAAATATAGTAGAGTAGTAGTAGTAGTAGCAGTAGTAGTAGTAGTAGTAGTAATAGTAGTAGTAGTAGTAGTAGTAGTAATAGCAATTGCAGTAGTAGCAATAACATTAGTAAAAGTAGTGGTGATGGTAGTAGTAGCAGTAGTAGTAGTAGTAGCAGTAGTAGTAGTAGCAGTAGTAGTAGTAGTAGTAGTAGTAGTAGTAGTAGTAGTAGTAGTAGTAGTAGTAGTAGTAGTAGTAGTCCCGAGTGTTAGCATCAATAATAGTAATAAAAACATTTTTGTTAGGGTGTTGTAGTAGCTGAATTAGTTTAGTTGTTGTTGTTTCTGTGCTCTACTCTCATCCAAGTAGTGGGTGTCTGTATTCCCCTTTAATATTTACCGTGATGCACTTTATGACAGTATTTCTGATGATTGAGTGACTCACAGAAACTCTCCACCTTCTTCTTCTCCTCTTTCTCTCTCCTCCTCCTCCTCCTCCTCCTCCTCCTCCTCCTACTCCTCCTCCTCTTCCTTCTTCTCCCCCTCCTCCCTTAAGGATGCACGTTCCCCTCGTTCCCCTCACACCAGCTGATCCAGAGAAATTCCCCTCATGTCAAGAAGCTGTGTCATTTAGGGGAGAGAGAGAGAGAGAGAGAGAGAGAGAGAGAGAGAGAGAGAGAGAGAGAGAGAGAGAGAGAGAGAGAGAGAGAGAGAGAGAGAGAGAGAGAGAGAGAGAGAGAGAGAGAGAGAGAGAGAGAATGTCATGTGTACTTCTCTTAAAACATCCACAGTACTACATAGTCAAACACTTACGTACTCTATATCGTCAACCTTCACGCCATATACTGTAGAGTTTGTTAAAGGAGAAAAAAACGCATAGAAAATGGAGAAAAGGGAACGATAACTAGTGAAAAGGGAGGCGGCGAGGGTATGGCGGAGGACACTCACCCTCTAATACGGATTATTTTGAGAAAAGACGCCCTTGATTTCGTTTACAGGAGGCGACAATTAGATTATTTCCCGCCTTTTCAGCGATGCAAGTCTGGTGCCCGCCAAATGGTCACTTTTGGCGGGCTAGAATCAATGGAGGATTTTTTGTAGTCATCTATATATTTATTTTCGTGTGTGTATCTTTTTTGTTTTGTCTGCTAGTGTTATTAGCTGGTGTCGTATTTGCCTTTTTTTTCATTTTTGCCTCTGTACACTTCTTTTTTTCTCTTGTGTGTGTATAACAGGCTTATTTTTGTGTTTTTTCACATTTGTTGTGTTTCGTCTCTTCGTTTGAGTGTGTGTGTGGGTGTGGTGTGTGGGTGTGTGATGTGTGGTGTGTGTGTGTGTGTGTGTGTGTGTGTGTGTATATGTGTGTGTGTGTGTGTGTTCCTACAGTACCTTTAGCTCCTTTGTAGATATAGAAGCCCAAACTATTTTTCTTCCCTTGTTTTTTTTCCTCCGTCCATTTCCAGATCGCTCCTTACGGCAATCATTCCTTTCTTTGTTTCCCTCTAGTTTATTATATTTGCTTTGTTATTTATTTATCAGTTCCTTCGTCTCCCTCATTTTCTCGTGTCTCCCACTTCTTATTCGCCCCTCCGCCCCCCTTCCCCCCTCCCTCCCCATCCTTGTGTGGTCAGTAAAGTAAGTTTTCGCCCCAATTTCCATTCATTACCTCCCCCCTTCCCTCCACCTCCTCCCTCTTTCGTCCCTCCCTCTCCTCCCACCCTCTCTCCCTTCCTCTACTATTCTTTTGATTTTTCTCGCCTTCAGAATTTCGCTTCGACATCCAGCAGAAAAAGTTTAAGACTTCGTTCACGAGGAAAAATTATCAATACATTTTTCTTCATTTTTAGTTATTTTAGACTTGTTTTTATCACTTTTTTTTTATTCATGTTAAAGTTCTTTGTTAACAATGTTTTTCCATGTGTTTTCACCTCTTTATTTTATTGATTTTAGTGATTATTTCATTTTCCACTGAGTTTCTATGGTTTCTCATTTTCTTTGTCTCAGGGGCCCGTTTGGATTTATTTGATTTCCATAAAAGAACAGATAAGATAAGATTTTCATCCTATCTAGACACTTTGCAAGTACCAACTACAAGGTTATTGACTATACAAAGCGCCGCCACGTCAGCACGAACTAGGCGGACTCGAACCGCTGACCGAATGCACAGGGACGCTGCACATTGCGAACTCACGTCTCTACCAACCTTGGCACCCTGACGGGCCCATAAGAGAACAAAAGACCATAGATACACTGCAAAAGACGGGCTGAAAAACCATTCAATTGGCAGCTAATGGACACATAAAACATACCATATACTTTCAACATCCATAAATCAATCAAACCTTTTCTCAAAACTCAATCGTGTTTTCTCTTAATAACAAATTATTCTGTGTTTGATCATCCACTATCCAATTTTTTTTTTTATGAACCATGACTTCCCTATTTGTTGACCAATACTACCCAATCATCCTCACTATTTCAGCCTTCCTTCCCTCCCTTGTTCGTGCCTTTTAGCTTATTTATCCTGTATTTATTTAGTTTTTTTCTCGTTATTAGGCTATTTAGCACTTGTCATTACCTTCAGACAACCTATTTCTCTGTCTTATACCTTAATTTCTACTCTTCTCTCACCCAGCTACCCTCAGTAAGTCTCTCTCTCCCTGGAATGCTGGAAAGAGAGTAAAAAGAAAACAGTGTACCGCAAGTAACATAACCGAATAACCTTACCTAAACCTAAACCTAACTTAACCTAACTTCTATTTCTTCTATTACATTTTTTTTTATATAATCTCTCTCCTAATACCTGTTTGCCCTCCCCTCTTTCCTCACCTAAACCTAACCTATCCTAACCTAACTTTTTTCCCTTTATATATTTTTTTCCTGATACTCTCTCTCTCTCCTATTACCCCCGCCGCCTTCCCCGCCCGGCTAACACAGTTTCAGGTGTGACGGACAGTCGTAATGAGACGCCACTCGCCGGCCATTGCAGCAGCAGCAGAAATCCCTCCACCTTCCTCCTTCCCTCCCTCCCCCTCCTCTCCCTTCCTCTCCTTCATTTCCTCCACTTTTCATCCTCCTTTTTACATTCATCTTTCATTCCCTCCATATTTTTAGAGTTCATATTTTTACCCTACCTTTTTTCTCTCTCTTTTTCGTGTGTTGCGATTTTTTGGGATGGGTGGGTTTTTATTTATCGAAAATTACGCAGCAGCTTTCTATTGTATCCATTGAAGAGGCTAGAAAGCAACGGTTCGGGGCGACCATAACAAATACTTTTAAGTCACCCAACATTCCACATGGGAGACAGTTCGTTTGACCTTTGACCTCCGCCGTGAATGACCTTACAGCCGCACAAGGGGGAGTGACGTCAGGGGGGAGGGAGGACCGCAGGGCACTGATGGCCGCTGATATTTGGCAGCTTAAGGAGGGAAACGGCTGACAAAGTGCGAAATATGACGGGATAAGCGAAGGACTATAGAGGGAGTGTCTCTTCTTCCTCCCTCTCCTCCCCCCCTTACCTTATCCACCCACTCTTCCTCCCCCTCCTCCTCCTCCTGTTCTTTCTTCCTCGTCCCTCACGCGCCCCGCCGAAGCTTCAGTGTGTCCGCTTCGTGAGGGAAAATATGACTGCGTAAATATTGCTGTTTATTGAGGAGCTCAGGCTTATAGGTGACGTTCTCACACACACACAACACACACACACACACACACACACAAAACACACACACCACACACACACACGTCTATAATTCCAAGAAGCGTCATACTCGTTTTAAAGTTCGTAACACACACACACTAAAAGCCTCTCGTCAAGTGAATGGTTCTCGCCCGGCGCTGTGAAGTAGGCGATGTGAACGTTTGCTTCACGCTTGTTACGCTGGACTGATCAGACCCGCGCCGGAGCGAATGTAATGCTCATCGAAATCAAAGAAATAGATATAATAGAAACATTGAATAACGCAGAAAGATATATAAATAAATAGAATATATACAAAACTAGAAATATAAATAGCAGAATAGCAGAATAAATAGAATATATACAAAACTAGAAATATAAATAGCAGAATAAATAGAAAAATCGCAGCTCTTGTATGTAAAGATGGCAAGGAGTCTAAACTATACCATTAAGACGGAAACGGAATCAACCTCAACCGGTGATTTAGTGCAGTGATAATGTTAGTGAAGAGGAAGGTTTAGGAGTAGTTTATTACCTATTTGGAATAATGGAAGATTAGTTTCTTTGTGTATACCTAACTCAAATACCTGTGATTTTCTGGACGTTTTTTATCCGTCTACAATCCATATTATAAAGTAAAATACCATTGTGACGGGTACTGTACCTGAACTTAAAATAATCATTGTTTTTCAGTCAGTCACAAGTGCTTTTCATCTACCCTGTGACCGTAACTGCACACCCTACTTAATTGTTATATCTCTCTCAAGTGTATCTTCCACACTTGTCTTGCCTCGCATATTTGATGTCACATAGTAAGGAATCATAAGTCATCAAGCTTATTTTACCATCACGGCGTTCAAAAATAAAGTCCATCACTACGTATTTATGTTTCCCAAGTACATTAATCGTGGGTAATGTTCCATGGCGCGCCTCATCTATTTCAATAAAGTGGGGATGATGGCGAGAAAACACGGAATGAACCAGAACCCTTTTATAATCCTTACGTTCCGACTATAATAAATACCACCTTATTTACTACAGAGAGATTGAAGACAGTGGTAGTTGAAACGTTATCGAAATATAGAGTTTCTGTATAATTCATATATAATAAATACCACCTTCTTTACAGAGAGATTGAAGACAGTGGTAGTTGAAACGATAGCGAAATATAGAGTTTCTGTATAATTCATATATAATAAATACCACCTTATTTACTATAGAGAGATTGAAGGCAGTGGTAGTTGAAACGTTATCGAAATATAGAGTTTCTGTATAAGTCATATATAATAAATACCGCCTTCTTTACAGAGAGATCGAAGACAGTGGTAGTTGAAACGATAGCGAAATATAGAGTTTCTGTATAATTCATATATAATAAATACCGCCTTCTTTACAGAGAGATTGAAGACAGTGGTAGTTGAAACGTTAGTGAAATAAAGAGTTTCTGTATAAGTCATATATAATAAATACCGCCTTCTTTACAGAGAGATTGAAGACAGTGGTAGTTGAAACGATAGCGAAATAAAGAGTTTCTGTATAATTCATATATAATAAATACCGCCTTCTTTACAGAGAGATTGAAGCAGTGGTAGTTGAAACGATCGAAATAAGAGTTTCTGTATAATTCATATATAATAAATATCGCCTTCTTTACAGAGAGATTGAAGGCAGTGGTAGTTGAAACGTTATCGAAATATAGAGTTTCTGTATAATTCATATATAATAAATATCGCCTTCTTTACAGAGAGATTGAAGAAAGTGGTAGTTGAAACGTTATCGAAATATAGAGTTTCTGTATAATTCATATATAATAAATACCGCCTTCTTTACAGAGAGATTGAAGAAAGTGGTAGTTGAAACGTTAGCGAAATAAAGAGTTTCTGTATAATTCATATATAATAAATACCGCCTTCTTTACAGAGAGATTGAAGACAGTGGTAGTTGAAACGATAGCGAAATAAAGAGTTTCTGTATAATTCATATATAATAAATACCACCTTCTTTACAGAGAGATTGAAGGCAGTGGTAGATGAAACGTTATCGAAATATAGAGTTTCTGTATAATTCATATATAATAAATACCGCCTTCTTTACAGAGAGATTGAAGACAGTGGTAGTTGAAACGATAGCGAAATAAAGAGTTTCTGTATAATTCATATATAATAAATACCGCCTTCTTTACAGAGAGATTGAAGACAGTGGTAGTTGAAACGTTATCGAAATATAGAGTTTCTGTATAATTCATATATAATAAATACCGCCTTCTTTACAAGAGATTGAAGACAGTGGTAGTTGAAACGTTAGCGAAATAAAGAGTTTCTGTATAATTCATATATAATAAATACCGCCTTCTTTACAAAGAGATTGAAGGCAGTGGTAGTTGAAACGATAGCGAAATAAAGAGTTTCTGTATAATTCATATATAATAAATACCGCCTTCTTTACAGAGAGATTGAAGACAGTGGTAGTTGAAACCTTGGCGAAATAAAGAGTTTCTGTATAATTCATATATAATAAATACCGCCTTCTTTACAGAGAGATTGAAGACAGTGGTAGTTGAAACGATAGCGAAATAAAGAGTTTCTGTGTAATTCATATATAATAAATACCGCCTTCTTTACAAAGAGATTGAAGGCAGTGGTAGTTGAAACGTTAGCGAAATATTGAGTTTCTGTATAATTCCGTTTTTTCCTTGTCAACAAACTCACACAATTGTCTTAGTTATCATATATCAGTAGGAGTATCGTATATAAGACAATTGGTGACAAAATATACATGCCACTCAATGATCCCACTCAATTATCTTATACCTACAAAATATATCAGTAAGAGTATCGTGTGTAAGGCAAATGGTAATCAAGAAAGCACTAAATTTTCTGGTCTTGATGAGGCCGTGAACTTCGCATCAAGGAGGTTACTAGCATGCCTTAAGGTGATCATTTTAAGGTGGTGGTGGCGGTGGTGGTGGTGGTGAGGTGTTTAAGAGAGGAGGAAGGAATAGGTTTCATGTGGATTTAGCAGGCAGCATGACTTGACGTGTGAAATAGGTGAAAATATCGATTAACTGCAACCTGACAAACTTATTCGGAAGTTTATATACCAGAGTCAAGGGAATCACAAAATTCACGCGATAAACCGAGTCGAAACCTTGAGCTGAACCTTCCAATTCGTTGCTCATCTGTTCGTGATCCTCTGTTGTTTGTATAAGGGATTCAATACCCTTAATTCCCCTGTCTGAATCCTCTTCCTCTGTCTCCATGACTCATTTTTATTCGTCTCTCCTCCATATAGAGTTGTTATTTTATTCTTAAAGTTAATCATTGCTCTAGTTTGTTTCCTTTTGTTTCATTTTGATTTTTCTTCAATGACTCGACGCTTGTTTTGATAATACTTGATATAGGTGTGTGGTTTAATTTTGTTTTTTTTCTCTCTCTCTCTCTCTCTCTCTTCTCTCTCTCTCTCGTCTCTCTCTCTCTCTCTCTTCTCCTCTCTCTCCTCTCTCTCTCTCTCCTCTCTCTCTCTCTCTCCTCTCTCTCTCTCTCTCTTCTCTCTCTCTCTCTCTCTCTCTCTCTCTCTCTCTCTCCTCTCTCTCTCTCTCCTCTTCTCTCTCTCTCTCTCTCTCTCTCTCTCTCTCTCTCTCCTCTCCTCGTTTTCTCTCTCTCTCCTCTCTCTCTCTCTCTCTCTCTCTCTTTACCTTTCCTCTACCTATACACATATTCCTTCGTATTTTTGCTTCCAACAATTCCTTCTTCTTCCACTACCCTCACAACCTCCTCCTCCATCACCATCACTTTCCTCACCGCCCCTCACTGTCTCACGGCATGTCGGGCGGCCCCCAAGCATCTCCCACGCCTTCATCCCTCCCTCCTGCGCCACTCCAGCCTTCATCCCCTCTCCCGCCCTCCGAGCCCCGTCCCGTCGCCTGCCTGGCTCATGGTCACAATCTGGTCATCTCCCTCCTCGTGCTTCGTCATGCTGGTCTCATCTCGACACAAACCGCATGTAATCCTGCATTAATGTGGTCCCGTGTCCCTTGGTCCACCCCGCTGTTCTTCCCTCCTCCAGGAAACTCAGACTGTGTTGGAAGAGCTTTTTTTGCCCTCTTGCATCAGTTGCTTCTGTTTGTGTTAATGTAACATCGCTTTCTGGTACTGTTTATGTATGCTTTGTTAATCTTGTGTGATTTATGTCTTTATACTTTCTATACTCAAGGATTCAGAGGTTGTTTTTTAGTCACTAGTTGGGATACAGACTTCTGGATCAAGGATTTGCTCAATATGCATTTGTTTTCCTTATTTTTGGTATATTTTTGCATGGAAGTATATATTTTGTTTATGGGGGAGGGGAAGGGCGTGAACTTAGAGTGACTGTGCGTGTGTGTGTGTGTGCGTGTGCGTGTGCGTGTGTGTGTGTGTGTATTGTTGTTGTGTGTGTGTGTGTGTGTGTTTGTGTGTGTGTGTGGCTGTGTTTTTGTGTGTGTATGTTGGGGGTTGTTGTGGTGTGTGGTGTGTGTGTGTGTGAGTGCATGTGTGAGTGTGTAGAGTGTGTGTGTGTTTTGTGTGTATCTGTGTTTTTTGGGGTGTGTGTGTGTGGGGTGTGTGTGTGTGTGTGTGTGTGTGAAATATGTGTTGTGTTGTGTGATGCTTGTGTGTGTGTGTGTGTGTGTTTGGTTGGTGTGTTGTTGTGTGTGTTTTGTGTGTGTGTGTGGGTGAGAGTTCATTGTGTGTGTGTTGTGTGTGTGTGTGTGTGTGTGTGGAGGCATGTGTTGTGTGTGTGTTGTGTGTGTTGGTGTATGTGTGTGTGTGTGTGTGTGCGGCGCCGGAGGGAGGCAGCGACGCCCCCAGGACAACTAACCCTAAACAGCGCGCCTCCAGCTCCCCGGATAATATCGCCAGAAATTGGAAATTATGCAAATAAGGACAGTACTTCTCATATTCCAATGGGCAGCGACACGCGGTGGAAATGGGTCCCTCACGCCTCCTCTCTGGTGTTCCGGTGACGTGTATACAAGCGTCTGTACGTATAGATATGAGGAAGATGAGTGGCTGTTGTTGGTGTGAGTGGCAATGAGTTATAAAAAAACCCAGGAATGGGTAGCAAAGGGAAAGGTTGGGGGGGTTTTAAAGTTGGTAAAGATCTCATTGCGTAAGATATGAGGAAGATGAGTGGTTGTTGGAGGTGTGAGTGGCAATGAGTTATAAAAAAACCCAGAGTAAAGGTAGCCAAGGTAGTATAGGTAAAGTGGTGGACCCTTAGAATGCATCGCAGCTTTAATGTTTGTGAGGGAAGGATTGAAGGCAAGAAGGAAAGATGAGTGATTGTGTTTATGTTTTGTGTTATGAGGTTCAAGTGTGTTGGTGATTGTGTGTGAGTGTGAATTAACATGTTGAATTGCACATGTTTTATTATTGTTATTTAAATTATTATTTATATAGTTATTATTGTTCATAGTGCTCATGTATAGCTGTTATTTTTTTATTTTTTTTATTTTGTACTAATAGTCGTAGTCTTGGTAGTGATAGTAGTTTAGTAATAGTAGTAGTGGTAGTAGTGGTAGTAATTAATGTTTTTTAACGATAGTATTTGCTCTCTCTCTCTCTCTCTTCCCTCTTTTCTCTCTCTCTCTCCCCCTCCTCTCTCTCTCTCTCTCTCTTCTCCCCTTTCCTCTCTCTCCTCCTCTCTCTCTCTCTCTCCTCTCTCCCCTCCTCCTCTTCCTCTCTCTCTCTCTTCTCTCTCCTCTCTCTTTTCCCTCTCCCTCTTTTTCTCTCTTCTCTCTCTCTCTTCTCTTCTCTCTTTTCTCTCCTTTTCTCTCTCTTCTCTCTCTCTCTCCTCTCTCTCTCTCCTTCTGTCTCTCTCTCTCCTCTCTCTCTCTCTCTCTCTCTCTCTCCCCTCTCTCCTTTTCTCTCCTCTCTCTCTCTCTCTCCCCTCTCTCTCTCTCTCTCTTCTCTCTCCCCTCTCTTTTCTCTCTTCTCTCCTCTCTCTTTCCCCTCTCTCCTCTCCTCTCCGCACCCCCTCAACTTAATTTAGGGAACAAAAATTCGATATGACAAATTTTGTAGTGGGGGGAGGGGGGACGAGGAGGAGAGAGAGAGAAAGAGAGAGGAGAGAGAAGAGAGAGAGAGAAGGAAAAGAGAGAGGGGGGGGGGGGGTGAAGACAAGGAGGGGACAACTTTGTGTTACCATTAGCATAACTGACCACCGCCCGGAACGTCGCTGTCCAGGAATCGATGTTTGGGGACCAATTGTTTTGACGCTACAATGCTGGAAACAACCTGCTCCTTTCTCTCCTTCCTCCTCCTCCTCCTCCTCCTCCTCCTATTTCTCCTCTTTCCCGTCTATCCATATTCTCTCTCTACATGCTTATTAATCACCATATCTATTTCCCTTCTTCTAATTCTATGCTTCTAAGTTGCATGTCCATATTTCTTTCTTTTTTTATGTATGAATCATATTTTGCTGCTGTTCAATACTTTGTTGTTATAATCACTATTGGTATTTTCGTCATTTTATTTATTGTCGTTGTTATTTTCATTCTTATCATTATTACTGTGTGTGATGCAACCTCGGGAGCGGCGTCGTAGGGTGGGCAAGGCTGCGCGCCCCAAGCATAGACACTCAATTAATGATGAATATTAGTCGTTATTATTGTTATTATATAGAATTGATATTTTTATTGTCATTTTTGGTTATTATGACTATTATATTGATACTGTACTATTTATTGTTATTATTATTATTGTTCATTTTTTTCATTATTATTACTATTATCATCAGGATGCTTTTCATTGTCATTACTAATACCACCATAAGTATTGTTATTGGCAATATAAGTAGTAATGGAAAAAGTCTTTTTTTCTTGTTCTTCCTCCTCTTCTAAGCTGTGTTTCGTGGTCGTCATATTTGTTATTTGATATTTAGTATTTAGCTTGAATCTTTCGCTGTTCTTGTAAATACGAGAGAGAGAGAAGAGAAGAGAGAGAGGAGAGAGAAGAGGAGAGAGAGAGAGAGAGAGAAGAGAGAGAGAAGAGAGAGAACAACCGACGGGGTAAATATGATGTGGATGGTGTTGTGTTTATGTAATTGTGTTGTGTGTGTGGTGTGTGTGTGTGTGTGGGTGTGTGTGTTGTGTGTGTGTGTGTGTGTATATGTGTGTGTGTTTTCCTCTTATTCCCCTATTCCTGTCCCCACTCATCCCTCCCTCCCCCCCCTCCCTCCCCCTTCCCCCCTCCCTCCCTCCTCCCCCCCCTCCCTCATCCCTCCCTCCTTCCTCCCTCCTTCCCTCTTTCCTTCCCTCCCTTCCTCCCTCCCCCCTCCCTCCCTCCCTCCCTCCCTCCCCCCCAATACTGGCCAGGAGCAAGAGCCTCAGTTGGCCTGCGATTTGCCTCATTACTTTGAACTTTTCTCTCCCTCCTTCCCCTCCTGTTTCCCCTCTTCTTCCCCCTCCACCCCATCCCCTCCTGCCCTCCCCCCGTCTCCCTTTCCCCTCCCCTTCCCACCCACACTTTTCCTCCCCATCTTTATTTTAGCTGCTTATTTCTGCACCTGTTTTCCTCTATGTTTCAATGCACTATTTATGCTTTCAATTCTGTTTATCTATCTGCTTGTTTATCATCTTCAGTACTTTAGGTTATTGTCATTTCTCCTCTCTTTTTCCTCTCTCTCTATCCTCCTCTCTCCTCTCTCTCTCCCTCTCTCTCTCCTCTCTCCTTCCTCTCTCATCCTCTCTCTTCTCTCTCTCTCTCTCTCTCTCTCTCTCTCCGTCTTCTCTTTTCTCCTCCTCTC
>JACEEZ010020100.1:2261428-2263928 GCA_016584305.1 Chionoecetes opilio
TAATTATCATAGTCGCAATCATGACATCTTCAGACAAGAAAGAAAAAGACATGGTATTTGTTGAGGGTGGCAGTGGTGGTGGTGGTGGTGGTGCCGGCGGTGGTGGTGGCGATGGTGGTGGTGGTGGTGACGGTGGTGGTGGTGGTGGTGGTGACGGTGGTGGTGGTGGTGGTGGCTGGCCGCTTCTGACGCCCTCCATCTTAATCCCGAGGGTCTGATCACTGGCTGCATGGTAATTTGGCTCGTGATCATTTCGTCATGAATACCTGGACGCCTGTTAGTGGAGACGTGACGTGGGTGGCGAGAGGAAGGACACTGCTCTCCTCTACCTCTTCTTACCACTTCTTTCTCTCCCAGGATGTGAAACTTTGAGCCTCACTCCCATGATGCTTTGTCGGTCATTTGTGAGGCGAGATCTTGGTCTAAGTTTTCTGACGGGACGGTGTACAGGCAAACAATGATTTTTTTCTGAGTGTGTTGGAAATAATGTTATGGTACCCTGAGATAGGATCATTATGTTTGTGTGTGTGTGTGTTTGTGTATGAAAGATAGAAAGTTGGAATGGATGTTGAGTAGATATGTAAGTACAGTAGGTGTGTGTGGGGGGGAGGGGGATGGAGGGGAGTCTGGGAGGGTGTTGTATAGGCTGTTTCTTAGATAGCACATGTTTCACGTTATGATAAATGGCCGCCCGGGAATGGTCGTGCAGGGGCCACACATATCAGTGACGAATATTATGCAAATCCCCGACCAGCGTCTCCCGCCCTCCTTCCTTGCCTTCCATCTCCCCCTTTCCCTCCCTCCATCCCTCCTTCCTTCCCTCCAACCCTCCTTCCTTCCCTCCAACCCTCCTTTCCCTCCCTCCCTCCATCCTTTCTTCCTTGCCTTCCATCCCTCCCTTACCCTCCCTCCAGCCCTCCTTTCCCTCCCTCCTTCCCTCCTTCCCTGCCTTCCATCCCTCCTTTGCCTCCCTCCCTCCCTCCTTCCTTGCTTCCATCCCTCCTTTCCCTCCCTCCTTCCCTCTATCCTTCCTGAGCCCCATCGGTCCCTCCCACATTCAGTCACATCCCCTCCTCTCCTCCTCCCCTCCTCTCCCCCCTCCTCCTCTCCTCCTCCTCCTCCTCCTCCTCCTCCTCTCCTCCTCCTCTCCTCCTTCCCTCCCAACACCTGCAGCTCTGGCCCTCCCTTTACTTGCCGCAATAACCCTCATCAATACCTTGCACCATCGCTCCCGCGGCTACTTTACTCCTCTCCCTTTATACATAGCTTTATATTTACTCTCTTTATCTCTCACTTACCCGAGACTTGGAGAGACTTGTTAGCGATGAACAATTGAAGAACATCTTTTATCCTTCGAGGGAGCAATGAATAACATCACATTAAAATCTATTTCTACTAAGATTGTGATATCTATCATGTATACATCCAAACTTACCTTTTATTTACGTTAGCGATGAACATTCTGAAGAACATCTATTATTCTTCGAGGGAACAATTATCAAGAACATCACAATATAGTCAATTTATACTTATAATATAATACTTAACTCGCATATCTCTAACTTTACCTTTATTTTTATCTTTACATGAACACTTCACACCTTCAAACGACCTTCACTTCCCGCCACAAACTCAGGGATCGTCTTTATCTCCCTGCGTCTCGGTCAGGCCAGCAACATTTTTCGCTGCACAAATAGAAAGCATTCATCGACCACTTGGCACAACACTCGCGTCGAGGAGGGCCACGCTGGGACATTAGGACGCGTCGGGTAGCACCGTGTAGGACATTATTTTCCCGCGTCCAGAATAATACTTGGACCTGCCCGCTTACCCCTCTGCGCCGCCCCACCTGCCCCGCCCCGCCCCCTCCCTTCGCAGGTGACAGGAGGGAGGGAAGAAGCTATACAGTAAAGGGTGGAAGGAGACTTAAGTTGAGAGAGAGAGAGAGAGAGAGAGAGAGAGAGAGAGAGAGAGAGAGAGAGAGAGAGAGAGAGAGAGAGAGAGAGAGAGAGAGAAGGAGAGAGAGAGAGAGAGAGAGAGAGAGAGAGAGAGAGAGAGAGAGAGAGATGGTGGATAATGTAAGTCAAAATTGAGAGAGAGAAAAAACATTGTGGTCTGTACGCCTGAAATAACATGGTAAATAAAGAAAGGAAACCAGCGTGTCGGAGCCTATGCACAGGACGAAGAATCAAGAGACAGAAGCGTATTAGTAGAAAATAGATAAGTAGCGAGATAAATACTGATTAACTCTCACGTCGCCTGAGATTATTCATGAGTGATAGACATTCTCCATGAAGCAAATCATGTTCCGCGCTCTGCCAATTAGCTCAATCCCGGTGGGCGCATGAGTACAGGAGAAGGAAGGGGGAGTAGAGAGAGTAAAAGGAGAAGGAGTGGGAATGACAGGACAGGAGCGAGTAAAGGGACGGCAGAGAGGCTGGTCAGAGTCGGTCTTGGACAATAGCGTCACAATAAGGGCAGGGCGGGACAATAAGGTTCA
>JACEEZ010020100.1:2273928-2281428 GCA_016584305.1 Chionoecetes opilio
TTGCAGAGTCAATAGGGATTTTAAAGAGCTATACATGTCATGGACGGAGAAGGTGGACGTAGGTAGTGTTAAGTAACAAGAACTACTACGCGTGTAGGTCTCGCGGCCTTTTGTAGCTTCATTATCTTTTTATGATCTTATGTTCTTATATATATATTAGAAAAGTAGCCAAGTGAGTTATGAGTCTTATGGGATAATTATTGCTATGATAATGAGGAGGATGCGATGGTTGTTGTTGTGACGTGATGGGAGAGTGGACGGATGGACATGCATACATACATACATGCCTGTGTGATGTATGTTGGTGTCCCATACAGGTCATCATGTCTCAGATCACGTCAGCCGAGGAGAGGGGCGAATGACCACTTGCTTATTTGTTTGTCTTCTACCTGTGTGTGTGGGGGGGGGATTGTGTGTGTGTGTGTGTGTGTGTGTGTGTGTGTGTGTGTGTTTGTGTGTGTGTGTGTGTGTGTGTGTGTGTGTGTGTGTGTGTGTGTGTGTGTGTGTATGTATGTATGTGTGTGTTTGTGTGTGTGTGTGTGTGTGTCTGTTGATGTTTATCTCTCTTGTTCTGATGAGGGTGTTACTGTATGATATTTGGTTGTATTCTGTAGATATGGACGTGTGATCACCATAACTGTCTTAAGATATTCTCTCTCTCTCTCTCTCTCTCTCGGTCTAGTCTATCCTCTCGTCTCTCTCTCCTCTCGTCTCTCTCTCCCTCCTCTCTCTCTCTCTCCTCTCCCTCTCTCCTCTCTCCTCTCTCTCTCTATCTCTCCTCCTCCTCTCTCTCTCTCTCCTCCTCTCTCTCTCAATCTCTCTACTCTCGTCTCCTCTCTCTCTCTCTCCTCTCTCTCTCTCTCTCTCTCTCTCTCGCTCTATCTCTCTCTCTCCTCTCTCTCTCTCTCTCGTCTCTCCTCTCTCTCTCTCTCTCTCATCCTAGTATATTACAATCTCTCTATCTATTCCTTGTATCCATGTCTTCCTTCTCCATGTCTTCCTTCTCCATGTCTTCCTTGCCATGTTCATCACAGCACGTACTGGAAACTAACTTAATCTTCCTTATTCTCCTTCCCTCCTTCCCATCCTAACTTCCCTTCCTCTCTCCCTCCCTCTCCCTCCTTCCTCTCACATTTTTTTCCTTCTTTCCTGCCTTTGTGTCTATTTCGTAGATTATTTTCCGTAGTGATACCAGATCCTCTCACTTTCTCCCTTTTTTTCTTCTCCTTATCCTTCCTTACCACATCGTCATCTACTCTTCTACCTTTCATCTACCATCTTCTTTCTTCTACCATCTACCTTCATTCACCCTTCCTTCGCTAAACGAGTGCAAAAAATCCTATATTGAAACACTTAGATTCTCTTTGACACGGATATACTTTACTTTTAACTAATGTATTTAATGTATTGTGTTGATTTGTTTGACTCAATAAGCTTCTCGTTGATTTCTCTTGACTTGTACATATTTCTGACTCAATTCGTTTTTAATATAGGCAGTTTTGTAATGAGAAAAAATAATGTTTACATATGCTCTCTCTGATCATGTTTTTTTTCATCCACGTAAACTTGTCAATGAAAAAAGGACATGAATCCAATTTTGTTTTTATTCAACGATTTGTTACGTGTTGAAATGTAGTTTATTTAATAGATTCAACAGGTATTACTAACTGACGCTGTTCGTATATTAGCATTACATTTTATCATTGTCTAGGAAACACTCTGAATGGCCTACAGTAAGTGCATTCATAGTCTCCTGCGTTTTTGCATCAACATCATCTTTCTGTTTAACGTCAGATTTTCCCGAAATGTCTTGTCTTATGAGGCGAGACGGTCACTCTTGTACACGTAACAGGAAACTCATCAGCCAGTCTTCGCTGCATCAACACTTAACTGGAGATGTTGACTGTTTTGCCTACAATGAATCTCAATAGACAATTGAAACATTAAGAAAACTATTCAATGATGAAGTCTTGAGGAGCGTGTGAGTGTTGGTTGAGTTGTTGTGTTGCAGAAAGAAACACTAATACAAAGAAAGAAAAAAAATGGAGAAAAAAACTACTAAATGGTAAAGTCCTGAGGAGCGTGTGAGTGTTGAGTGGTTGTGTTGCAGAAAGAAACACTAATACAAGGAGTAGACGTGGCAGGTATGCGGCGAGGGAGTGACGGGCGGGTGTGTTGCTGGCATCACAACACACCCGCTAATACGGACACAGGTTAAGTTATGCCGCCGCCGAGCTTCCTTGTCTTGTTATTCTGCCTCACATCCGCGATAATCTTTTTCTATTTTTGCTGGTGTTTGCTTGTACATATTCAGGTCATTTTATTTATTTGTGCTGCTTTTCATCAGAGTTCATACATTTTCTTGTTTGCAAAATTCATTATTAATCAGATAAATACTTAATGTCAATCTCGTACATAAATTGTATATAAAATGAACATGTGAAGATAAATGAACAAATTGGTGGAGTAAAATTCAGCAAAAAATCCCGACAAACTCGTGTGTGGCCAGTGTTAGTGTAAATTAACAAATTCAGGAGCCATGTTGCGGCTAAATATTTTTCGAGTTATATATGAAATGAAAATTAAATGACCTTTCGTCAAACTCAGATTACCATTGTGGCCCAAAACAAGGCTGCACCGAAAACCCTGAGGCGAGTCTTAATAGAATTCTCTCTCTGGGCCCGTTGGCAGCGCCGCGGGAGGGCGGGGACTGTTGTGATGGGCGCGGCGATGCTGCTCCCGAGACTGATCACAGCCACAGAAAATACCTCTCACATAAGCTGAAATACCTTAAAATAACCTGAAATAGGGGTAAAATAAGCTGAAATACCTAAAAATAAGCTGAAATATCTCTCAAATAAGCTGAAATAAGCCGTAGTGAGTGGCATTACGAAGGACCATAATGTAGCCAGCCCCTAACACTGCCTTTAGGGGCGAGAAAACGACCAATTCTTTCAATATTCTTTCTTAAATATATCGAAAAATTCAGCATCAGAATTTTTTTTTTACGAAACACCAAAGTCTTTCCAAGCATAGAAATACATAATCTGGTTTGTCTTGGCTACCATGATTCTTTTATAGCCTTTCGAGTACTTAACAGTCTTAGAGGAAGGGTAATAGGGAGGTGCAGGAGAGTAGGAGCAGGCGGCGAGGGGCGTGGGCGGTGCAGAAGGCGCTAAGTTACTTACTGGAGGCCCGTCGTCAGGCTGCTACTTCCGACACAGGCCCGGCTAACGAAGGCCGGTCCAGGAGCCGAGTGTGTCCTGCATACTGAACTTGTCCCCCTCCGCCTCCACCCTCTTCGGCACCCTCTCTCCCCCCCTTCTCTCTCTCTCTCTCCTCTCGTCATCTCTCATCTCTCTCTCGTCTCTCGGTCTCTCTCCTCTACGTCTCATCTCCTCTCTCACCTCTCTCTCTCTCCTCATCTCTCCTCTCTCTCTCTCTCTCTCTCTCATTCTCTCTCTCTCTCTCTCTCTCTCTCGCTCCTCTCTCTCTCTCTCGCCTTCTCTCTCTCTCTCTCTCTCTCTCCTCTCTCTCTCCTTCTCTCTCTCTCTCTCTCTCTCTCATCATCTCTCTCGCTCTCTCATCTCTCTCTCCTCTCTCTCCTCTCTCTCTCTTCCTCTCTCTCTCTCGCTCTCTCCTCCTCTCTCTCTCTCTCTCTCTCGTCTCTCTCTCACGTATCTCTCCTCTCTTTCTCTCTCTCTCTCTCGCTCTCTCTCGCTCTCTTCTCTCTCCTCTCTCTCTCTCCTCTCTCTCTCTCTCTCTCTCTCTCTCACACATTGTCCTCTCTATATATACCAAGCGCTCCCTGCCTCCTCCTTCTCTCCTTCTCTCCTTCCCTCCTTCCTTTCTCTCTCCCGCTGCACCACATGAAGAGAAGGAGGTTCGCGTGGTAGAAGAGTTAAGAGTATTCCTCTGAAGAAATGATTAAGTGGAAAAGAGGCGAGAATTTTTGGTGCGAGCTAGTGTTAGTGGGGGGAGGGAGGGGTATAGGGAGGCTAGAGGGCGGGGTTAGGCTAGGAGAGGGAGGGGAGATGGAGGGAGGATAATATGAAGCATTTACGGAGGGAGGGAAAGGGGAGATTACACGCTAATATGAGGGGTCGGATGAGGGAACAAGGAACAGAAGCAGTAGGATAGGAGGAACAGATGAAAATGTGAGTCAATACATATGAAAATACATTCGTGTACGTGAAATACAAAGGGTAAAGAAGAGGAAAAGAGTCTTAGAATAACTCAAGTACCAGAGCTCACTTTGAGACCATCGTTGTAGCATCTGTGGCGACTCAGACCCTTTGACTTCTCTCTGGACTAGCTAAAATAGGCAGAAAACACGTCTTTCTTGAATATTTAGCCCCAGAAATGTTACTCGTGGGTTTAGACTTCCTAAAGCCTCGATTTTGAGGTATGTGGCAAATGTGATCACAAGAGGATCCTCAGCCTTGCTTTCTGGAGACCTCGCAGGCCACTAGACGTCCTCAGTTATACTCTGTTTTTTTTTTGTGAACGAATTCCTGACCCTTCGCTGCATTACCGCACTGGTAATTTGCTGCCAGGGAAAGGGATCTACGGTTCTTCTTAATTTCAGTTGTATTTTATCATAGTAACCATATTATCAGGTAAATAGGCATAATTCTAAGCATGAGACCTTAAGATTGAATGGATTTTTTGCCTCGTTAAAAAAAAAAAACTATACACTGTAGTTATGTTCCGGCGAGGCGCCCCAACCTCCCGCCGACGTCGCCACGCTGATCTATATTCCCGCCCTGGACTCGTCGCCTTCTGCACCCAGACTGTCCATTAGAGCATTAGAGCCTTTTGCAAGTAAGACTCCCTGGCTCTCTAATAAGGAAAAGTAGTGACGTATCGGAATTACCTTTCTCTATGTTAAAGACCGCGATGCCACACGATAATGGACCTTCCCGCTCCTTACTGCCACGATCAAGAGTCGCCCTTAGGACCCCGTATCACAAGGGTTAGAGTCGTGCGTGCGGAGGTGAGCGCGAGCGACGAGTCTGCTGCCGTAGGGAAGGGAAGCTGGTGGAAATGTTGCAATTGAAAAATATTCAATAGAAAAGTTGGCGGCGGGAGCGCGCTATCGGAGGCAAGGACTTCACCGCTGCCATACCAATGAGAGAGTTCTTTGGAGAAGTATGAGAATGAAGGTTAAGGAGGAGAAGGGAGTATGAGAGGAGGAGGAGGAGGAGGGAGGAGGGGAAGGATGATGGGATGAGGAGGGAGAGGGAGAAGTGAGGAGGGGATGGAGGAATAGGTTTAAAAGAAATATAAAGAAACGGAGCGAGCGCGAGGAACCATAATAGAAACAGTGGAAGGAGAAAAGGAAGGAAGGAAGGAAGAAAGAAAGGAAGTGGAAAGTAGGAAAGCAAGGAAGTTCAGCTAGAATTGACGTTTCTTGGTGTGATTTTTATTTCCCGAGACAGACTTCATGTTTCTCTCTCTCTCTTCTCTCTCTCTCTCTCTCTCTCTATCTCTCTCTCTCTCTCTCTCGTCTCTCTACTCCTCTGTCTCTCTCTCTCTCCTCTCTCTCTCTCTGCTCCGCTCTCGCTTCTCTGCTCTCTCTCGCTCCTCTCTATATCTCTCTCTCTCTCTCTCTCTCTCTCTCTCTCTCTCTCTCCTCTCCTCTCTCTCTCTCTCTCTCTCTCTCTCTCTCCTCTCTCTCTCTCTCATCTCTCTCTCTCTCTTCTCTCTCTCTCTCTCTATCGTATAACACCAATATTAGGCATTGCAGTAATTCCCTGGCGCACTGACCACCGCAGACTTAGCCTCTTCCCCACCACTACCACCACCCCACCACCACCCACACCACCACCTCCACCACCCCACCCACCACACCCACCACCAACACCACCACCCCAACACCCACCATCACCACTACCACAACCACCACCAACACCACCACCACCACCAATACCACCACCATCACCACTACCACAACCACCACAACAACAACCACCACCAACACCACCACCACTATAACCACCAAATTACTTGCCTGTCAACACGCTGGGGAAAATCTAACAGAAAAGAAAATAAACTCTATCATAAGGCAGGCAAGTCGTACAGTCATCGCAAACTCGTTTGGGAGTCTCAGCGTGAGGCATAGGGATGAGGTAAACAGCTTTAGATACCACAAGGGGAAGGGTAGAGAAGGGAAGGGAAAGGAAGGGAAGGCCAAGGGGGTTTATACTAGCAAGGGGAGGGGAACGAGAGGTGTATACAGCTGAAGGGACAGAAGAGTGGTGGCAACAGGGAATGGAGGAAATTGGCGATACGAGTATGGAAAAGACTAGAGGGGAAGAGGGGAAAAAAGAGAAAGGGGGAAAAAGGAAAATCGTCCACGTAAAAGAGGGAGAGGGAAATATAGGGAGCATTTAGTATCTTTTTTATTGTTCTGTTACTTTTTCTTCTCTGCTTTTTCGTCGTCCTCCTCCTCCTCCTCCTCCTCTCTTCCTCCTCCTCCTCCTCTCCTCCTCTCCTCCTCTCCCTCCTCCTCCTCCTCCATCCCTCCTCCTCCTCCTCCTCCTCCTCCTCCTCCTCCTCCTCCTCCTCCTCCTCCTCCTCCTCCTCCTCCTCCATCGTGGTCAGCTGTTGTCTGGTGTCATAACTCACCCCGTACTATTGCTTCCCATAATTGAAATGTCCCTGTGTCCTTTTTTTGTGGTCGGAGAGAGAGAGAGAGAGAGAGAGAGAGAGAGAGAGAGAGAGAGAGAGAGAGAGAGAGAGAGAGAGAGAGAGAGAGAGAGAGAGAGAGAGAGAGAGAGAGAGAGAGAGAGAGAGATGTATAAGGGATATCATATTATTACTGGTTACGAAATTACTGATTGATGTGTTTTATTTATGTTGAGTTGCACCACTGACTGTTTCATCTTATCTGTGTCATCATTTATATATGTTTCATCTCTATTTGTTTTCCTTATTTAAATCTACGTATACCAATCTCATAGTGTTGATTCGTCTTGTAATATTCAGTGCATCACATATTATCTTAAACTCATCATTTCGGATGCAACAGAAATTTAACATAAACTTATATTTTCGTTTACTTTTGATTTTCTGACACCAAACATAAACTGATGATTTCGTGCACTGTTAAATTTCTGGCAACAAAAATCAATACTTTCTTAGCCTGGTTAGGTGCAAAACATCGAAAAGTAGCGGAGAGCGGGGCAGGTTGCATCGAGGGTAGGTTGCATCATTGCCTCTAACTCGCACTGTATCACACGTACATCGTCTTAATACTACTACTACTACTTACTATAAACTACACTACTACTACAACGACCCACATAATAATAATGCCAATTTTAATGCGAGTTAGAGGCAATGATGCAACCTGCCCCGCTCTCCCCTAAATGAATTATATATCAAACATTTTCAAACCCATCAAATTAAACCAAAAATTTCAATAGAAGACAACACATGAGATGCCTGAAATAAAGGGTAAAAATATAAGGCATCTCAGTCACTACCGTTGCATAG
>JACEEZ010020100.1:2286428-2296428 GCA_016584305.1 Chionoecetes opilio
CCTCGTCTTAAATGACAAATAGAAGATCCAATACGGTAAACTGTTCGTCAGGAGTTTTCAGAAGTGCTCAAGTACATAATTATTTTTTCCGTGTGCAATTATTCATTCATATCGTTCATTTATCTCTTAACACACACACACACACACACACACACACACGCACACACACACACACACACACACACACACACACACACACACACACACACACACACACACACACACACACACACACACACACACACACACACACACACACACACACACACACACACAACACACACACACACACACACACACACACACACACACACACACACACACACACACACACCCTGGAGTATTGGCTGATACAATTAAGCAAATGGAATACGTCAGCTTTTATTTAGCAGATGAAGCTCACTTTGCATAGCTCGGCGGAGACGTGGGCGACGCCGCGGCCCTCACGAAGCTGTCTCGCCTCCCGCTGATCCGGTCTGACACTTCCTTTTATTTTATTTCACACTCACCCAGACACGACACGCTTTTGGGAAGTGTCTCCACCCTCCACTGTGATCTGGGACGTGTTGCTGACAGGTTTTCTCTCTTTCTCTATTTCTCTCTCTCAGTGACGGTCTCTCTCTCTCTCTCTCTCTCTCTCTCTCTCTCTCTCTCTCTCTCTCTCCTCTCCTCTCTCTCTCTCCTCTCTCTCTCTCTCTCTCTCTCCTCTCTCTTCTCTCTCTCTCTCTCTCTTCCTTCTCTCTCATCTCTCTCTCTCTTCTCTCTCTCCTCTCTCTCCTCTCTCTCTCTCTCTCTCTCTCTCTCTCTCTCTCTCTCTCTCTCTCTCTCTGACAAGTAAAACTGATACGAACAAACCTAAAAATTACAACAATTTCAGGTTTTTTTTTCGTTATATCTTATCGTACTAAAAATATGAGAAACATCATTTGTATTTTTTAATGTCCAGACAGTAAAAACTTACTTCCAACCATTAATTTTAACTTTTTTATCATGTTCAAGCTGTGTTTCTCCCTACCGTGCAATGTCACCCACTCTTTTTTTCCTTCCCTCACTCCCTCCCAAATCGCCGCACATTCCTAAACATCTACAGAGAAATAGTGGACGCTATACACGAAAGACCCTGCGACCGTAATGTTTAGTTTTAATATTCCACGAAGCATTCGAGGCCTTCTCTTGCCACTTACTATCCCCCTACGAATCATTTATTACACTTATTACACTGCATTCCTGCGTGTTCTTGTTTTTTTTATATCATCAGAGGGAGAAAATGAAACAGGATTCTAGGGAGGTGGTCAAAAATATCTCAGAGAACGTAATTTGAAGACAATTTTTACTTACCCC
The DNA here is from genome assembly GCA_016584305.1 of Chionoecetes opilio. Lineage (NCBI taxonomy): Eukaryota > Metazoa > Arthropoda > Malacostraca > Decapoda > Majidae > Chionoecetes > Chionoecetes opilio. Next base: position 2,287,770 of record JACEEZ010020100.1, read on the forward strand.
TGAAAAAAAATAGTGTGTGTGTGTGTGTGTGTGTGTGTGTGTGTGTGTGTGTGTGTGTGTGTGTGTGTGTGTGTGTGTGTGTGTGTGGTGTGTGTGGTGTGTGTGTGTGTGTGTGTGTTGTCCTGGTGTTGGGTGGTTTGTCCAGGGTGAGTTCCAAGTGCGTCCCCCGGGTTTTTTGCCTCGATCCAGCTGGAAACGTCGGGATCCATTTTTCAAGTCCAGGCGTGACTTCCAGCGCCTCCGTCAGGGTTATTTTAAATGCCCGCGTGGGAGAGAAGGGAAGGGAAGGGAAGGGCGAGGGAGGGGGGGAAGGGAAGGGCAAGGGAGGGGAAGGGAAGGGCAAGGGAGGGGAAGGGAAGGGCGAGGGAGGGAGGGAGAGAAGGGAAACAATGCAGTGCGACAGGAAATTGGGTGTTTTTGACGAAGCGGCTTGTGGTGGTGTATGTGTGGAGAGAGAGAGAGAGAGAGAGAGAGAGAGAGAGAGAGAGAGAGAGAGAGAGAGAGAGAGAGAGAGAGAGAGAGAGAGAGAGAGAGAGAGAGAGAGAGAGAGAACATATACAAATAACAATACTGACATACAGATAGACACAGACATGTAAACAGATAGATAGACAGACAGATAGACACACACAGAAACACAGAAAAATCCTTCACAAATGGGACCAAATTTGTGTTAATCTAATTACATTCCTTCATTTATTTCTCTCTTTTTATCAACATATTTAATTCTTCTGCCTTGTGAGTAGATTTCTTTCTGCTATTTGTTTGACATCTCTTTTTCATCTCCCTCTAACTTTTATTTTACCTTAATTCTTCATCACAAAAACCGACAAACAGTTCATTATGGTCACCAACTTTTTTTGAGAATTTACTTTACTGTCATTTTATTTACATTCTATACTTTATTTACATCTTCCTTGCTGTATCTCGTGTTTTCCAGTTACTCGTCCCTATTTTTTCTCTCCCTCCTCTTCCTCCACCCCCATGATTTATTCTCCTTTTATTGACATTAGCCATTGGGTCTCATGATAAAAGGCAGATCGGGGTCCGGTCGCCCCTTCCGCCCTCCTGATTTCACTTCATTTGGATTCTTTTCTCCATCAAATCAACAATGGGCCTCATTTTTCACCGTGGCCCCTGAAAACCGACTTATCCGCTCACTGGAGAAAGGTGGGAGATAGAGAGGATGAGGGAAAGAGAGAGAGGAGGGGGATGGAAGATGATAGGAAAGGAGGGGTGGAGGAGAGGTGAAAAGGGAGAGAAAAAGAGAGTGATAAAGGAAGAAATGGGAATGGAAAAGAGATGTAAATTGGAAAGGAGACAAAAAAAAGGGAAAAGGATATAATATTTGAATTGAAGAATATGAAAAATTGAACAGAGAAGTATATAGGAAGGGAGAAAAGAATGGGGACTAAAAAGTTAAGAGATATATTAGCATGTGGAATGAAATTTACTGTTTAGAATGTGTTAATGGAATAAAATTAGCTTTAATAATCATGAATTGTCTTAACAGAACAAAACCTTGAAATGGCAGAGCGTTAGGATTTAATTAAGTCAATCGTTCGAAAAAATCAAAGAATGACGTGCTTACTTTAAATTTTTCAAGGCCATTATGGTGATAGAAATAATACATTACTGGGAAGATTCTCTCTCTCTCTCTCTCTCTCTCTCTCTCTCTCTCTCTCTCTCTCTCTCTCTCTCTCTCTCTCTCTCTCTCACCCCGTCAGGGTGGCTCGGTTGGTAGAACTGTGGACTCGCGTGTAGCGTCCCTGCATTCGGTCAGTGGTTCGAGCCCACCAAGTTCGTCCTGGCGTGGTGGCGCTTTGTATAGTCAATAACCTTGTAGTTGGTACTTGCAAAGTGTCTAGATAGGATTAAAGTATCTTATCTTCTCTCTCTCTCTCTCTCTCTCTCTCTCTCCTCGTCTCTCTCTCTCTCTCTCCTCTCTCCTCTCTCTCTCTCCTTCTCTCTCTCTCTCCTCTCTCTCTCTCTCTCTCCTCATCCTCTCTCTCTCTCTCTCTCTCTCTCTCTCTCTCCTCTCTCTCTCTCTCTCTCTCTCTCTCTCTCTCTCTCTCTCCCATCCCCTCCTCTCTCTCACACTCTCCCTACCCCCCATATCCTTCTCCAGATGGCGGAATCATTGTCATCCCTCAAGCTGACCTCCGCCGCCAGGACACCCCCGTTCATCTGACCTTATCATTGTTTTTTACACTCCATCTCCTTCCCCGGTCCCAGCGCCTCCACGGGACTAACTCTCGATGCCAAACAAATGACGATCGTTTGCCCCCGCGGCGGGTCTCGATTGGTGTTTTGATTTTCGAGCTTGTCTCTCCCCCTCTCGATCCCAACTTTTTGTCTCCCCTTTTTGTCCCTTTTTTTTATTTTCTGTTGGTGTCGTCCTCATCGTTGTTGCCGTTGTTGTTGTTCCTGTTATTGTTGTTGTGTCCTTCTGTTTGTTTCCCAAGGGACGTGAGACATGGATTTTATGGGTGAATTTGAAAGAGAGAGAGAGGATTGAGAGAATGTATTGGGATATTTCGTCAGTACATTTGATATTTATTAGGTTTTTATCTTTTCAAATCGTACGAAACGTTTATTTATGAAACATGTGGCTTGAATTGATAAGCTTTACATCATTTCTCCCAATTCTATTTCATCTATTTATAACCACTTAACGAGAACACAATGCTGATATCATAATACACGGAACAACATGCATTTATGAACACCATAATAAATAGAAATTCGTAAAACGGATAAATATAGAGAAATAATAGTGCATAATATCGCATTTAACCCAATTTTCATTAATTTCCTTTGATTTAACCATACATACAATACAAGTTAATATTTGTACTAGGGTTAACAGCAGATTGACTATTTTACATTTATGTTTTTTTAAAGTAAGTCTCGTCTAGTAAGTTATGGTAAAGGGCTCTATTAAACTTGCTGTATTTGGATAGATAGAAGATGAAGGCATTATATGAGACCAGGAGTGTTGAAGAATATGTGGATGAGTATTGGATGAAACAAGTGGATGAGACAAGTGGATGAGCGTTGGATCAATCAAGGGCATGAGTGTTGATGAAGTGGATGAACATTGGATGAAGCAAGTGGATAAGACTAATGGATCAGGTAAGGGATGGATAGAGGACGCGTGAGTGGCTGAGGATAGGGTTAGAGGAAATATATATGGATAGGCTGCAGGGAACAAGGCGGGATAGAGGAAAGGGGGCGGGTTGGACTTCTGAATACAAGGTGGGCGGGGCGGGGCAATGCGGGGCGGGGAGGCATTGGTACAGACAGTAAGGGAAAACTCATAGCGGGGTGGGGCGAGGGGGGGAAGGAGCGAAAGAAGCCCCTCACCCCCTTCAGTCCCCCTCCCCCTTCAGTCCCCCTCCCCCTTCCTCCCCGCAACACCCACTGTATGATCCACGACCCTCGCGGGCTCACTCCATCACGAATCCCCGAAGTAAACGTCGCCCCGCCAAGATTATAGCGAAGCCGTGTTAGGCCTGGTATTACCGCCGCGTCGGGGCCAGGAGGAGGGCGAGGGGCGCGGCCGTGCAGACTTTGGCGACGTGAAAATAGAGCTCAAGCACGACAAGATGGCTATTAATGTTTAGTTAGTTTAGTTTAGTTAGTTAGTTATTGTATGTCACCTTTTACTTCTCTGTTTTGTTAGTTAGTTATTGTTATGTCGCCTTTCTCTTCTCTTTAGATGGATATTAATCTTTATTTCTAGATCAATTGACGTTTAAAAAGATGATTGACTTTTATATTAGACGGTCAGTTAATCTTGCTTTATTTAGTCGCATTTTACTTTTCTGTTCCTTTATTGAACTTTTTGTTAATTATAGGAGATTATTTTCCCTTCGGCTTGTATTTGATCTATTTTACATTGACGTATATTTCATTTAAATCTATTATTTATATTACATTGATTTCACTTTAGTTTTGCTCTAGTCTGTAGATTTTTTTTTTTATATTCCTAGTACGGAACAAACAAAAAATTCTAAGCCGAGAACTAAACGGCGAATGGGGATTTATTTGCCACGTGTCAGACATTGTTTTAGTTTATTATATATATATATATTCAGATTTTTTTTTCTTCGCCTTGAAAGAACTCTGATATCAAATACAATGCATGGGATGTTAGTTGAATATCTACTCGGGGATAATAATTACACCTTATCATTCGCTCCTTCATAACTTACCTTTTGCTCTGCCTTCTTCTGCCTTGAAGAAGAAGAAAGGTACCTCTAATCCATAGCATTAATTCTTGTACATAAATTGCTTTCTTTCTTTTTGCTATTTTTCACCCGTCGCCAACGCAGTCATATTTACCTTTCTCACTTGCCTCTTTTCCTCCCCTCTCTCCTTCTTTTCCTCTAAATTCCTTCTCGCCCATTCCAAAAGCATCCAGCGGCCGTTCTTACAGTCAATAAACTTTTTAAGACAACCACCGCCCTGCTCCTCCTCCTCCTCCTCCTCCTCCTCCTCCTCTCCTCCTCCTCCTCCTCCTCCTCCTCCTCCTCCTCCTCCTCCTCCTCCTCCTCCTTGTCCTCCTCTTTCCTCCGTCCTCTTCAACTTCAGAAAAAAAGCCTAGGAAAAACAGAATGAAAGATAAAAATGATGATAAACACGACAACTCGATCTGACACATCTACCCAAACCCTCTCAGCCGCGACAAGATGCGTCGCTGTTATCACCGAGAAGCATCTGACAGACCCGTTCGCTCACATATTCCTTGGTATATACAAATGTGACATAGCCGCCGCCCCTCCCCGTTTCCCCACCCTTCCCCCCCTTGAAGACAAATGAACGCAATATGGTCGAGGACTGAGGGGAAGGGCGAGGCAGTGTGGGGGTGCTGCTTAGAGGAGAGAGAGGGGAAAAAGGGGGTGATAAGAGTGAGGAGAGTAAGGGGAGTTGTCGCATTTCCTCTTTGTCTTGTTTTGTGGTGGTTGGGGTTTTCAATGGCCCGGCAAGGATGTTTGGAAGCGAGGTTAAGGTTCCCGACGGTTTGGCGTAGGTGTGTTGAGGTTAAAACGGTGCTTAAAGGATGAAATACAAGAAAGGGGTGGGTAAAAAAGACAGACAGACACAAATAGACAGATGACATCAATAGCAATTTTTCAATACCACTATTATTTTGGAAATGATACATGTTGGTTTTCTCACGAAGTTATTGACATTTTGTGGTTTGTTGTAGAATGTAGACTATTAAATGTTGTGGTCCAAGTACAGTAACCTTTCACTACTATACCCTATAATAATAATAATAATAATAATAATAATAAATAATAATAATAATAATAATAAAATGATGATGATAATGATAGCCTTTATCCTTTCCCGTCCATGAGGCTGAAATGACATTGGAACATTATCACTTGACAGTCAGCCTCTTCTCATACAGTGCTTCCATCCCCCCTCTTGTGCAGTACCCTTACCCCTCGTTACCCCCTTCCCACCCCCACCCCGATACCCCCTCCCCCCTGCTACCCATCCCCCCCTTCACTACCCCTGCCCCCCCTCGCCGCCCCCCCCCAAGGCATTATGGATATTGCACCCGCTTTACTCCTGGTCCCCGAACTCTAATATCGCTGGAGACTTTTCACTGCAAAGTCAAAAGAACCCTCACGGTCATTCGCTCATTCAGAAGAAAATTAAATATTAACACTTACTGTATCCTCTTTTTTTGCAGTATGTATCGATGTATGTATGTGTTTATGTATATATGTATGTGTTTATGTATATATGTATGTATATATGTATTAACAGTATATTTTAACAAGTAACGTAAACAAAAGACAGAAATAAGAGCATGAAGTATTAAAAACAATATATGTAGAAGAGTTAAAACATCGCAAACTTCACCACGAGCACACTAAAAAGTTCGCAGAAATAAGTGACACAAGGAATAAGAGGATGAGGAAGAAGGAACGACGGGAGGAAGGGCGATGGAAGGAGATAAAGAAGACAGAAGGGAGAACGAGAAGAGACAGAGAGTCGCTAACACAGACATCCTTGAATTATGAATATGTAGAACGAGAGGGAGGAACGTATGGAATGTCCTGCCTGTGTTATTAATGCTGAGAGAGAGAGAGAGAGAGAGAGAGAGAGAGAGAGAGAGAGAGAGAAGAGAGGAGAGAGAGAGAGAGAGAGAGAGAGAGAGAGAGAGAGAGAGAGAGAGAGAGAGAGAGAGAGAGAGAGAGAGACCGAAAGAGAGAGGAAAAGAGAGAAAGAGAGAGACACACAGAGACAGACACCGACAGACAGAAAGAGAGAGAAAGAGAGAGACAACAGAGACAGACACACCGACAGACAGAAAGAGAGAGGGAAAGAGAGAGAGAGACAGACAGGCACAGAGACAGAAAGACAGGCAGACAGACAAGATGAACCATAATTACCTAACAAGGTGATTATATATTCGCATCTAACTGACAAATTAACACTGACTTAAAAACATATAATGATTTACTTGTGATTATTTGTATGAGCTACTTTACTCTCATATCTCTTCACAAATTTACAAGTCAATCTTTTCCATTTATTTTCCTGTCTCCCGTACTAGCAAACTGACCCATTCATTGTTGATAGTTTGGATCCTGTCAGAGTATTTCCCTCCAGCAATATAAACACTACAATAGGTAACCCTTATACTTACATACATGAATAGATAAGTTCGTGAATTAATACTGATGGTGAGGACATAATGTATACACAGGAATATAGATGATAATTTACACATACAGATAGACAAGTGACGGATAGATAGATAGATGGATGGATGAGTGGATGGATAGATGGATAGATAGAGAAATGGAAAGATGGGTGGATGGATAGATGGGTAGATGGATGGATGGGTGGATGGATAGATGGATAGATGGATAGATGGATGGATGTGTGGATGGATAGATGGATTGGAATTTGGATAATGTTCTAATAACCTCCCTTTTTAGAGCTTCATAATAAAGTTTTCGAGTAGTTAGTGGGAAGAAAAAGTTGCCTCATAATTCTTATCTTCCTCCACTCTATCGCCTCACCTCCTTTACGATCTCTCTCTCTCTCTCTCTCTCTCTCTCTCTCTCTCTCTCTCTCTCTCTCTCTCTCTCTCTCTCTCTCTTCTCTCTCCTCTCTCTCTCTCTCTCTATCTCTCTCTCTCTCTCTCTCCGTCCTCTCTCTCTCCTCTCTCTCTCTCTCTCTCTCTCTCTCTCTCTCTCTCTCCTCTCTCTCTCTCTCTCTCTCTCATATTCCTTCACTTTCACAATACGTACAATCTTTATATTTATCATAACATTTCATTAACGTCTAGGATTTTTTTAATATATATTCTTCATCTGCTTAAAATTATCCAAGCTATCCTCCTTCCTCCTCCTCCTCCTCCTCCTCCTCCTCCTCCTCCTCCTCCTCCTCCTCCCCCTCCTCCTCCTCCTCCTTCTCCTCCATTCCCTCCCCCCCTCCTCCTCCTCCTCCTCTCCTCCTCCTCCTCCTCCTCCTCCTCCTCCTCCTCCTCCTCCTCCTCCTCCTCCTCCTCTCCCCTCTTCAATATCACCCACAGAAGTGACCGATCATTACAAGGTCATATTGGGGTCACTCGCTGTGGTAAGGGTCATTAGAGAGGCGGGAATGATGGTAACTGCCCTAACGAGCGTAATGACAAGGGCGCGAGGTAGTTAGCGAGGCGGTAATCCTTCTGACGGGAATCCAGGACTGTAGGATGGATCGAGGATTCTAGTTTTATGATGTAATTCGGTGGTGTGTGTGTGTGTGTGTGTGTGTGTGTGTGTGTGTGTGTGTGTGTGTGTGTTGGATGAAGGGAAGGGAGGTTTGTCTGTATGTATATATGTATGTCTTATGTACACGTGATAAGTATGTGCACATTTCTACATGGATCACTTTCCTTACATGTGTACGTAAATATACCTCATACACACACACACACACACACACACACACACACACACACACACACACACACACACACACACACACACACACCACACACACACACACACACACACACACACACACACACACACACACACACACACACACACACACACACACACACACACACGTCACCTCTGCCTATATCAACACTTCATTCCATTTCAATTAATTTCACTTCATTTAATTTTACTTCAGTCCACACACGTCACAACTTATACCTTATGGACACGTCACTTGGGCAGGACACGTCACTTGGGCGGGACGCGTCACTGGGGGGGGGGGACACGTCACTGGGGCGGGACACGTCACTTGGGCGAGACACGTCACTTGGGTGGGACGCGTCACTGGGGGGGGGGGGGACACGTCACTGGGGCGGGACACGTCACTTGGGCGGGACACGTCACTGGGGCGGGACGCGTCACTGGGGCGAGACACGTCACTTGGGCGAGACACGTCACTTGGGCGAGACACGTCACTTGGGCGAGACACGTCACTTGGGCGGGACGCGTCACTGGGGGGGGACACGTCACTGGGGCGGGACACGTCACTTGGGCGGGACACGTCACTTGGGCGGGACACGTCACTGGGGCGGGACGCGTCACTTGGGCGGGACACGTCACTGGGGCGGGACGCGTCACTTGGGCGGGACACGTCACTTGGCTGGACACGTCACTGGGGCGGGACACGTCACTAGGGCGGG
>JACEEZ010020100.1:2306428-2326428 GCA_016584305.1 Chionoecetes opilio
TAAAGAAAATGTTAGAAACACGCTTATAAAAACAATATAACACTTTAAAAGCCACGGGAATATACTCACAAAATTAGGGGTCCATTTAGGTAAAATTTTACAGCCCACTACTATTACCATCCATCTACAGGCTGAGCAGTAAGGCTGCAGATCTACACAATAACCCTGTTTAGATGATAGTTTCAACCAGATTTTGTAAGGAAACATATAAGATCCAGCTTCCCAGCTATAGAGAGACAGGCAGTTTGCAAAGTATGACACCATTTCCCCAAAGAGACACACCGTTTACCACAGCATATAACACACGTTAACAATATGAACACCCACAGTTTATCTACAAATTGACACAGTTACCCACACAATAGAACACCCAAGTTATCCCACAACATATTAAACAACAGTTTACCCCACAACAATATGAACACACACAGTTTATCCCACAACAATATGAGCACACACAGTTTACCCCACAACAAATAAAAACCCCAGTTTTTTCCCACAACAAAATTAAACCCACAGTTTTTTCCTAAACAAAATGAAAACCCCCAGTTTATCCCCCAACAAATAAAACCCACCCTTTATCCCACAACAATATTTTAAACACAAGTTTTTCCCCCCAACAAAATGAACACACACAGTTTTTATCCCCAACAATTTGAGCACACACCCGTTTACCCCACAAAAATATTAACCCACAGTTTATCCCCAACAATATGAACCCCCACGTTTATCCTACAACAAAATTTAAAACCCCACATTTTTTCCCCCCAAACAAAATGAAACCACAGTTTATCCCACAACAATATGAACACACACAGTTTATCCCACAACAATATGAACACACACAGTTTTGGCTCTAATGTTCGTCGTCCCTTCCAGGTACTCTTAGTTTTGGGTCACATGCGGCCTCAGTATGTCTTCAGTCACTCCCGCAAGAACGCACCGCAGCTGATGGGCTTCGTAGCCTTGGCCATCGCCCTCCCGCCGCCCTCGGTCCACGAAGTCAGACTCGAGTCCGATATGTTTGTCACCAGATTAAATTTTGACTTCAGGATAGCACACTGCGAGCCTAAGTGAGTAGAAGACCGTTACTTCTGTTTTGTTTTTTTATTTGATATTTGTAGATTCGTTTATAAGTTATGTGGTGATGATAGTTGTAGAAATAATAGTTAGATGATAGTAGTAGTAATAGAAGTATCAGTAGTGGTAATAGCAGTAGTAGTAGCTTTGTTGATAGTAATAGTAGTTGTGGTAGTGATAGTATGATAATAATAAAAATAGTAGATATCGAATGGTAATAGTAGTTGTACATTAGTTGTTGCTGTGTCGTGATAGTAGTAGTAGTAGTAGTAGTATTTAAGCTATAAAAGTATTATCATCATTATCATTATTATTATTATTATCATTATCATTAGTAGTTGTGTTGTAGTAGTAATATCAGTAGCCGCAATGATGGTGATAATTGCAGCAACAGTACTTTATTGATATGATAAGAGGAGTTCTTTACTTGAACTCACCCTCACCCTTAGTTTACAATATCAAAGCTATAAATGAAAATGTTAAAAACGCTATATAAGAACATTGCAATAGCTTAAAAACCGAGCCACGGGAATACACTCTCAGAAATTAGGGGTTCATTTAGGGTAGAATTGTTATGCGGCACCATCTCTACTCTTTTTCATCCCTATCTACAGGCTGGAGAGTAGAGGCTGCAGATTCTACTCTCAATCTACCCTTTGTTTAGATGATAGGGTTTCAGAAGGGTAGATTTGTAAAGGTAGAAACAGGGTATAGTCAGATCGCCGCCAGCTATAGGGCAGAGCGGGGCAGGTTGCATGAAGGGTAGGTTGCATCATTGCCTCTAAAGGCCGGTTCCCATCAGTCCGCTTGTACGGCCGTCTTACAACAACACCGCTCAACAATGACGTCACCATCATCACCGCTTGAGTGGTATTTGTGGTAACTGGGCACAGTTGGCAACTCCGCTCGAGCGGACACCGCCGAGCGGGAGAGATGACTTGAATTTAACTTTGTACGGCGGCCGTACAGCGGTACGGCGGTGCGGTAGACTTTGTTGTGACGTCATTGTGACGTCTTTGTTGTTGTATGGCGGCCGTACAAGCGGGAAGGTGGGAACCGGGCTTAACTCGCATGTTATCACACGTACATCGTCTTAATACTACTACTACTACTACTACTACAATAAACTACTACTACTACAACTACAACAATAATAATAAGAAAAAAAGTTAATGCGAGTTAGAGGCAATGATGCAACCTGCCCCGCGCTCCCCTACATCTTATGCTCACGTGAATTACCAGTTGTTTCACGTAAGGCTTTAATAATCATGATTCTTATATTCTTTAATACGTATTTTGCAGGGTCGCCGATCTGCTGGACTATACGGCGGAGGAGCTGCAGGGCCGGTCACTCTACTCCCTGTGTCACGGGCAGGACGTGGAGAAGCTACGCAAGACACATGTGGACTGTGAGTTAGACTTTTGTTTTTGTACGTAAAGAATGGAAGGAAAACACTGTCAGGCCTCGAAAATATGCATGACATTATTATCAGATATGTGTTAGGTTGGATACAGTAATTTCTCCATGTTAATCCAAAATGACTAGGATAAAAGGGAAGGGGATAAAGGATAAAACTGTCAAGTCTCGAAAATATGCATGACCTTATTATCAGATATTTGGTAGGCTGGATACATTAATTTATCCATGTTAATCCAAAATAACTAGAATACAGTGTGTAACAAATGTATAGAGGTTGGCATTCAGCGTGCTTTTTGTCACCTATTTTCTGTTATAAACCTCTTAATCCAAAATAATTAAAATATGTAACAACAAATATATTTGGATTGGCACTCAGCGGGTTTTTTTATACTTATTTTTCTGCCCTAAGCTAGTTCATATGATTTAAAGAATTTTTTTTTAATTTATATAGTTTGTTTGAAATGTTTGAGACTAAAAAAAAATGTCTTCTGATGTCAAAATAAATAATGCGTAGCTAATTTTTATTATTGTAAGTATTGTCTCTATACTTGACGCTAATTTATAATGTTTGAGGCTATAAAATTAGTTCTTATGATGTAAGAAAAATAATGCGTAGCTAATTTTTATTATTGGAAGTATTGTGTCTCTATACTTGACGCTAATTTATAATGTTTGAGGCTATAAAATTAGTTCTTCTGATGTAAAAAAAATAATGCGTAGCTAATTTTTATAATTGTAAGTATTGTGCCTCTATACTTGACGCTAATTTATAATGTTTGAGGCTATAAAATTAGTTCTTATGATGTAAAAAAAATAATGCGTAGCTAATTTTTATTATTGGAAGTATTGTGTCTCTATACTTGACGCTATGCAAGGAAACTCATCAAATCTTAATCCATCATACATCTTCTACGTCATAATCCAAAATAACTAGAATATATAACAACAAATAAATATATAGGGACTGTGATTTCTCTCTTTTGTTATCCCTTTCTTCTGTCCTAATCCATTTCTTATGATGTTAAGAAATAAAGTGTAATTTATAACATTGGAAGTATTGTGTATCGATACTTAACACTATTTAACTCAATGAAAAGAGAAATAAGAGATATTCCTCCAAATGATTACCTCCCTTGGCTTTGATTTAACTCATCAAATATTGTCATGAGAAGGTGTAGCCCATTCTTCACCCTCACTCCTGACCTCACCTCACTGCCTTCACACCCTCACGCCTTTCACGCACTGTGTCCCCAGTGATCGAGAAGGGCCAGGTCATGAGCCCGTACTTCCGCCTCCTCAACAAGTCGGGCGGGTACACGTGGGTGCAGCTCTGCGCCACCGTGGTCGTCAACAACAAGAACGGAGACGAACAAAACATCATCTGTGTCAATTACGTCATAAGGTTTGTAGTAACTGTCCGTCGCTGGTCTGCCTTTGTGCGGTGATGGGACGGAATACAGGTGTGACTGCTGTGTTTTTGTGGTGATGGGACGGAATACAGGTGTTAGTGTTGTGTTTTTGTGGTGATGGGACGGAATACAGGTGTGAGTGTTGTGTTTTTGTGGTGATGGGACGGAATACAGGTGTTAGTGTTGTGTTTTTGTGGTGATGGGACGGAATACAGGTGTGACTGCTGTGTTTTTGTGGTGATGGGACGGAATACAGGTGTTAGTGTTGTGTTTTTGTGGTGATGGGACGGAATACAGGTGTTAGTGTTGTGTTTTTGTGGTGATGGGACGGAATACAGGTGTGAGTGCTGTCTACTGTGGTGATGGGACGGAATACAGGTGTGAGTGCTGAGTTTTTGTGGTGATGGGACGGAATACAGGTGTGAGTGCTGAGTTTTTGTGGTGATGGGACGGAATACAGGTGTGAGTGCTGTGTTTTTGTGGTGATGGGACGGAATGCAGGTGTGAGTGGCTGTCATGGTGTAGATGCAAAGTAGAGATGGATGAAAGGGTCAGAACTCATAATGTGATGTAGTTTTATTAAGACTGAGCCATGTCATTTGTTCTACTTGGATCATCATACATGGGTAATAGTTTAATAGGTGATAGTTAAATAGGATAATTATTGCATTTTTTTGTGAGCTGTATTACGCCTCTTGCTTTTTATTATAATGCCTTATATCATTTTAAGTATTGAAAATAATGCAGACCAAAAAAAACCAGCAAATAATTTCATTCCAGGTTGAATGGTTATATGCAATGAAAATTTATTACTTTCACTGTAAATATTTTGAAGTTAGAACGAGTGACTTAATACTGTAGTCCTTGTAGTGGCTGTGTTGTGACTGTGCACGCAAGACCAGGAAATGGTTTCCGTCACCTTTCAAAGAGAGGAAAATTGACAAATTGTTTAAAAAGAACCACAACAATGTAAGGAGTTTCATTTACACACTAAGCATCATTTTTTCAGCGTGATGGTGTTATATATGGATAATCTACAGGATTCTATTGCTGTTTTCAGTAGGGCTGAATACGAAAGCCTCGTGCTGGACAACACGCAGCTGGACCCCGCCCTGGCCAACCTCAAGTCCGACGACCTGGAGTACTCCAGCACCGCCACGCCGGAGCCCCTAGGTGGGTGCCCCCCCCCCCTATACACACAGAGCCTTTGCCAATATATGCGTGGTGCTCAGTTTTACCTCATGCATATACTTGTTTTTTTGCAAAAATGCTGGGGTTTTTTTTCTCTCTCTCTCTCTCTCTCTCTCTCTCTCTCTCTCTCTCTCTCTCTCTCTCTCTCTCTCTCTCCTCTCTCCTCTCTCTCTCTCTCTCTCTCTCTCTCTCTCTCTCTCTCTCTCTCTCTCTCTCTCTCTCTCTCCTCTCTCTCTCTCTCTCTCTCTCTCTCTCTCCTCTCTCTCTCTCTCTCTCTCTCTCTTTCTTTTTCTTCTTTAGTTTTGCTCTCATTTCCAACTTCGCTTTTCAATTAGAGTTTTCAAAAACAAATCCAATACTTGAGAATTGTTTTGTCATATGTAACTAAGCTCTGAAAGGCTCTCCTTCTCACCTCTGCCCCTGCCTCCCCCCAGAGGGCGGGTCGAGGACCAGTGAAGACACGGTGGGGTCGCCCCGGCCGCCGGTGTCCACCTCAGGCGGGGGAGTGGGAGACACACGCTCTCCTATGGGCCAAACAGAGTCCATCAGCACGCCACTCCGAGGTACACCAAGTGTTCCCTTAGACGGGGCTCAGATTAAAACGGAGGTAATAACATTGTGATTAACACCGTATTAACAATGGGTAGTGGCGCACTGTGCATGTCTGGGGATCCATTTGGGGTGTTGTGTTGACTTGTGTTCAGTCTGAGGTGATCGTTGGGTCCGCGCGGGGCTCACGTAGCATGTGGCGCAGCGGAAGGACCCACGCCTGGGCTCCGGGCACTCCTAGACACGCTGTAGGGAGATTAGTGTTACACAGGATTGATCTGGGGGAGTATATTATAGAGCTTTTGTGTCATACTACCTTGTGAATAAGTTATTAGCCATATGACTGATTGCAGTACAAGACAAAATAATATAATATACATCAGTGACAAATGTCAACACCCTTCGGCCACATATTTTTCAGTGTAGAGTTAGGACAAAATTTCAGATTACAAATTTTCCCTGTGGTCAATGATGCAGTACAAAATGCTGCTTCAGTGATAACTTTTTTTCCGCTGATAAAAACTACGTAAGTCATTAACTCACTAACTGCTAGGCAAGCAGGAGGTAGTAATTCACTTATTTGTGAACGCAGTTAAGTAAAGATACCAAATTTGCACATTTTCATTATTTTTAATAGAAAGATTGTATTTTGTGAAAAAAAAGTTATATTAAGGATTTGCTAGATGTTTTTAGCCTCGTTGAAAATTGTTTCAATAATTGACGATAGAATGCCGAATTGTACATATATATTTGTTTTTATTAAAGCACAAAAAGATGTTTTTCAGCTAGCTTTTGTGTGTGGCACTTGTCACACATTTCCTGCATTTTGTGCATAAATCTCCAAGTTTGCCAATATCCTTTAACCAAGATTCGGTAACAATTAATATACTAACATAACATACTAAATCTTTTGAACATATGAGCATAATCAATAATGTTTTACTGTATATTTTTTACCCATGAAATACCATCTATGATTTTAAACAAGTTCTTTGCCTCTCAGGCCACTGGCGCCCTATTGACTCCGATGGTGAATGCTGACCTCCCAGAAGACTCCGGTGGCGGGTGTGAGAGAGTCTCCTCCCCGGGACACATGTCTGAGCCTCCAGCATCCACGCCAGGCACGCCCCACGCCAGAGCCACGCCCATGATGACCACCACCCCTATCGAGGCTTCCCCGGGAGCCAACGTGCCCCCGCCGCCCCACAATGATGAAGGTGCCGTGAGAAGCCTGGAGGCGGCCATGACCAGACACCTGCCCGACGACACCACAGACTTCTCCACCGACGCCCTCCTAAAGGGCGGGGGCACGTCCACCTCCATGAACAACGCAGGGCAGCGCTCCACCATCCAGTGGGTGGGCAATACAGGTGGCCAACAAAGCTCAGCACTCCCAGCCTCCACTCTGCTGAGGCAGCTGTACGCCAGCCGGGAAAGTGTCATCAGGTCATCTGTACAGCGGTCGTATTACTCCGAGATGGGATCAGCCCTTCCAACTCCTCCTGGCTCTGAAAGCTATCAGGATGCTATGTTTGGCAAGGGGCATGATTTCCCATATCCCGGAGGTGGTCTGACAGCCTCTGGTTACCCCGACTACCACTCCGCCATGACCCCGCCCTCAAGTGTGTCTCCTCGTGAAAAAATGGCAGGAGATTGTGGTGACCTGCGTGGAGCCTCTGCAGGCTACCTGGGTGATGGTGGAGCCTTACCTGCCCAGCCTGTGCCCCTCAAGCCACAGGTGTACTCCTACGGCTCCTCAGGGATGCCTCTGGACTCATCAGCTTACTCCGCCCCACTCTCAGACCAAGCGGGACTGTATACGCCCTCCAGTTTTCACCTTTATCATACAAATGCAACAAAATCCACCTCATCCTATGACAGCCTACGTAGTGGAGGTTCTTGGTACGCTCCTTCGTCATAGCAACAATTCTCCTGTCAAGGCTCCTTAGAGACTGACTTCAGCATCAACATGCACCGCCACGGTTTTCATAAGTAAGGTGCGGGTGGGGTCAGGCTGTGGCGCTTCGTGTCCTGCAGTCTGATGAGTGTTATGGCAGTCGTACTCGTGTCGTGATGACGCTAAAGCAGAGATGCAACTGTGCTCAGCATAGGAGGAGTTCCAAGATACAGACTTGTATTGTGAGATAAACGGGAAGATTAACCAGCATAAAGTGAAGATACAAACTGAGAATTTGTACAGTTTTCGTTGGTGATCGAAGGACAGTGTTGATTACCCTCAGCAGTATTCAAGCAGCAGTATGCATGTAGGTTTTTAGTGCAGCAGTCATTACCTCTTCATCAGCCTGCGTGCTCATGCCTCTCAGCTGGCATGAAGGAGTGTGTCTGGTCACAGCTCTATTCATCCGTCTTCCAAGGGCTCACCAGAATACATATCGCCACTACTTTGTCCCTTCTGATGAGTGTGTCAGGATGCGCTGGTGACATGGGTCGTGTGGAGGGGAAATAAACTCATGAGAATGAGTTTAAACATATCGGTTTGCAATGGTTGGTCTCGGTTGGGCCTAAGGAAACTCTTCACTCTTTCCACGTAGAGTAATATATTGTGCTATAGTAAGGGTTGTAATGCTACATATTGTACATTTAATATCAACATTTTTTTCAAAAAAATATGAAAAGAAAATAAGCTAAAAGTTTCAGAGAAACATTGTAAGACAAGACAGTTACCAGTGAACTATGATATTACTGATGGGGAGTGATAGAGGTGATAGAAAATTCAACCTAAGCTTTACCTATTGTATAATTAATTTTATAAATACATATAGATATATATATTTGAGACTCCATGCTAATTCAGTTTCTGTTAATGCTGTTGTATTATAACAGTAATGAATATTTTATGAGTTTTAGAGTTCAGATAATAGAGCAAGGCAGGCTGATCAGTGCAATGTTCGTGTGTAGAGGGATGGGGAAAGTGACTGCCCGTGTCGGCGTGAGAACTGGCAACCCAAGGTGACTGACTGTTGGGAGCCGGGCGGTGATGCAGAAATGTCACCTTTGTCATAGTGCGGAAATAGTGTAATAGCTATGTTGTATCCATTGAAAAAACTTGACGCGTTCAACTGAAATATCCATGTAAGATATTGTACATAGTATTACTACTGGTAAAGACATTTTTTTATTTATGGTGCTTTGAAACTATTGTGAATCAACTGCTTGAAAGAAAAAGCAGATATTCTCTTGTCTTTTATTCTGTAAATATGACGTTTTGATCATTATTATTTAACTACTTAATGTTTAGTGCTTAAGATCTACACTTTAGACTGTGGTGAAACAATGACTAAGTGATTCCCAGCTCGTCTGTTTGATGTCAGCAGGAAAAGCGAGGATCACTGCGAGGCCGTCTGAAGCACTCACTCTGGCGGCTGTCCAGGCTATGGCGTCATGGAAAAGTCCAAATAACATGAAAAATTGTGAAAATTAATGAAATTGAAGTGTTGTAAATACGGAGTATCCATGCCCATGTATGATTGGAAAATATATAAGTCGAAAAAAGGAAAAAAAAGGTGAACAGAGTTTTGTTCGACATGCAGTGTTCTCAGCAATGCTAAGTGTGCAGAATTTTGGTGGAAAAGAAAAATGTATTGTGATTTGTTTTTTTATGATAATTGTGATAAAAGGTTGCATGGCGTCACCTTGTGTGATCATGAGTATGTGAAAGAAGTATTCTGAATTTAATGGCTTTAAACCATTGCACTCAACATTGTTTTGTATAAAACTACAGAATCTTCCCATGATGGAAACTGATGAACAAAAACAATCACGAAGTAATCAAGGCAATTGTCTCACCCTCCACTAACGTCCTAACATTTACTAGTTGTAACTAATACTGAGAAAACCCCTTCCATGCTCATTATTTTGTAGATTACGACTGATATTTTATTTATGAATTAATTATTGATGTGATTTAACAGGATGTCATATGATGTAGTAATCAATCACTTGGCTGGCAACAGCAACTGTGTATTTATCTTCGAAAATTTCTGGCGAGGCTGTTCATTGTTCATATGTGTTTTGCATTGCCCACAAAGGCAGACGTTTACCTGACCGTGTTCTTTCGAAATAACACGACGTCGGTAAAATGTTGGATGGAAATATCAGTAAGCAGCCTGCTACTGGATATTACTTTGTGTGTGTTAAGCGTCGTCTCTTTCCAAGACAGCCCATTCACGCGCGCAGGCTAACACGTCCCCAGTCTTAGATCAGTCCTTGACAACTTTGTGTTCTCTTGAGGCTTATCATCATTCTTCAAGAAACGCCTCGCAGACTTCATTGATATGGAACGATCCAAAAAAAACTTTCAAGTTTAAACCGTGGCCATCAACATTGTCATAAACATTGTATCTTGATGGGCGAAACGTGACTCATACTTTGTGAAGTAGGAGAAGTATCTGAAAATCAAAGGAAGTTTTCATTAAAGGCTGTAAACAAAAAGCCTGAAATCCAACTGTGTTCAATAGCGGGTTGCTTACTGCCTGTGAAAAGAAAAGAAGTTTTTGTGAGGTGATGAGTGGAAGAGCCACAAAGATATAGTTCATATACGGCATTTTTTCTGATTGATTAATGAAAATAAATTGTAAAGAACTAATAATGAACAGTTCATTATCAAAATTTGCTTACATAATTAATGATGCGTCTAATTCCAAGATTATTTTGACGTTTTTTATTCCATCTTTTCACTGATAAGTTGATTTCATTGTGACGTAAGATGCGTGTCAATCATGTGGTACAGAGGCTTAATTCTTGAGTTTGAATACAATTTTCGTGAATGTATATTATAAGTTGTTATTTTGGAGAAAAAAAATATATATATATATATTTAGCTGCCCTACGTACACGTGCATAGAGTTTGCCAAGTGCCAATGAAAGTACTTAATATGTGGGAAACCTTGTGGTCTTTGTTAAGGGAATACTCATTTGTAATCCTGTTCTATTATCAACAAAGGCTTGAAGCAACATGGAACTGTTTTACACATCACAGGATTGTCAATGAATATAACTAAAACTCATAACATACCTCATATGGAATCAGAGCAATGATGAACTGTTGGGAAAGGTGTAGCAGAACTTAAGGGATTGGCAAACTGTTTCCAGCTTTCAACATCGTGCCAGTTGCCGCCCAGGGACTGACTTCTGTCTCGATGCGAGAGGATAAAATACGACTCACGCTCCAAAGCCATTGAGTTTTCATATATACGTAACAAATGATTAACGGCTTCACAATCAAGATATCGTGAGTCATTTATTTAAGTTCAGCTTATTGCCATAAATCTAGAAGACTGCATTTCGTATTGGATATTTAAAAGTTTAACTGCAAGGCTACCAAAATCAACGCAGTAACATGATGGCAAATATCAATCTTAAATGCAAGGAAATTTACTACAAGATTCGCCACCCTGACCGGTTACAGTTACCGTATAGCTTTGGTATTACATTGCAGGTCAACTGAATTAAGAACGAGCCACAGAGGTACTGGTGGAGGGTGGGGGCTCGTTACCAAGGTCCATAGGGGGGCAGGGCGTGTTATCCCACCCTCGACCATGATGGCTGCAGGCTCGTTCTTTTCAATAGCTTTTACCTAAAATAATGGGATCGATTACTGGGTGATGTAATAAGGAAAAAGGCAGCTAAGAGAATCATCAAGCACATGAAGCTGAATTTGTCCCAACCAGAAAAGTGAGGTTATGTACGTACGTATTAGTGTGTTAATAGTTTTTGCAGGTCGATTTTTTTTCTTCAGAACGTTATGTAGTTAGGTTTAATATGTATGTACATGTGTATTATTTATCTCTCCGCAATGTATGTAAACCTAGAACTATTGGAATGACAGAATTGGGTTGGAAAGTCGTATCGTCAGGTTTAAATTGTCATCCACTTGTCTACACACACACACACACACACACACACACACACACACACACACACACACACACACACACGCAACACACACCACACACACACACACACAGCAACACCCACACACACACACACACACACACACACACACACACAGACACACAGCACACACACACCACACACACCACACGCACACACACGCACACACACCACACACAGCACACACACACACACACACGCACACGCACACACGCACACCACACCACACACACACCACACACACGCACACGCACACACACACACACACACACGCAACACCACACCACGCACACACACACCACACACGCACACGCACACCACACACACCACACCACAACACACCACACACACACACACACACAGCAACACGCACACACACACGCACACGCACACGCACACACACACACACACACACACGCACACACACACACACGCACACGCACACGCACACACACACACACACACACACGCCGCCATGGCTCGTGTGCGCAAGGACGTACCGTTACCAGTATTTTGGAGACATCAATGGCTGCCGGAGAGTTGACGTTTTATATGACACAGATAATCTACATTAATTTCCTCTGTCCACTCCACCCTATTTGTTACTCTTGGTTTTGCTCCTGAAAAGATGTAGAGGACTAGCCTTGCAGGGTTTGAGAATGCAACTGGTGTATGCATCTTTTCACAACTTAGGTATTAAGACCCCGCACTTTGAAGAAATAAACCTTGTTGTTACTGTATGTCACACTTATTCTTCCCACGGGAAAGAGTCGCCCTTGCTAGACCTGATTGAATTACCTATTTTTTCCGCATTTTGAGTGAGCACAAAGGTTGATGCAGTGAAGGGAAAGAGCAAGAGTGGCTCGAGTGGTAAGTTGTCAAGTACATTTTATTGTATCATGTATGTGCGTGCAGCTCTTCTTTAAGTTCGATGTTCCTGTGATCTCTGTTTCGTATCCTATAGGTAGGCAAGCTGAATGCAGTTTGCCATCCTCGATCTGAGTGGTTTTGGATCTCAAGCTAGCACAAGTGATTATTCGCATAAGGCATCACACTGTCACTTCCAAGCCTCCGCTCATAAAGGAATCTCACCTCATGATTAGAGACCGTCACGGTGGTTAGAGACTCTCTACTAATACAACTATGCGGCACATGCTTTGTAGTGGCTGACAGTCCTCCTAGCTTATAACTATCTAGCTGTTGTCTTAGTCCCCTGTAAGATGACAACCATCCGTCGGTACCTTGCAGGCTAAGGTCACGCAAGGGGGGTCATGGTGACATCGTGACCTCACTACCTGTATTGGTCATTATAGTAACAAACATCCACACTTTTCACTCTTTTCTTCAACTTCATTTCTCTCTGCTCATCTTGTTTCTTCCTAATTCACGATCACTCAAGCTACGAAACAACAAAAATGCAGGTTATCTTTGTTCTATGTCGCATGATGTTACCCCACTTCCATTTAATTTCAACCAAAGATCCTTCGAGTGTAAGTGAACTATTATGGCATTATTATATTATTTCCCTAGAAGATGTAGCTACTGAACCAGTGCTTGTAATGTTGTAAACCTTTATAATAACGTGAAGCATTGGTTCGAGGCATCGTTGTCAAACTACTATATTGTTGCTACGAGCAAAGTTTGCCATGCGAGTCAATCCTGGCAAAGAAACTATGATTCATGCATGCTGCTAATAAGGTGCAATCCTCTATAAATTGCTACGCCTGATACCTGGACACATGTGATGACGACCTACTTATTGCTCGAGACGACTCGGGACCTGAACAGACGCACTATATCCCATCTTGTTATATCTGGCAACTCATGTTCGTACCTCGTACTGAAATATGTATTCAAATTTAAGAATTTTGTACCCGGATGTAAGAACGGCTGGCGTAAGGGTGTGAGTGCCAAATGTTTGCATGTTTACCTTAATTACGAAGACGTGCAGTCGATAGCCATAAAACTTAATTTCCTTTTCCTTTTTGCTGTATTTCCTTTTTTCCTGTTTTTGGCAACTCAACAGTCAGATGGTCAGACCGTCACCACGCCGGCAGAGGCACACACACCGTGGTGGAGGGAAGGCGTGTGTCTGCCTGCTGCACACAAAAGGTAAGCCTGAAGCTATAATTGTACGATAAATACTTTCAGATTTGTGTAAAGCATACGGAAGTGATCGGGTGATTATCAAGGACATGTTTTCCTTAATCATAATCTGCCCTTAACATAATGAAGCAAAAATTATTCAGATAATACGCGAGTAGTAAGGCTAGTATATAGTCCCGACCAAGGATTATAAATATGTAGAGGTAGTTATCCTTGGTCCCGGCTGTCGTCCCTCACACGGTAGGCTAGGGATTGACGCGACGACTTTGAGGATTGGCGTCAACAAACCTATCAAGCTTCAGAGTGTGTGAGGCCCTTGAGGTGAGGCATCAGGCAGAATGACTCCACCTCATACCATTATAATTCCACGTGCGGACAAAGGAAGGATTGGCATTATTGACGCGAGTCGTGGGCTGTTCACCGCTGGTCACTCATGATCATTAATTTAGGGGAGATGTGCCTTTCTATGCGAGTAGTAGTCTGTTGGGTGCCGTAATGGGAGTGCAATATTCCGCCCGGAGCCCTCGCGCCACCCAACACGTCACCCATTACGTGCGTGTAATAGGTGCACTATACGCAATGGAACACTGAAAAGATCAGGAGGTGAAAGGATTTTGGTGTGCGGGTAAGCTCAGCCCTCCGTCCTCAGAAACAATGTATTGAGGCAAGAAATCGAGTTACTAAGGAGGAAGAAGGAACGAGTAATTGCAAGGTGGAGCACCTGCAGCTACAGCTACAGCTACAGCCACAGCCAGCTACAGCTACAGCTACAGCACAACACAGCTGGCCAGTATTTAAATACATTTATGTATTGAGAAATGCATTTATAAATACATTGGTTGTCATGTATTTAAATACAGTATTTAAATACTTTTATGAGTATTTAAATACATTATATTTAGATACTCATAAAGTATTTAAATACTGTATTTAAATACATGACAACCAATTTAAATACATTGTATTTAAATACTCATAATACACAAATTAAATCCTTTTTTATCAGTTAATTTGGCCATAAACCCGCCCAACTATCTGGCAACCCCGATGTTACAGTGAACCAGTGTTTTCAATTTAAAGAAAATTTCCTTATTATAAGGACATTTAGGTCTGAGAAGGAAATTTCTAAGGAAACCCAAAATCTAAGGAAATCTTAAGGAAATCCATTTTTTTCGGACATGTAAAATTTGTGTGCATTGTAAATGTATTTGTAAATGTATGTAACTACAATTGATGTATTTAGTATTTAAATACATTCGTACAATATTATATGTACGTACATGATTGGAATGGACTCAGTCGTCAGGTAGTCAGTGCGGAGTCAATAGGGAGTTTTAAAAGGAGGCTGGATAATTTCATGGATGGGGATGAAAGGTGGATGTAGGTAGTGTTAAGTAACAGGAACTAGCACGTACGTGTAGGTATCGCAGCTTCTTGTAGCTTCCTTGTTTTCTTATGTTCTTATGTGTCTCGTGGTAGCGGGTTGTCACCTACTACAGACTCAAGGGCTAATGCGACAAAGGTGAGCACCGAGGCCACGCGCAACATACCATACGCCCCCATTTATATTTTAACTATTAATAATAATTCGGGTGCGGCCGCACTGGGAGCGAGAATGCGAGCGTGAGCTTTATCAAAAATATTTAACGCTCTGGCCGCATAATAATGATATAATATATATGATATAATATAATGATTATAATAATTATAATAACATAATAACGAGAATTATATGATAATAATAACAATAGTAATAATAATATAGGAAAAAATTCCATAAAAGTCTATAGAGTTAGTGAAATGTGGCAAAGCGTCACCGCAGAGTTAGTCAACCACACTTGCTGCCCTGTGGCGACTTTCTTCGCTCACCCTCGCGCGCCAGCTTAATGTAAAAGCGAAGGCCGAGCTTCAAGTTAGATACTTGACACTTCTTCCTTCTTCTCTCTTGGATCACTCCCCCCTAGGTACCCACACCCTCTAAGGGGGCGCGCCCACCAGGTTAACAACCGCGGATATGTTCAGTAAATTCAGCTGCTGTCCACGTTTTATGAATTTAGATTTTTTTCCTGTGTCTACAAAATGTTTAAGAGAATGACACAGAGTGAATAGATAATTTATTATAACGTAACTTTATGCTACTCAGATTTGATCATTTCTAAACAATCACTTACCAGATACAAACCTCAGCTAGATCAAGAGAAAATCTATATGCTGCTATATAGATACCTACAGTTGGGTGGGGAGAAAACACTCAATGAAACAGAAGCACTTTATTTCTCTTAGGTTTTGGCTGTTAGCGGTGAAACATTCGTCAGAGATAATTGTCCTACTATAGTCTATTATTTTTAGAGAGGCGAAAATCCCATTCTATCATAAGGTCTCATAAGAACATAAGAACATAAGAAAATAAGGAAGCTACAAGAGGCCGCGAGGCCTACACGTGGTAGTTCCTGTCACCTAACACTACCTACAAACCACCTTTCATCCCCATCCATGAACCTATCCAGCTCCCCTTTAAAGCTCCCCAATGACTCAGCACTAACTACCTGTCTACTGAGACCATTCCATTCATTCACCACCCTATTTGTGAACCAGTTTTTCCCTATTTTCTTTCTAAATCTACGCTTTTCCAGCTTGAATCCGTTACTTCTTGTTCTACCCTGGTTAAAAGCCGTAAGAACTTTTTCTACCTCTCCTTTATTAAATCCCTTTATCCACTTAAAAACTTCTATCAGATCGCCCCTTACTCTGCGTCTCTCGAGTGAGTGTAATTTTAATAACTTCAATCTCCTCTCATAACTAAAGTTACGCATCCCTTGTATCATTTTGGTCACCCTTCTCTGCACTTTTTCTAACAACATTTACGTCTAACGTCTAACGTCTAACAACGTCTCCATCCTGTAATATGGAGACCAAAACTGAACTGCATAGTCTAGGTGAGGCCTGACTAGAGCCAGATAAAGCTTTAGAATAACTTCCGCACTTCTACTTTGAACACTTCTGGTAATGAATCCTAATACTCTATTAGAGTGAATTCCATGCCTGAATGAACCTCCCTTTTGAAACGGGAAGACCTTGAATATCTTCAAAAAAAGTTATTTTAAGCTCATATTTGAACAATTATAGAGAGCACATTTTTCATTCCATTCTTCAAATGGTTAATATTTGAGGTAGATATCATTACTTTCTAAATGTATAGCCCGTCAGGGTGGCAAGGTTGGTAGAGACGTGAGCTCGCAATGTGTAGCGTCCCTGTGCATTCGGTCAGCGGTTCGAGTCCGCCTAGTTCGTGCTGATGTGGCGGCGCTTTGTATAGTCAATAACCTTGTAGTTGGTACTTGCAAAGTGTCTAGATAGGATGAAAATCTTATCTTATCTTCTAAAAGTATAGCGTAATTCAAGTCTCTATCATTCTTGGTGCGTGAATGGGTAGACCATGAGAATGCGAGAAAGAAAAAAATCTTTTTTTCCTTTTTCAAACCAAGGCCCACTCAGAGCTCGTTCTGTGCACATATATAGTGGATAACGTCAATGATATCACCAGTAAAAATGAACACTCCGTCCATAATTAACTGAGATAGAGGGTAACAAAGTGTAAAATAGATACAAATTGTAAGAGTTACCGCTCTCATACTTTTTGACATACCCATACCGGGCACTAATTGAATAAAGGCCACACTAATGCCGTCTAAATGCAACCATTTGCAATCCCCAATGAAGCTTAGTTTTTTAATAATAGTCATTCAAAAATTTTATTAAGTCGATTTTTTTCAATTTTCAGCAGTCTGCCCTCAAACCCCCAATGGGGAGTTTTCAAAGCTAAGCCGCCAGATGTCCCTCGCGCATCTCACATCCTCAGCACTTTCAGGCTGAATGATCTATCATTTACCGTAAATTCTCTGTACTTCTTTGGGACATCAGAATTACCCTTCAATACAACAACTGAAACAGTTCTTAATAAAAAATGTAGTTTATCATTTTATTTGTCTGCACTTGGTGAAAATATTGGCAAAACAATTGAATATTTGAAAACTCAATCTTTAAAAATCGTCTTTTCATAAAAAAACGCAAGTTCAAGCAGAATGAGGCTTCAGGAAATATCTACTTGTATGTAAGCATTCACTGAGTACCTGTTTTGGGTGTGTCTGTCTGTCTTGCGACGAACATTTAACCAAAACAGAGTGTGGCGTTCAGCATCTCCACAGAAACCATCCCGCCGGCAGGATCTGTTATCATCCACTTTCCTGTAGACACCACACGGGTAGGAACTCAGCACAGCGCCCCCGCTCCTTACCTCACAGCTCATATCTCTGATACTCCTAACTCCTCAATACCAGAAACTGTCATCCTAACTATTATCACCCGCTTATCTCATCACACTCTCTATCCTCTACTGGAATATTCGTGGCATCCGCTCCCACATACCGTTTCCCACATAAAGGAGACTTTTGTCTTTCGAGACGGAAATAGTAAACAAACGCTCTCAACTGTCTTCCATCCCGGACTGTTCGTTGAGGTGCCAAGCACTTAAATTACTTCTTGGTTAAATGTTCGTCGCAAGAGAGACATATACACCCAAAACAGGTACTCAGTGAATGCTTACATACAAGTAGATATTTCCTGAAGCCTCATTCTGCTTGAACTTGCGTTTTTTTATGAAAAGACGATTTTTAAAGATTGAGTTTTCAAATATTCAATTGTTTTGCCAATATTTTCACCAAGTGCAGACAAATAAAATGATAAACTACATTTTTTATTAAGAACTGTTTCAGTTGTTGTATTGAAGGGTAATTCTGATGTCCCAAAGAAGTACAGAGAATTTACGGTAAATGATAGATCATTCAGCCTGAAAGTGCTGAGGATGTGAGAGCCTGAGAGACAGGCTTGAGCGTGAGCTTATTAGAAAACTCCCCATTAACATATGGACAAGCTTATTCTATCATATACAAGTTTTGAAAAAAAATATACGGAAAAAAAAAAAAAAATCATGCCCCAAAAAAGTATATAAGAGACGTTATTTTGAGAAAATTTTGAGAAAGAAAATTTTTCCTGTGGAAACACTGAGGCAAAGTGTCCGTAGGCAAAGTGTCCGTAGGCAAAGTGTCCGTAGGCAAATTGTCCGGTAGGCAAATTGTCCGGTAGGCAAAATGTCCGGTTGGCAAACTGTCCGGTAGGCAAACTGTCCGGTAGGCAAATTGTCCGGTAGGCAAATTGTCCGTAGGCAAAATGTCCGGTTGGCAAACTGTCCGGTAGGCAAACTGTCCGGTAGGCAAACTGTCCGTAGGCAAACTGTCCGGTAGGCAAACTGTCCGGTAGGCAAACTGTCCGTAGGCAAACTGTCCGGTAGGCAAACTGTCCGTAGGCAAACTGTCCGGTAGGCAAACTGTCCGTAGGCAAACTGTCCGTAGGCAAACTGTCCGGTAGGCAAACTGTCCGTAGGCAAACTGTCCGGTAGGCAAATTGTCCGTAGGCAAACTGTCCGTAGGCAAACTGTCCGGGTACCATAGAAAGCTATCCCGCTGTTTCCCTGCATCCATGACGGCAACCTATCGCTACGTAATGGGTCTCAGGGTAGCTCGATCTGTGGTAAAGTAGATATGTGTGTTTCCAGGCACCGTCCATGGGTTCGAATCCCGTAGATAACACTATAGTCGCCAGTCACTTGCCACTGCACTAATGTCGCCAGGCACAATATATTACGAATGTTAGCACCACTACAGACTTGTATGTGCCACTGAAGACATGTAAAAATCAATTTTTTACCTGAGAGAGTGCACACTGTGCCCAAAACAAACTTCACAATATGGCCCACCTATGGTACCCTCATGAATACTTAACTCAGATAATAAGGGTCATTTAAGGTTTTTTATAAATTTTTGACTGTGATCCCCCCAGTTCGGTGTGACCCCACCCCACCCTACCTCTTAGTCATGAAGTCTACCCTGTTGCTCGCATGTAGTTCACTGAGGGTGGCGCTGCATCCGTGGTGGCATGGTGGCGCGAAATTTGAATTAATTTTCGCGTTGTAGCCTTCGTACGGTGATCGTTCGGTGTGACCCCACCCCACCCTAGTGTGATGTACATAATATAAACTACTGTGCATGTCTTTTCAGTGGCACATATAAGTCTGTGATGTGATGCTAAAATTCGTAATATATTGTGTCTGGCGACATTAGTGCAGTGGCAAGTAACTGGCGACTATAGTGTTATCTACGGTAAGCGTCAAACCTTATCTCGGTAAACATGATTAGATTTGAACATGTTTTAATAAGTATTAGTTTTGATCCCATGAAGTATTTGGGAATCCTTTCATTACAACGAGGCAGGATTAA
>JACEEZ010020100.1:2331428-2363928 GCA_016584305.1 Chionoecetes opilio
GAAAATGTTGCAAATCGTTTGCACAATATGTCACTTTATGAGGTTAGAATCACTGACAATTAAGAACGTTTAATTCAATTCCCCCCCGTGCATTCATGCAGTGTTTTCGTAGCAAGAGTGTTTTTACTTGTGTGAAATTTCGGGCAAATCAACAACTCTGCCCCCCAAACCAACGAGTCCCCATACGCCTATGGGTGTAGGTGCGAGACGGTGGTTTAAAATGTTTATATCCATATAAAATGAATCGGTTTGTGAATGAGAATTTGCTCCCAAATATACGTCAAATTGCAGGAATAGCATGCAAAAACCTTAAAAAATGTTCTGAGGCCCTTGAGTGGGCCCCAGACCCACGCCGTGAAGGGCTCCGCACCTACGGCGCTCGCCCCTACGTCAGTCCTGAGATGTTACAAGTGAAAAAGCAACCCGTGCAAACATAGGTTTAGAGCCCACCTAGCCTAGGGGTGATGGGCCTGGGAAAAATGTGCATTTTGGGTAACGGCCCCAAAAAGGTTGGGAACCTCTGCTCTATAGGAAGAAAGGCAATAGAATATACATAAACAAAAAAAATGTATTCATATGTAGAATTTCCCAAGAAAGACAATGGTAATAGTCCCAATTCTCAAAATTAGGCCCCGCCCCCTTAAAATGGCCGCGCGCGTGCAGAATATAGAAAAAAGTTAAGTCAATTCGTATACATTGGCCAGAAGCGAACAGCTCTATCATCTAGATGAAATTTAGCAGACATTTGTTATATATGTTCAAAACAGTCGAAGTGAATAACTTGGAATATTTATAGAATAATTTTGTCACCTCTTTTCAACCCAGTCAACGACGGGTGTTTCTGCTAGTGTCATATAAAAATTAATTGTATAGACTCACAACTCACCAAAATGGACTATTGCACAACTGATTTGAAGAAAAAAAAATCTTCCACGGTACCTTGCCATGCCTTGGCTTGTGCTGAAACGACGCCACATCTTCTACTAACCTTCAAACCTTGGCAAGCTGTTACTTGGGTCAAAATCACGGACAAGTATTATCTAATAAGAGTAAATAAAGTGCTGCTCCGCTGTTGCCATCAGTGCAGTCTAGACCACGGGACGGGCGCCTCTCCCAGCCCTCTCACAGACAGCAGCCAGACTAGGTTAGGGAGGTTAGGCTAGGTTATATAAGGTTAAGGTTAGGTTTAGTTTAGCTTTATTTTAAACTAAACTATTCCTAACCTTAACCTAACCTAGCCTGGCTGCTGTCTGTGAGGGAAGACTGGGAGAGGCGCCCGTCCCGCGGTCTAGACTGCGCTGTGCTGAGGGCGACGGCGGAGCAGCACTTTATTTATTCTTATTAGATAATTTTTGTCTGTGATTTTGACCAAAGTAACAGCTTGCCAAGAGGTTTGAAGGTTAGTAGAAGACGTGTATGACAAAATATTAGTCCTTCATAGGGTAGTAAGCGAGATATGGCAGGGGCGATAAAACAAATTTTTACCTTATATTCTTTTTTCATTATAATTTACCCGCACTATTGAGCTTACCCGCACTCCCAGATCTTTCTCACCTTCTGATCTTTTCAGATCATTGATTGACATGTTCTGCATTTTACAGGATTGTGCAGCATGACAGAGGCAGAGAGAGTGCAGTAAGACATCAGCCTCAAGACTGTTTTGTGTTGCCCACATGTAATGAAACATTGGTAAGAAAACATTTTGAATATTTAATTACTTTGCCAAAGTTGGAGACAAAATAATATTACACTCTATTATCAAATCTGTCGAGATTATACAGTGCTTGCACGATTTTCTAGGTTAGGTTAGTTATTACAAATTTTCTATAACTAGATGAGATTTCATATAAGGTCCATATTCAACACATTGCAGTGATCAAAGCGGGGGTAATATGAATTGCACACTTACATATACCTAAGTGATAGACTCTCAGTCATGGAATGTAAACAAAGTAAATCTAATTATGACTAGATTGCACAGGACTTTGGTGAACATTAAGCTAGTCAAGCCACACAAGACTAGACACCGGCTTTCTTCAGCAGTTCATCCGCAAACTCCTCAAGATCGGCACTAAATCTGTGAAGAGAAATAACACAGTTAGTGAAGAGTATTTTAAGTGCTTGCTGAAAACATCCCTCCTTCATCTACAAACCATATTAAATTTATCACAAAGCTAAGAAGTCTTCTGTTCAGTCTGTGGAAATTATCAAACTTCTACACATTATTTATGGCAATGTAGAATACAGGCACCGTATTGGCTGTTTAACAAAACATGAGCCAAGCACTGGAGGTACA
The DNA here is from genome assembly GCA_016584305.1 of Chionoecetes opilio. NCBI lineage: Eukaryota > Metazoa > Arthropoda > Malacostraca > Decapoda > Majidae > Chionoecetes > Chionoecetes opilio. The sequence goes on from JACEEZ010020100.1 coordinate 2,333,725, forward strand.
AGGAGGTGGTGCCACTGTTTCCAAGGAAGTGGTCGGCTTTTAACAGAGATGAAACTCATGAGCTAGGACTGTCATCTATATCATTTAATCTTACAAAGTAGAAATCATTTGATGAACATACAAAATTCAAACAATTATTACAGAACATGGAAATAAAATATTCACAAGAATACAAACATTACAGGACTCTTAAGACAAAATTAACAAATATAATAGTTTGTGATTGTTATGAAGGCAGCATTCCTGTATATACTCAACTGAAAATGTACTCGTTAAAGTTTGATTGAAGGTCAAGATTTGATGCAATATCTGTCAATGAAGAGTGAGTGACCTTACCTACCTGTTGTTGTAGTTGGAGGAGGGACGGGACTCCCGGGACTCTTCACTGTGGCCGTTGATGCCGGGTATTCCTGCCGGGTATTCCTCACTCTCAGGGGAGGACAGGCCGTCTGAAATCACCCCCACGCTACAGCCACCGCCCTCAGTGTGTGGACAATATTTTAACCATATTTTACGCCCAGATTTTTCCTTTGATGATATATAGAATGTCTGTTGTCGGCCATATAATTACGAAAAGTAACTGAATATACCAAATAAGCTAGTGGACAAAATACTAAACAGGTGATATCTATAAAATATTGCCGATATTAATTAAAATTCTCTAATGGTACCCAAATTACGATAGAAATTACGTTCTGGGCCTCAAGGGGTTAAACAGGTCAATATCTCCCACACAAATGGGGTGACGCCCAAGAAAAAGCACAATGCACTGAGTCTCATTCAAAATTCAATAATATAAAATAAAAAAGGATTAAAATTTTCACACAAATTTATTGAGCAAAATAAAAAGATTGTAGTAATTTTTTGTTAACCCCTTGAGACCCAGATCGTAATTTCCATTGTAATTTGGGTACCATTAGATGTTGTTTTTTGTGAATAAAGAAATATGTAATTGATATGACCTGTTTAGAAGTCTTGTTCAACTAACTAATTTGGTATATTAAGTTACTTTTTGTACTTTTATGGCTAACAACATAAGATTTTTCATAGCCAAGGAAAGACCTGGGCGTGAAGGGGTTAATACAGAGCTGCTTCCTGTCCAAAATATCCACACCTAAGTATGTAGATTTAATTTAGCCAAAGGTTTCCTGTTTGTACACACCTTTCCAACCTCTATAACAATATTTGGCAGACCTCCCTACCACCGGCCCACCAGAGCTGTACATGCAAACACCACCTGGCTCAACTTTTGACTTTCTCTGACCTGACCTGCACACACTATTCTTGCCTCTTGCTCCCTAACACTAGTCTTCATCGCCCTCACCATTTCTATAATAATATAAGCGAAAGTGTGTGTGTGTGTGTGTTTATAGATTCCGCCCCCCATGGCGCAATCCCATCATATGGCACAGTTTTGGAATCAGGTTGACCAGGGGAAGGTTTTAAGGCCATTTTGGGGATGATCCGATCACTTTTTTTCTTAGCAGCATATTAGCGAGAATTGTGAAAAAAAAGTGGGTTGCGAGAATTGAGGAAACCTTGATGTAGGGTGATGGGTAATGGGTGAGTGAATGGGTGGGGTGATGGGTGAGTGAATGGGTGATGGGTGAGGGAATAGGTGGGGGGTGATGGGTAATGGGTGTGTGGTGAGTGAATGGGTTGGGGGTGATGTGAATGGGTTGGCGTTAATACATACATTTCTACATCCATGATTTCAGGAAAGCTAGAAGGGGCTATCTGGAGAGTCTGTGTTTGGTGGGCCGGCCAAAGGCCCACCAAACACAGGTGGTGGGCCAAAGGCCCACCAATAGTCCTCCGCAGGAGCTAGCCAAAAAGTCCGCCCAGAGGGCGGCTTTGCGGCTAGTGATCCATAAAGATGTCAAACAACCACAATGACATCATACACTCATCTTTTAGATCAACTTTACTGCTAGGAGCCAATTTCCTACTTTACCATCCCTCAGGGTCATAAAATGTGTCAGTAAGCTTTTTCAGATGAAAGATTACGAGTCCCACCTGAATAGAGTCCCTGAGATTACGAGTCCCACCTGAATAGAGTCCCTGAGATTACGAGTCCCACCTGAATAGAGTCCCTGAGATTACGAGTCCCACCTGAATAGTCCTGAGATTACGAGTCCCACCTGAATAGTCCCTGAGATTACGAGTCCCACCTGAATAGTCCCTGAGATTACGAGTCGTACCTGAATAGTAGGGTCCCAAAATGCAAAAGTTTTGAAATGTTGCACGCTGGTGTGTTATTCCGGTTCTCTCATAGTAAAACAGTATTGCGTTGAAATTTTGGGCAAATTGAGTAATATTTAGGGTTCCCAACATAGTGAACATTTAGGTGACGTGACTGGAATTTCAGGATTTTTCTAAATTTCCACTTTTTTTTTCTCCCTCAGGTTATCAACATGGCAACAAGAGCCGCTAGTAATCTGGCTGATCGACAAGGCTCCAATTGATGAAATCACCGGAGCCCGGCTACCATTGAAGGAGCAGGTCCTCCTCCGCTACTACCACCACCACCGGGAGATGAGGAAGACGGGGAGCAGGAAGTCGGTGGTGGAGGAGGTTCTCCCCTTCTGGTCGCACGCCGGGATTCCGACAACTACAGTAATACACGCCGGCACGAAGCTGTCAAAGCTGGTAAAGGCGTACAATGACCTCAAGAAGAACAAGAACAAAGACAGGCTGAAACATCGTATGGATGAGATTTTCAAAGGAGACCTCCAAGAAATCTTCGACCTCGCACACTCCTCCTCTCTCCAACGGGCAGACGTGAAGGACGAGGACAAGGAGTTCCTACGGAGTCAGAGAGAAGACAGAGGGGAATCATCCATGGCTGGAATTGACCTCGTGACAGCGAAGAAGGTGGAGAAGCAGGTCGAGCGCGGAACTCGACTCAAGCGGCTCCGCGAACGTGAAGACAGCGACATTGCCAGGCTGACTGAAAGGGCGGAAATCCCAAGCCAAAGCAGTAGCAGCAGCAGCAGTCCTGTGTCGACGACGTCATCACCGGCTCGTGGATCCCGAAGCCAGAGGAAAAAACTCAAACAGTCGCCATCGATCTCCGCGAAGGATCTTAACCTCATTTCAACTTGGGATCGAGAGAAGTTGTCGGTGCGGCAAGCAACGTCAACGTTCACAGCTACCGCTCAAGTTCTTGGAATGGACATTGGGACATCCGTCTCTCCTACCTGTTCCTCGGTGGTGAAGGTCCAGCCAAACCATTCAGCCATCCTGGAGCTCTCCATCAAGCCCGGTGGATGGCCAAGGCCATCTACTGCCTCAAGCTTCAGATGCTGAAATCCCAGCTGTCGCTGACTGGTCGAGAGAAGGCCGGAGTGGAACGAGTGGCCCTCTTCGTTGCTCTGGTGTACTGCAAGCAATGGCATGAGGCACCGATCTCTGTGAAAGCTCCGTTGAACCCGGCATTGTGGGAGGAGGACGACCGATTCAAGGACGCTCGGAAACGGGCACTTGGCCTCCGAGTGGTCAACGATGCAGCGGAGCGGGGCATCGTCCTAGTCCAGCGCTACCTGGGGTCCACAAAGTCGGCCGCACAGGAGAAGTATCTCCTCCAGTTAGTCCACCACCATCGGAAACTTGTGGGGCGGGAAAAAAGGGAGGACCTTTAAAAGAAGGTTTTCTGAATGGAAACAATGAAAACTGTCTGTTTTGGTTTCCTTATAAGTTTCTTTCTAAAAATGTGGGATGTTTTGAGTTTTTTCTTTGTTTTTGAAGGTTATTAAAAATTGTTCAGTTTGTCGCGACCCCTAAATATTCTTCGAATTTCATCGAATTTCCCAGGAACTCTTCTGATGCATGTGTGAACAGAAGTAAAAAGCGAGCAAGTGAAAAAAACATGTTTCATTTTTTCCCTCTATGATCTTGGGACACCCTACTGAATAGTCCCTGAGATTACGAGTCGTACCTGAATAGAGTCCCTGAGATTACGAGTCCCACCTGAATAGAGTTCCTGAGATTACGAGTCGTACCTGAATAGAGAGTCCCTGAGATTACGAGTCCCACCTGAATAGAGTCCCTGAGATTACGAGTCCCACCTGAATAGTCCCTAAGATTGCGAATCCCACCTGAATAGTCCCTAAGATTGCGAATCCCACCTGAATAGTCCCTAAGATTGCGAATCCCACCTGAATAGAGTCCCTGAGATTACGAGTCCCACCTGAATAGTCCCTGAGATTACGAGTCCCACCTGAATAGTCCCTGAGATTACGAGTCCCACCTGAATAGTCCCTGAGATTACGAGTCCCACCTCAATAGAGTCCCTGAGATTACGAGTCCCACCTCAATAGAGTCCCTGAGTTACGAGTCCTACCTGAATAGTCCCTAAGATTGAGTCCCACCTGAATAGAGTCCCTAAGATTGAGTCCCACCTGAATAGAGTCCCTAAGATTACGAGTCCCACCTGAATAGAGTCCCTGAGATTACGAGTCCCACCTGAATAGAGTCCCTGAGATTACGAGTCGTACCTGAATAGAGTCCCTGAGATTACGAGTCGTACCTGAATAGAGTCCCTGAGATTACGAGTCGTACCTGAATAGAGTCCCTGAGATTACGAGTCGTACCTGAATAGAGTCCCTGAGATTACGAGTCCCACCTGAATAGAGTCCCTGAGATTACGAGTCGTACCTGAATAGAGTCCCTGAGATTACGAGTCGTACCTGAATAGAGTCCCTGGTGGTCCAGAACATCAGACTGGTGGAGGAAGGAATGGCCGAGTCCCTCCCCCCCCGCCATGTCCTCCCCACCCATGGTGTCAATGTTCTCCGCCTCCTCCACCATGTCAAGCCACTGACTGTTGTACCAGCGGAACTTGTGACATTGGATCCTCACCGCCCACTCGTTGTCGTTCTCCTGTGGGAGCAGAAAAATGTCAGTCAGTTATCACTTCAAACAAGACAATGCTCAAGACATTCATTGTACTTGGTTGTAATCTCTACGCTCCTTACTGGACTCTAAATATATTAGAGTACAAAGCTGGAAGTACCAATTTAACTCATACCAGATAAGTCTCTACAATATACCGACTTATAAAAACATGAGGTGATCACTGTTAATTAGGAAGTAGGAAGGAAGGAAAGAAGAGGAAGGAAGATTGAAGGTAAGAATAAGAAGAAATAATATAAAACTGGAAGATGATCACTGGTAAAAGTAGGAAGGAAAGAAGGAAGGAAGGAAGGAAGATTGAAGATAAGAAGAAATAAGATATAACTGGCAGATTGCTGACCACTGTTAAAACATAAAATATCAAGCAAAAGGTTACGCCACCACTGTTAAAACATAAAATATCAAGCAAAAGGTTACGCCACCACTGTTAAAACATAAAATATCAAGCAAAAGGTTACGCCTCCACTGTTAAAACATAAAATATCAAGCAAAAGGTTACGCCTCCACTGTTAAAACATAAAATATCAAGCAAAAGGTTACGCCTCCACTGTTAAAACATAAAATATCAAGCAAAAGGTTACGCCACTGACAATGACAGTCTGGAAACTTTATAAGGTATTTCCAGAGAGAGGCTAACTTATTAAAAACATTTACTACCTTACTTGTACCTTAACCCAACTACAGTGGTAACTCAGGCCGAGGAAGACAACCTTAACCTTTGCCTGTTTTGATCTGGCATCTCATCCCCACACACACACACACACACACACACACACACACACAAACACTTACATGGTTAACCCCTTCACCCCCAGATCTTTCCTTTGCTATAAATAATTGTACGTTGTCGAGCCATAAAATTACGAAAAGTAGCTGAATATACCAAATTAGTTAGTCGACAAGGATACTAAACAGGTCATAGCTATAAAATATTGCTTATAAGTCACTAAAAATCGTCTATTGGTAGCCAAATTACAGTGGAAATTACGTTCTGGGTCTCAAGGGGTTTAATAGTCATAAGAATACACTCCTACACTACACCAACGAATAAAAATGAACTCACACCAATGATGTCCAGCGTGGTGTCACACACTCGGCGAATCTCGGTGTTCTTGTCGTGCATGAGGTCAATAAGGTAAGCCGGGACCTCGGTGGTGGAGATGACCTCTGGCCGGGTTGCCTCGTGTCGGGTCAACTGGTAGAACACGTACACTATCTGCAGCACCATTTCGTCATCCTCTTGCTTGGCTATAACAGGAAACCAAGAAGAACATAAGAAAATAAGGAAGCTACAAGAGGCAGTAAGACCTACACGTGGTAGCTTCTGTTCTGTTCCTGTTAGAAATCAAGCTGATCAAAGTATCCTCAGGCAAAGGATGTTAAGGTGTAATATTAAAGTTATTATCTAATTATTTGATAAATATTAGATACAAAATTTAAAGCCATGTCACTTTAAGGCTTAGAAGGAAGAGTTATAATGAGCTTTAAGACTTAGAAGGAAGTTAACGGGCTTGACTTAAAGAGTATACGAGCTTTATGACTTAAAGGAAGTATACGAGCTTATGACTAAAGAAATAACAGAGCTTTATGACTTAGAAGGAAGAGTTTATCAGAGCTTATGACTAGAGGAATTATCGGGTTTTGACTTAGAAGGAGAGTTATACAGAGCTTAAATGCTTAGAGGAGTACGGACTTAAACTTAGAGGAGTTAACGGAGCTTATGACTTGAGAAGTTATACGGGCTTTAGACTCAGAAGGATTTACGGAGCTTTAGACTTAGAAGGAGTTATACAGAGCTTAGACTTAGAGGAGAGTTATACGATCTTTAGACTTGAAGGAAGAGTTATACAGAGTTTAAGACTTAGAAGAAGTAAGAGCTTAAGACTTAGAGGAAGTTACAGAGCTTAAACTTGAGGAAAGTATACGAGCTTAAACTGAGAAGGCAATGTTTTTCCAGAGCTTTAGACTTAGAAGAAGTGATACAGAGCTTTATGGCTAAAGGAGGTTACAGAGCTTTAAGACTTAGAAGGGAGTTATACAACTTTAAGATAGAAGGAGAGTTACAGAGCTTAAGACTTAGAAGAAGAGTTTACAGAGCTTAAGACTAGAAGAAGTTATACAGAGCTTTAAGACTTAGAAGGAAGTTATACGGAGCTTTAAGACTTAGAAGGAAGAGTTATACAGAGCTTTAAGACTTAGAAGGAAGTTATACAGAGCTTTAAGACTTAGAAGGAAGTTATACAGAGCTTTAAGACTTAGAAGGAAGTTATACGGAGCTTTAAGACTTAGAAGGAAGTTATACAGAGCTTTAAGACTTAGAAGGAAGTTATACGGAGCTTTAAGACTTAGAAGGAAGTTATACAGAGCTTTAAGACTTAGAAGGAAGTTATACAGAGCTTTAAGACTTAGAAGGAAGAGTTATACAGAGCTTTAAGACTTAGAAGGAAGTTATACAGAGCTTTAAGACTTAGAAGGAAGTTATACGGAGCTTTAAGACTTAGAAGGAAGTTATACGGAGCTTTAAGACTTAGAAGGAAGTTATATGGAGCTTTAAGACTTAGAAGGAAGTTATACAGAGCTTTAAGACTTAGAAGGAAGTTATATGGAGCTTTAAGACTTAGAAGGAAGAGTTATACAGAGCTTTAAGACTTAGAAGGAAGTTATACAGAGCTTTAAGACTTAGAAGGAAGAGTTATACAGAGCTTTAAGACTTAGAAGGAAGAGTTATACAGAGCTTTAAGACTTAGAAGGAAGTTATACAGAGCTTTAAGACTTAGAAGGAAGTTATACGGAGCTTTAAAACTTAGAAGGAAGTTATACAGAGCTTTAAGACTTAGAAGGAAGTTATATGGAGCTTTAAGACTTAGAAGGAAGTTATACGGAGCTTTAAGACTTAGAAGGAAGAGTTATACAGAGCTTTAAGACTTAGAAGGAAGAGTTATACGGAGCTTTAAGACAGAAGGAAGTTATACAGAGCTTTAAGACTTAGAAGGAAGTTATACAGAGCTTTAAGACTTAGAAGGAAGAGTTATACAGAGCTTTAAGACTTAGAAGGAAGAGTTATACAGAGCTTTAAGACTTAGAAGGAAGAGTTATACAGAGGTGAGGATGATGAAAGAGCGGCGATTAAAAAGAAAGCTAAAAGCAAATATGGAAGGAATTGTACGGGAGTGTTGGAGATTCTTATTAGATTCTTATTAGGTTCTTATGGGAGTGTTCTTGGTTCAAATGGCATGCATAAGGATGTATGTATTTCGTATTACTTAGCTTTGTGAAATGTTTACACCCACGCACCGTTCAGCAGGGTGACGAGGGAGTGGAGGATGCCGGTGTTGACGATGAGCTGTGCCGCCGCCGTGTCCCCCGCCACAGTGCCCAGCAACACCACAACCTCCAGGGCCAAGTCATCCTCCACCGCATCTGTCGTCCAAAGAAATGTTAATCTCTAGTCATCGCTTCGTCCGAGAAAAGTTAACCTCTATATGCTGGTTTTTTTAACGAGGTGAAAAATGCTGACCCCTTGCTGCTTACTGACTGATATTTGATGCCAGGAGAAGGGAATAGTATGGTTCTTCTAAATTTCAGCAGTATTTGATCGTAGTTAACCATATTATCAGGTAAACAGAGGCATCATTTTAAGCATGAGACCTTGAGATAGAAAGGAATTTTTGCCTCGTTAAAAAAAATATACTCTAGTCAGCGCTTCGTGCTTATTGCTGAAAAATAATTGGTGGTTGTGATTAATTCAAGGTTCTTTTGTACAACATATATACCCTGTCACTGCAACATATTTTGCATTAACAGTAACATGTAGGATGAATTGATGAATGTACAAACTGTCCTTTTCATGTATTGACCACCACAATTAACTCTTAAGATTAAAAGACTGCTCCAGTAATGCCTCAAACACTTCACTGTTCCCATGGCCTTCCACTCAAATTCTTACAAGCATTCAAGGTTATAATCCTCTGTAAATCTCGCTCACTCTGTCCGCATGTCAGTATACTGTAGATGACAAAAAACATCCCATAGAACTTCATTATCAATCAAGTTTCTTCATCAATCAATTTGGAGTAAGCAACAAATGGTCATCAAAGAGGAATAAGTCATCCTGGACACATGCTTGTATTGTCATTATGGATGCTGGCTGTCCTTGAATAGTATGAAGCCTGTTATCCTTTACAGCCGAGTGCCAATGCATGAGTCACGAACCAACATGACGGTAGCAAAATATAATAACAAAAACTCATCAAAGGATACTAATAAATGTCTATCGTACATTTATATTTCAGCATAGCATCGTAATTCTTCCCTTCAGATGCAAAGAAAGAGAAACTCACTTCAGCTTCAATTCTATGACAACAACAACCAGCCAACCCTAAAAGAACATAGGCACATAAGGAAGCTACAAGAGGCTGGGAGACCTATACGAGGAAGTTTTTACAGGAACTACCACGTGTAGGTCTCGCGGCTATATCCACCTTTAATCCCCCTCCATAAAGTTGTCTAGCCTCCTTTTAATACAGGTTCACAGTCTTTTATCCAAAATTATGAAAACCGAAAAGCTCCGAAAACCAAACATTATTTCGGAGCATCATACATTTTTTTTTTTTTTTTTTTTTTTTTTTTTTTAAGATGATATCAAACCTCATTGCTTATGCCAAAAGTGTTGCAAGAGAAAATGTCAATACGTTAGAGTCAGCTGACATCGAAAAAGTACTGAATGTTGACAATGACGCTCCTGTTGTGCATTCCTTGAGTGATGGAGAAGTGGCTGAAATGGTGTTAGACATCAACCTAAATCTACGCTAAAAATCTTCCATTCTGAAATCCGAAAAGTGTCTGGTCCCAAGGTTTTCGGATAAGAGATTGTGAGCCTGTACTCCCTATTGACTCAGCACTAACCACCTGACGACCGAGTCCATTCCAATCATTTACCACCCTATTTGTGAACCAGTTTCTCCCTATCAACACTGCTACCTCCTTACCTGGCTGAAGGCTTTCTTTGATCCAGTCTATAAGGTTGTGTTTGGTGAGCAGCTGGCAGTAGTCCAGGTCAGGCAGGGACAGGTTGCCCAACACCCCGACACACTCCAGGGCAAACTCGTCACTGCCACCGCCACTCACCACCTCACACAGGTCCCCAACAAACTCCTGTACATGACCACTCATAAGTTTACAATTTGTGAAGTATTAATTTTGAGAATGAATGCAAAAGAGAATATCATAAGAGCATGAATGTGAGTGCAAGTACAATGTATATTTGCAGAATATTGTTTTTAGATTTTACGTTTTTTATTTTGCTCCATGAATTTGTGTGAAAATGTTAATTCTTTGAAGTTTGTGAGGTATGAAAATTTCCATTTAGACACGGAATTCATTTTGATGTCCGAACCAATTTTTTTCTGGTGAGTTTTGATGTGTTTTGAATTATAATCAGCTAACCGTTTCTGTCGCAAATCACTATTTTGTATGTGTGTGTGTGTGTGTGATTTGCGACAAAAATGGTTGAAAAACAAATTGAACCTGACCGAACCTCTACCTAAAGTGATTTGCGACAGAAACGGTGAGCAGATTCATTCAAAACACATCAAAACTCACCAGAAAAAAATTGTTTTGTCCACCAAAGTGAATTCGGCGTCAAACTGGAATGATACCAACAATACTTTGAGGCAGGAACATTTTACAGCAAAAACAACAAATAAGGAGAAAAAAATTATGTAAGGACAAACAGTAACTAAAATTCCTGTAGCAGTCTATCTACTTATACATAACTGATAATATTGAATGGCTAGATAATAGAGAGAGACAAACAACCGATATATTTCAAGAAAACAGCCTGAAATGGGTGGGTAGTCTCTCTCTCTCTCTCTCTCTCTCTCTCTCTCTCTCTCTCTCTCTCTCTCTCTCTCTCTCTCTCTCTCTCTCATAACCAAAAATATACCAACACACCCAACTCCAAGAATTCCAAAGTCACAAAGTAGGAATATAATTTTGAGATATCAGTTGAACCTCATTTCTAACCATTTAATTCCCCTTTCGTACCCTTTTATTTCCCCTTCTGTATTATCGTGTTGTTTTAGCCTTAAGCCTTACACTAAAGAACTATATATTTCAAGAAAAGCCTGATAGAAAATAAAGCCTGAAATGGGTAGGATTAGTGAGCCACCTAAGCCTTACACTAAAGAACTATATATTTCAAGAAAAGCCTGATAGAAAATAAAGCCTGAAATGGGTAGGATTAGTGAGCCACCTAAGCCTTACATTAAAGAACTATATATTTCAAGAAAAGCCTGATAGAAAATAAAGCCTGAAATGGGTAGGATTAGTGAGCCACCTAAGCCTTACACTAAAGAACTATATATTTCAAGAAAAGCCTGATAGAAAATAAAGCCTGAAATGGGTGAGATTAGTGAGCCACCTAAGCCTTACTCTAAAGAACTATATATTTCAAGAAAAGCCTGATAGAAAATAAAGCCTGAAATGGGTAGGATTAGTGAGCCACCTAAGCCTTACTCTAAAGAACTATATATTTCAAGAAAAGCCTGATAGAAAATAAAGCCTGAAATGGGTAGGATTAGTGAGCCACCTAAGCCTTACTCTAAAGAACTATATATTTCAAGAAAAGCCTGATAGAAAATAAAGCCTGAAATGGGTAGGATTAGTGAGCCACCTAAGCCTTACTCTAAAGAACTATATATTTCAAGAAAAGCCTGATAGAAAATAAAGCCTGAAATGGGTAGGATTAGTGAGCCACCTAAGCCTTACTCTAAAGAACTATATATTTCAAGAAAAGCCTGATAGAAAATAAAGCCTGAAATGTATGGGATTAGTGAGTCACCTAAGCCTTACACTAAAGAACTATATATTTCAAGAAAAGCCTGATAGAAAATAAAGCCTGAAATGGGTGTGCTTAGTGAGCCACCTACCGTGAAGAGAGCCCTGGTGGGTCCTTCGTGCTGGGCAATGTTGCGGATCATCTTGGTGAGCAGCGGATCGCGGTGCTTCAGCGCTCGCTTCATCAACAGTTTCAGCCCGGCGCCTTCACAGATCAGCTGGGCATTGCGCTTGTTGGCGGCAAGATTCACCGCCAAAGCCATGAGTTCCAGGGGCACCATAGACTCAGGAGAGTTCAGCACTATCTTCATGACCTGTGATTAGAACATAAGAAAATAAGGAAGCTACAAGAGGCCGTGAGACCTACACGAGGTAGTTCCTGTTACGTACTTAACACTACCTACATCCACCTTTCATCCCCATCCATGAATTTATCTAGCCTCCCTTTAAAGCTCTCTAATGACCCTGCACTAACTACCTGTCTACTGAGTCCATTCCAATCATTCACCACCCTATTTGTGAACCAGTTTTTCCCTATTTCTTTTTTAAATCTACGCTTTTCCGGCTTGAATCCGTGACTTTAATGAGGAGATAGGACAAAGATAGGAGTTACTTTAATGAGGAGATAGGACAAAGATACGAGGTCAACACTAGACAGATAAACAAACTACTACATACTAATATATATTGTACTATACTATATACTATACTATATACTATACTATATACTATACTAATATACTACAAGGATAGGAGTTCAACACTATCTTCATGACCTATAATTAGGAGATAGGACAAAGATAGGAGGTCAACACTATACAGATAAACAAACTACTACATACTAATATATATTGTACTATACTATATACTATACTAATATACTACAAGGATAGGAGTTCAACACTATCTTCATGACCTATAATTAGGAGATAGGCGTAATTCAAAAGCTATAATCTATTTTTTTAACGAGGCAAAAATCCATTCTATCCCAAGGTCTCATGCTTAAAATGACACCTATGTTTACCTGATAATATGGTTAACTATGATAAACTATGATTAATATGGTTATATGTTAACTATGATAATATGGTTAATTATGATTACTTATTGTAATTTTTGTTTGAATAAAAAAAAAAAAAAAAAAATAATACAACTGAAATTTAGAAAAATCGTACTATTCTCTTCTCCTGGCATCAAATATCAGTCAGTAAGCAGCAAGGGGGTCAGGATTTTTCACTTCGTTAAAAAAAACTGAGTATGGGTGCACATGGGGCAGTGTGAACAGTTCCTAGTAAAGCTCCTTTTTTATGTAGTTGCTGTACGATTGTCCCCATGGTTAGTGCTAGGAATGAATACCTACAGTTTTATGAGCCCTAAGGTGTGAATTCTTAGCAGCTAGATTTTCTGTTGAGCCTCAGAAATACCACAGAACCGAGATGGTGCACACGCACTCACTTTCTTTCTTTTTTTTTTTTTTTTTTTTTTTTTTTTTTTTTTTTTTTTTTTTTTCCATCACAAAAAAAAAAAAAAAAAAAAAAAAAAAAAAAAAAAAAAAAAGCCCGTTTAATTGCTAGTCCCTATAAAGAAGACAGTAAGAGAATATAAAAAGGGGGTCGGGTGGGCCAAGTTAGTTCAGAAGGTGTCTTGTTACCCCTCTCTTGAAAAGATTTATTTCAGTCGTAGGAAGGTGAAAAAATAGAAACCGCAAGAGAGTCTTGCCGTGTCCCTCACCATGGGGATGCAGTCTGTGTAGGTGAACATGGACTTGCACTTGTCATCCACACTGAGGTGGTACAGGACGGCCAACACAGCCTGCTGATGCCGCTCCTCTGCTGCAGGGAGACAAAGGACCACAGGGAACATAAGAAGAAAATAAGAACATACTAAAACACTAACATAAACTAAACTAAAGTACTAAACATACTACAAGAATCAGCTAGGACCCAATAGCAGATAGCAAATAAATGGAATGTAGCCCTATTCTCCACTTATATTTTCGTTAACTAACCACTTATCATTATTTCTGACACTATTCCTGCCATCATGAGGTAAAATTGTAGCAAAAGTGATTACATAGGAACATAAGAACATCAGAAAATAAGGAAGCTACAAGAGGCTGTGAGACCTACACGAGGTAGTTCCTGTTACTTAACACTACCTACATCCACCTTTCTTCCCCATCCATGAAATTGTCTTGCCTCCTATTAATTAAAACTCCCTATTGACTCCACACTAACTACCTGACGACAGAGTCCATTCCAATCATTGACCACCCTATTTGTGAACCAGTTTCTCCCTATTTCATTTTTAAATCTACGCTTTTCCAGTTTGAATCGTTACTTCTTGTTCTACCCTAAACACCCTCCTTATGACAACCTGCTTATCGTATGCCAGGGAAAGAGACTTATTCATTTCTTTTTCCTTTTGTTTATCATACAGTGTTTGTGTGCGTGTTCTCTCTCTTTATCATTAATTATGTGTAAGGTAACTTAAGTGCAACACTCATTGTATCACTATGAGTTAAGGAAGTGTGCTGGCCTGAACACGTGTCTGACCTGCGGATGATAAAAAGGATTAGCATTAACCTCTCGGAATCTATTAGTAAGGCAGGTCAAATGTCACAGCAGCCGCTGTGTAGTGCTCTACAGTCTAAATAATGGACTCCTACAGCAGCCGCTGTGTAGTGCTCTACAGTCTAAATAATGGACTCCTACAGCAGCCGCTGTGTAGTGCTCTACAGTCTAAATAATGGACTCCTACAGCAGCCGCTGTGTAGTGCTCTACAGTCTAAATAATGGACTCCTACAGCAGCCGCTGTGTAGTGCTCTACAGTCTAAATAATGGACTCCTACAGCGGCCTGTAGTGCTCTCACGTCTAAATATGGTCCTACAAGCGCTGTTATGCTCTACAGTCTAATAATGGACCCACAGCGCGCTGTGTAGTCTCACGTCTAATAATGACTCCTCGCACCCTGTGTATGCTCTACAGCTAAATAAGGCCCTACGCGGCCGCTTGTATGCTCTACAGTTAATAATGGACTCTACAGCAGCCGCGTGTAGTCTCTACAGTCTAAATAATGACTCCTACGGCCCTGTGTAGTGCTCTACAGTCTAAATAATGGTTTCCTACAGGGGCCAGTGTTGCCACGTCATCTTGTCCTAGGCATTCAGTTGAATATAAAGGGTCATTTGTGCATATATTTCACCGTTATGTTGGTAATCATACTATTATGAAACAAAAGCTGCTGCCTCATAAAAGCAAACCAAATATTATGAGGTAAGGAAGCAGACAGTATTTTAAGAAGTGGCACAATGACTGTCACGGTCTCCCCAGATCGCTCTATATAAACTGTCATGTGAGGACCCGGCTGAGAGAATGTGTGGGGGTGTGGCCCGTGTGGGGGTGTGCGCGCGTACATTTTAGAAGAGGAGGAGTAACAGAAGAGGAGAAAAGGATAGAGAAATAGATCAGAGAATGAGGAAGGAGGAGGAGGAGATGAGAGAGAGGAGATGAGGAGGAGGAGGAGGAGGAGGGACAGTGTTGGTACGGAAGTAATTGTTCAGATTCATTTTACATGCAGAATTTTCAATTTCTTTGATATATTTTATCCTCCTCCTCCTCCTCCTCCTGCACTGGCCAGGCCAACCGTTGTGGCGCTGAGCTCGGTCCTGGCGCTGCAATGCAGGTCAATATAGACATCCTCCTTTGAACATCACAACTTTTCTTCACAACTTTCCCTCTCTTCTTTAATCTATAGTTTGTTTGTTGACTAAAGTTACAGTTTGACACATAATTCATTTTAGTGGATGAAACTATTTTTTTCTTGTGAGTTTTGATGTGTTTTAATTAATCTGCTAACCGTTTCCATCGCAAATCACTTTACCAAACCTAACCTAACCTTTACCTTAAAAAAAAAAAAAAAAAAATATATATATATAGATATCACGTTAAAAGTGATAGCTAGTTCAGCGTCTATTATCTTCTTAAAAGATATTTTCTCTTTGTCTTAAGTGTCTTATTCTCTTTTGTAATCACTTTTATGACTTCGCCGTAGCTTGTCATGTTTGCTGTATTGCGATTTCGGGTCTAAGAACCTTTCTTCAGCAGCATATGGAAGATGTTTTCTCCTCAGGAGTTGAGGTGAGCATGATTAAGATGCGAGGTGAAGCGCTATTTATAGCCGGTCTGCCTGCCACGCAGCAGACCGGTGGTGGTGGTGGTGTTCCTACTTTTCCTATCATACTTCTTCTCTTTCCTCATTTCTCTTGAATCATAACAAGGTTTAGAGTTCAAAATAACACTCTTTAATTACATGACACTCCTGCGTTGTGATTACTTTTAAGGGAAGTAATGGGCCCCAGACATAACTACGTCACGGTTTGTTTACATCGGTGCATTGTGGGGATAAGGCGGGGTCGCCGCGGGTGGACCTACGAAGGGAAAACTACGGCGATGGAAGAATTTAGCGTTATTTTGCGCGAAATTGATATTCCAGGTGCTATATTACTGTGCTCTGTTCTCCCTGAGAACACTATAGAGAAGACCTGAGGTAATGGCTGATGTGCAGAGGCTTCTAAACCAAGAAAACAGAGTCATAACAGCCTCGTCAAAAGGTAAGCAACTGGTAGGTACGTAATGTGTCCCTATCACTTGCTTACTTCTTAATGAGACTCTGCTGTGACTGTTTTCCTGGTTTAGAAGCCTTTGCACATCAACCATCACCTCAGGTCTTCTCTATGTTGTCAGCGAGCACGGAAATACAGCACCTGGAATATCAATTTCGACCAAAACAACTCTAAAAATTTTCATCGTCGTAGTCTTCTCTTTGTAGGTTGTACATATTCAGGTTTATGATGTATTAAAATACCTTATTAATTGAGTTCCTTTTGTTGTCTTTCCTCATAATAAGTAGTGGACATCATGGTTTAAGTGTTACTTGACGAGCCAATGAATACTATTGGTTTACCGGTCATTTCGCCCACAACGTCAATTCGCCCACAAGACATTTCGCCCACATGTAAGAGTCAATTCGCCCACTCTTAAGTCAATTCGCCCACAACGATGGGTAATGTCACCGTGGTTATGCAACTTGTTTATGGATGGAGTAATAAGATAAATAAAAGCAAAGGTTGGTGATGTTGGTATAGACTCAAGAGTATGGTATCCGGCCCATTTCGCCCACATGCCATTTCGCCACACCCCATGGAGTCATTTCGCCCACACTATGGAGTCTAGGAGCTAGGAGGCTAGGTTTTATATTTGTTTAGTGTGTCGAGAACCCCCCAACCCCGCTAGGAGGTTAGCTAGTTAGTTTTGTTTAGGTTAGGTTAGGGTAGGTTGGATTTGGGTAGTTTAGGTTTAGATATGGTTAGGTTAGGTTAGGTTAGATTTGGTTAGGTTAGATTTGGTTAGGTTAGGTTAGATTTGGTTAGGTTAGGTTATCGGTGGGTCAAGCCCCTGCTAGGGTTGGTTAATTTTGGTTAGGTTAGGTTTATTTTGGTTAGGCAATTTTCTCTAGATATAAGGAAATTACCCTAGATCTAGGGAGTTTTACCCCCCCTACACAACTCTTTAATTACGTATTTCTGACGCATAATTTGTTTCCCCAACCGAAAACCCGCATTCCCACCGGTCCCCAAACTTGTTTGGGGAAGTGGAGAGTATGGGGCAACACTAGAAATTTACCGTCATTTCGCCCAAGGTTACTGGTGGTTCATTCCATTTCTGCCAGAGGAAGATATAGTTACATGACTCCATGACATGGATCGTGTGGGCGAATTGACTTTAGAGTGGGCGAATTGACTCTTACATGTGGGCGAATTGACTCTTACATGTGGGCGAATTGACGTGTGGGCGAAATGACCGGTAACCAAGAGTATTCATTGGCTCGTCAAGTAACACTTAAACCATGATGTACCACTATTTATTATGAGGAAAGACACAAAATTAACTCAAATTAATAGGTATTTTAATACTATCATAACCATGAATATGTACAACCTCAAAGAGAAGACTACGACGATGACATTTTTCGATGTTGTTTTGGGCGAAATTTTTATTCCGGTGCTTATTTTCCGTGCTCGCTGACAACATAGAGAAACCTGAGGTTTATGGTTGATGTGCAAAGGCTTCTAAACCAGGAAAACAGTCACAGCAGAGTCTCATTAAGAAGTAAGCAAGTGGTAGGGACATATTAGTACCCACCAGTTGCTTCCCATTTGACGAGGCTCTGTTATGACTCTGTTTTCTTGGTTTAGAAGCCTCTGCACATCAGCCATGACCTCAGGTCTTCTATATAGTGTTGTCAGCGAGAACAGAGCACAGTAATATAGCACCTGGAATATCAATTTCGCGCAAAATAACTCGAAATTCTTCCATCGCCGTAGTTTTCCCTTCGTAGGTCCACCCGCGGCGACCCCGCCTTATCCCCACAATGCACCGATGTAAACAAACCGTGACGTAGTTATGGGTAGGGTCCATTGTAGTTGTTCTTCTCATCATGGTTTTTATCGGTTATTATTATTATTATTATTATTATTATTATTATTATTATTATTATTATTATTATTATTATTATCATTATTATTATTATCAAGAAGAAGGAATTGAGTAGAAGGAAAAAACAAAAAAAGTCAAGGAGAAAGAGAGAAGGTGATGAAGAAGATGAAGAAGAAATAGGACCAGTGTGGTAACGTTGTGGTGAGAATAAGGAAACAGGTGATAGTGGATAAAGGTGGGGAGGCAGGAACACTGGCAGAGAAGTGATGGTTTAGGAGTGTGTGATGAGGGAGTGAGGCAGGAACACTGGCAGAGGAGTGATGGTTTAGGAGTGTGTGATGAGGGAGTGAGGCAGGAACACAGGCAGAGGAGTGATGGTTTAGGAGTGTGTGATGAGGGAGTGAGGCAGGAACACTGGCAGAGGAGTGATGGTTTAGGAGTGTGTGATGAGGGAGTGAGGCAGGAACACTGGCAGAGGAGTGATGTTTAGGAGTGTGTGATGAGGGAGTGAGGCAGGAACACTGGCAGAGGAGTGATGGTTTAGGAGTGTGTGATGAGGGAGTGAGGCAGGAACACTGGCAGAGGAGTGAGGGTTTAGGAGTGTGGTGATGAGGGAGGGAGCAGGAACACTGGCAGAGGAGTGAGGGTTTAAGGGATGAGGGAGTGAGGCAGGAAGGGCAAGGGAATGGAGGAAGAAGGAAGGGCAAGGAAAATGGAGGAAGAAGGAAGGGCAAGGGAATGGAGGAAGAAGGAAGGGCAAGGGAATGGAGGAAGAAGGAAGGGCAAGGGAATGGAGGAAGAGGAAGGGAAAGGGGAATGGAGGAAGAAGGAGGCAAGGAATGGAGGAAGAAGGAAGGGAAAGGGAATGGAGGAAGAAGGAAGGGCAAGGGAATGGAGGAAGAAGGAAGGGCAAGGGAATGGAGGAAGAGGAAGGGCAAGGGAAAGGAGGAAGAAGGAAGGGCAAGGGAAAGGAGGAAGGAGGAAGGGAAAGGGGAATGGAGGAAGAAGGAAGGGCAAGGGAAAGGAGGAAGAAGGAAGGGCAAGGGAAAGGGGGAAGGAGGAAGGGCAAGGGAATGGAGGAAGAAGGAAGGCAAGGGAATGAGGAAGAAGGAAGGGCAAGGGAATGGAGGAAGAAGGAAGGGCAAGGGAATGGAGGAAGAAGGAAGGGCAAGGGAATGGAGGAAGAAGGAAGGGCAAGGGAATGGAGGAAGAAGGAAGGGCAAGGGAATGGAGGAAGAAGGAAGGGCAAGGGAAGGGAGGAAGGAGGAAGGGGCAAGGGAATGGAGGAAGAGGAAGGGCAAGGGAAAGGAGGAAGAAGGAAGGGCAAGGGAAAGGAGGAAGGAGGAAGGGCAAGGAATGGAGGAAGAAGGAAGGGCAAGGGAAAGGGGGAAGAAGGAAGGGCAAGGGAAAGGAGGAAGGAGGAAGGGCAAGGGAATGGAGGAAGAAGGAAGGGCAAGGGAATGGAGGAAGAAGGAAGGGCAAGGGAATGGAGGAAGAAGGAAGGGCAAGGGAATGGAGGAAGAAGGAAGGGCAAGGGAATGGAGGAAGAAGGAAGGGCAAGGGAAAGGAGGAAGAAGGAAGGGCAAGGGAAAGGAGGAAGGAGGAAGGGCAAGGGAATGGAGGAAGAAGGAAGGGCAAGGGAATGGAGGAAGAAGGAAGGGCAAGGGAATGGAGGAAGAAGGAAGGGCAAGGGAATGGAGGAAGAAGGAAGGGCAAGGGAATGGAGGAAGAAGGAAGGGAGAGAATAATGGATTTGTTGGGTTTATTTATTATAGTGACAAAAAAGATACTGACAAATATATTAATGAACACTTCAAAGTTGCCTCACACTCAGGCTGAACAGAACACACAGATAGAGCTTGTAAGTTTAGAACACCAGGTAGTGATGCAGAACACAGCCGTCACCGTGACGCGCTTAGTAACCACGGGCACACTCACTATAACATTGCATTATAGTATATGAGGGTCGCCACGCCAACACAGACAAGAATATAAACACAACTTTGGAAACTGACAACACTATTGTAGTGTAGTAGTAATGCTGTGAGGCTGCCGGCACTTGCATTCCCTCCAGTAGTAGTAATGGTGTGAGGCTGCCGGCACTTGCATTCCCTCTCTCAGTCATTTTTTTCCAGGTTTATTTTTTATTTATTTTTTGTTTTGTTTTTTTGTGTGAATCGGCGGATGTTAGACTCCTCACAGTGCGGCGTTGCGAGCCTGGGTCTTCACTGCTTTCTCTTCTGCTTGGAGGAGCCCTTGGTGCTGTGACCCTTGGCCTCTCTGCCCTTGCCACCCTTGTTGTCCTGAGGCGCGGCCGCTGCCTTCTGCTGCTCAGGAAAGAGCAGCTTCTTGAACTCGGCGAGGGCGTCAGCCACGTCGTCGGGAGCCCCCGTGACGGTGCCGCGGCCCTCGGCCTCGCCCTTGCGTGGGGGCTGCACACGCACGTCAAAGCGTCGCTCCAGCGTGGTGCGGCAGCCCTGCAGCACACTTCTCTTCTCTGCACTCACCGGGAAGCAGCGTGTCGTCACTGTCTCCGGCAGGGTGGTCTCCTTCTCCGTTGTCTCCTTCTCCTGCTCCTTTTCATCACCACACTCTTCATCTGAGCTATCCTACTCACGGCGCTCCCGTCGCCTGCGTCGCGGTTTGCCAGCGGTGCAGGCGGCGGGAGGCTGCTGCACCTCCATGCCCCACGCGGGGTCAAGGGGCTCCTCGGGGGCAGCGGCCTCCTCCTGCTGCTCCTATACTAGCTGCTCCTGCTTCTGCTTTCTGTTCTTCAACTTTGCCTCAGTCTTCTGGCGCTGCCTCTCCTTGGCCCGCTGCTGCTTCTCCCGCTCCGACCTGGGTGAGAGGACCTTCCTCTTGGTGGTGTTGAGGCGGTCCATGATCTTGTCGTCCCGCTTGGAGACGAGGATCTTGCGCACCTCCCGGGTGCAGACGAAGCCCACCTCGCCGACCTTCATGTGGCGGGTCTTGCTCAGGTTCGATCCCAGCGTGTACACCACCACCACGTTGGCCAGCCTGTTGCCCTTGGCGCTGTTGGCCTTGCACAGCTGCACCGCGTCGTTCAGAAGGACGCTGGGCAGGTCGCGCAGGGCCTGGCCGGGCTCCAGCTGCAGGTACACGTGGGCCGAGGGCAAGGCGTCCACGTGGAAGAACACGAGGCGGTCCGTGGCCTGCGCCAGGAGGTGGTCGTTCTCGTGCTTGTCGGAGCCCATGAGGAGGGTGGCGGGCGGGTCCACCACGTCGCTGCGGAAGGTGATCACTGCGCCGTGTGGCCGCAGCAGCAGCTCGGGCGCGGCGGAGGGCGGTGCGGCGTCCTTGGTGCCTTCTTTGGGGGTCTTGGGGGCGCTGGGTCCTGGCATGGCTGGTGGTGTGAGGGTCTTGACTTTCATTGTTATACTCCTCTGCTCCATCACCCTGAGTCTGATATACAGATGAAGGTGCACGCAAAACAGGGAGGGTAGCAATAAAAACATTTCTTTCAAAACACATAATTGAACATGTCCTAATAAGGGCAGCAGGGAGAGGAACAGGTAGGAGTTAGCAGCAGCTTGGATCTATGAAGAATAGAACTTTGTAGGTTCCACTCTTCATAACTCAAAACTGCTGCTAACTCCTGCCTCTTCCTTGCCTTCTTTCCACCACCACCACCTCCACCTCCACCACCACCTTCTTCTTCTTCATCTTCTTCTTCTTCTTCTCTCGCTCCTCCTTCTCCTGCTCGTCCCCCTCCTGCTCCTCCTTCTCCTGCTCCTACTCCTCCTTCTCCTGCTCCTCCTCCTCCTCCTGCCCCCTTTACCTCAAATATAACTATCAAATGCAGAATAAGTCGTCAACTGAAGTGCAGCAGGAAAAGGATTTAAGTGTCATCATCAGTAATGCTCTTAAAACCAGTACACATTGCAAGCTGCTAGTAAAAAGGCGATTATGATTCATTAAACGCTACTTTGAACATAAAACTCCTAAAGTAATGGCACGACTATACATGTCTTTGGTTGGGCCGCACTTAAAGAATATGCCGTTCAATTCTGGTTGCCTTGTCTCGTATAAAATGAAGCCAAATTAGAATCAGTTCAAAGAAGAGCGACCAAACTGATTCCAACTCTGCGAAAGTCATCTGATGAAGAGAGGCTGCAAAAACTTAATATGTTTTTGTAGGTATCACCACAATCGTAGGTATCCTATCCGGTACTAACCTAATCATAACCTGTCTCCTTAACCAATAAAACCCGCTGTAAATGAACTGTAAACACTGTAAGAATGTAAACTGTACAACCAGCTGTAAAGATTATGTAAAATAACACCAATGTAAAGAATGTAAACTGTAAACCAGCTTAGGA
This sequence comes from Chionoecetes opilio, assembly GCA_016584305.1. Classification (NCBI taxonomy): domain Eukaryota; kingdom Metazoa; phylum Arthropoda; class Malacostraca; order Decapoda; family Majidae; genus Chionoecetes; species Chionoecetes opilio. Next base: position 2,356,315 of record JACEEZ010020100.1, read on the forward strand.
AGTAACTGTAACCACTGTAGATGTAAACTGTAAACCAGCTGTAAGAGCAATGTAAACTGTAAACCACTGTAAGAAGTCTGTAAACGTGTAAAAACCACTGTAAAGAATGTAAACTGTAAACCACTGTAAAGAATGTAAACTGTAAACCAGCTGTAAAGAATGTAAACTGTAAACCAGCTGTAAAGAATGTAAACTGTAACCACTGTAAAGAAATGTAGAACTGTAAACCAGCTGTAAGAATGTAACTGTAAACCAGCTGTAAAGAATGTAAACTGTAAACCAGCTGTAAGAATGTAAACTGTAAACCAGCTGTAAGGAATGTAAACTGTAAACCAGCTGTAAAGAATGTAAACTGTAAACCAGCTGTAAAGAATGTAAACTGTAAACCAGCTGTAAAGAATGTAAACTGTAAACCAGCTGTAAAGAATGTAAACTGTAAACCAGCTGTAAAGAATGTAAACTGTAAACCAGCTGTAAAGAATGTAAACTGTAAACAACTGTAAAGAATGTAAACTGTAAACCAGCTGTAAAGAATGTAAACTGTAAACCAGCTGTAAAGAATGTAAACTGTAACCAGCTGTAAAGAATGTAAACCAGCTGTAAAGAATGTAAACTGTAACCACTGTAAAGAATGTAATGTAAACCAGGTAAACTGTAATGTAAACGCGAAAAGAATGTAAACTGTAAACCAGCTGTAAAGAATGTAAACTGTAAACCAGCTGTAAAGAATGTAAACTGTAAACCAGCTGTAAAGAATGTAAACTGTAAACCAGCTGTAAAGAATGTAAACTGTAAACCAGCTGTAAAGAATGTAAACTGTAAACCAGCTGTAAAGAATGTAAACTGTAAACCAACTGTAAACCAGCTGTAAGGAATGTAAACTGTAAACCAGCTGTAAGGAATGTAAACTGTAAACCACTGTAAGAATGTAAACTGTAACCAGCTGTAAAGAATGTAACTGAACAGCTGTAAAGAATGTAAACTGTAAACCAGCTGTAAAGAATGTAAACTGTAAACCAGCTGTAAAGAATGTAAACTGTAACAGCTGTAAAGAACTGTAAAGCTGTAAAAAGTAAACCAAGCTGTAAAGAATGTAAACTGTAAACCAGCTGTAAAGAATGTAAACTGTAAACAGTTTGTAAACCAGCTTGTAAACTGTAAACCAGCTGTAAAGAATGTAAACGTAACCAGCTGTAAGAGAATGTAAACTTAAAGCTGTAAGATGTAAACTGTAAACCAGCTGTAAGAATGTAAACTGTAAACCAGCTGTAAGAATGTAAACTGTAAACCAGCTGTAAAGAATGTAAACTGTAAACACTGTAAAGAATGTATGAAACCTGTAAACCAGCTGTAAAGAATGTAAACTGTAAACACCAGCTGTAAGATGAATGTAAACTGTAAACCAGCTGTAAGAATGTAAACTGTAAACCAACTGTAAAAAATGTAAACTGTAAACCAGCTGTAAAGAATGTAAACTGTAAACCAGCTGTAAAGAATGTAAACTGTAAACCAGCTGTAAAAAATGTAAACTGTAAACCACTGTAAGAATGTAAACTGTAAACCAGCTGTAAAGAATGTAAACTGTAAACCAGCTGTAAAGAATGTAAACTGTAAACCAGCTGTAAAGAATGTAAACTGTAAACCAGCTGTAAAGAATGTAAACTGTAAACCAGCTGTAAAGAATGTAAACTGTAAACCAGCTGTAAGAATGTAACTGGTAAAACTGTAAACCAGCTGTAAGAATGTAAACTGTAAACCAGCTGTAAGGAATGTAAACTGTAAACCAGCTGTAAGAATGTAAACTGTAAACACTGTAAGAATGTAACTGTAAACCAGCTGTAAGAGAATGTAAACCAGCTGTAAAGAATGTAAACGAACAGTGTAAGGAATGTAACTGTAACCAGAATGCTGTAAACCAGCTGTAAAGAATGTAAACTGTAAACAACTGTAAAGAACCATGTAAACCAGCTGTAAAGAATGTAAACCAGATGTAAACAAACTGTAAACCAGCTGTAAGGAATGTAAACTGTAAACCAGCTGTAAGAATGTAAACCTGTAAACCAGCTGTAAGAATGTAAACTGTAAACCAGCTGTAAGAATGTAAACTGTAAACCAGCTGTAAAGAATGTAAACTGTAAACCAGCTGTAAGAATGTAACTGTAAACCAGCTGTAAAGAATGTAAACTGTAAACCAGCTGTAAGATGAATGTAAAACTGTAAACCAGCTGTAAAGAATGTAAACTGTAAACCAGCTGTAAAGAATGTAAACTGTAAACCAGCTGTAAGAATGTAAACTGTAAACCAGCTGTAAGGAATGTAAACTGTAAACCAGCTGTAAAGAATGTAAACTGTAAACCAGCTGTAAGGAATGACACCCCCCCCACGGCTGTCTTGGTAAGTTAGTACTCACCCATGAGGGAGACCAGGCGAGGCAGCAGGCCCACCTTGATCATCTTTGCCCTCAGGCCGGCGTCAAAGGACAGATTCAGCAGCAGGCGGATGGTCACATTGAGCAAGTCGCTGTTTTCGGTGGAGACCATACGGCTCACCTTCTCCACAATGTTAAGGTCGGCCTGCAGCAAGGACAACACTGATTAGCAGACCCAAGACTGAAGACAATGCATCTAGTAATCAGGGTAGAACAAGTAATGGATTCAAACTGGAAAAACGTAGGTTAAAAAAGGAAATAGGAAAAACTGGTTCACAAATAGGGTGGTAAATGATTGGAATGGACTCAGTCGTCAGGTAATTAGTGCGGAGTCAATAGGGAGCTTTAAAAGGAGGCTGGATAATTTCATGGATGGGGATGAAAGGTAGGTACTAGTGTTTAAGTATCAGGAACTACCACGTGTAGGTCTCGCGGCCTCTTGTAGCTTCCTTATTTTCTTATGTTCTTATGATTAGCGGATCCAAGACTGAAGCAATGCATCTGGGTACCAATGCTGAAGGATAATGATATTCAAAACAATCACACTGCTCAAGGAAGCTTTCTCTTCAACACAAAATTAACACTGCCAGTCCAAATCATAAAAATGCAAACTTAGCAGAAAATGAAAAGTTTATATAGTATATCACACATCACGACCCTCCAGAATGTGCACGGCCAACCACCCGAGCCCTCAAGGAAAAAATAATAATAGCCTACAGGCGCTGAAGACTCCTACGTACAAAATGTGTTCCCCTCCCTTTCCCGACCTCCCTGTCTTGCGGACATTCTCCCGGAATCCCCCTCCTTCTCCCTGGAAAATTTAACCTCCTTCCTCCAACAAATCCACATCCTACATCTGATCTAACCATCCTGCTGTAACATTCCGTTCTTTCCCCTTCCCTCATCGTTTCACTATTATTCTTTAACCCTGACCCTTTATATGCTTTGCCATAGTGCCATATGACCTCTGATGTCTGGCACTTTCACCTTTTAGGCATTAAATCAATCAATCTTCTATTCTGCCTTTCCACCTTCCTATATTTTCCTCATTCCTCCTCTCCCGATCATCGTTGTCTCCCTCTCGTTCCGATGGCATTGCATGGTTACCACACTACGATAGGAACACTCCTACAGGAAAACGGACCTTCACCCATAACATCACAGGTGTCACTATAAAAATCCAGCCTGCGCCAACCAACAAACGGAGGGCAACCATCCGTCCCTCCAGACTGATATAATAAATAGCCTACTATAGTCTATTTTTTTTATTATGGTCAAAATGCACTAAGGAAGCCACGCCCCCTGCCTCCCCTTCTATTCTACGGGACAGCTGATTGGTGCATTCCTCGTATCATCACTACTAATCACAATATCTTCACTACTTACCAGCGGCGTGACCACTGGACAGAGCAATCTTCACTACACAGGGTGTTTTGATTTTGTCACCCTCTGTAGTGAAGATTGCTCTGTCCAGTGGTCACGCCGCTGTTAAGTAGTGAAGATATTGTGATTGGTAGTGATGATATGAGGAATGCACCAATCAGCTGCCCCGTAGAATAGAAGGGGGGAGGCAGGGGGCATGGCTTCCTTAGTGCATTTTGACCATAATAAAAAAAATAGACTATAGCGATAGAGGCTTCAACGTCAAAAAAGAAAAGAAAACAATCCTATCCCATCCTGCTGCCTGGCCCTCACCATGTCATCCTTGTTTTCCATGTAGCAGGAGAGCTTCTTGAGGAAGGACACCACCAGCAGCAGCAGGTCGGGGGATTCCCTCTCCTGCATGCGCACCAACAAACCCACTATGTTCTTGCGCCTCATCTTCTCCTCCACGCGCACGTCCTCCGCAATGTTGAGGAGCAGGTAGGTGCACACACGCAGCACCTGAGACAGGAGGGAGGCTGTTGTTGTAACCCCTTCACGCCCAGATCTTTCCTTTGCTCAAAAAAATTGTCTGTTGTCGAGCCATAAAATTACGAAAAGTAGCTGAATATACCAAATTAGTTAGTCGACAAGGATACTAAACAGGTCATATCTATAAAATATTGCTTAACCCTTCACGCCCAGATCTTTCCTTTGCTCTAAGAAATTGTCTGTTGTCGAGCCATAAAATTACGAAAAGTAGCTGAATATACCAAATTAGTTAGTCGACAAGGATACTAAACAGGTCATATCTATAAAATATTGCTTATAGTCACTAAAAATTGTCTAATGGTGGTCAAATTACAATGGAGATTACGCTTTGGGTGTTAAGGAGTTGCTGGTGTCTTGGTTGTTAGGTGAGGTTGGTTGCCCTTGGTGAGTGTGGGAGACGAAGGGCCTGACTGGGGTGGTTGTTAGCGTTGTGGTGGTGTGGTGTGGAATGGGTTGTTAATAGGGTGGAAACATATGGGTTTTATCTAGGCTAGGAACTGGTTGACTGATGTAATGCAAGGCACAGCAAGTGTTCCCGGCAACTGTCCCTGTGTCCAGATGTAAGATTGCTTCAACAGGATAGTAAAATTAGAACTTCAGAATTTGCAGTCATGTATTGCAATTATAATTACAGTAAAACCTCTCATATTCGGACTAATTGGGCCAAGGAGTGGTCCGAGTAATGCAAGGATCCGAATAATGGGGGGATTGGGGGGATATGAAAAAAAAAAAAAAAAAAAAAAAAAAAAAAAAATTCTAGGTGTACGTATAGTATATAGAGCTAGGAAATTTCGACCCCTAAAAAAAAAAAAAAAAAAAAAAAAATCTAGGTGTACTACCTAGGAAATTTCGACCCTAAAAAAAAAAAAAAAAAAAAAAAAAAAAAAAAAAAAAAAACTAGGTGTATAGTATATAGAGCTAGGAAATTTCGACCCTTATTTATAAAAAAAAAAAAAAAAAAAAATAAATAAATAAAAAAAAAAGAGATCCGAATAATGTCAAAGTCCGAATAATGAAGGTCCAAAGACGAGAGGTTTTACTGTTTCTTTAATATTTCATAATGAATTCTACTTATAAGAACCACAGACAACAACAACTATTAATTATGACAGAATTCTACTTTTATACCACTTAAAACATTATATTTTCTGAAAGCACAACTACAGATATTGAACCTTCATCTGCTCCACCATATCAAAATCACAGCAGCTCCTATTCAACCCTGATAAAGTGATGCCTGGTTTTAAAAAGGAAATATGGAAAAACTGGTTCACAAATAGGGTGGTAAATGATTGGAATGGACTCGGTCATCAGGTAGTCAGTGCGGAGTCAATAGGGAGTTTTAAAAGGAGGCTAGATGATTTCATGGATGGGGATGAAAGGTGGATTGAAAAGTATTGTTAAGTAACAGGAACTACCTCGTGTAGGTCTCGCAGCCTCTTGTAGCTTCCTTATGTTGTTATGTTCTCTGTAGTCACTCACCTGGTCCTGCTTCTCAATCACGGCCTGGTATTTCTTCAGGTTGCGTTCGTAGTCCTGCTGCAGCTTGGCCGGGTCCACGCCAAGCTCCCCGCCCTTCTTCCGCTTGGTGAGCTGCTCGCGGTACTGGTCCGTGCGCTGCAGCTCACCGTCGATGATGTCCATGCACAGCGAGCCAATCTGAAGGTTGTTTGAAGCACAAAGGTGAGTTCATTACCAATAAGATAAACTATGATACAAATTATATTACCACACATTAGCACTTTAGCTCCTCACTACATAATATTGTCCTTACCAAAACTCTACATCATCACCAAGCCGCAATACCCTCATGGATCCCACTCAGCACTGCCGCAATGTGATCTGTCTATCTATCCATGATGCCCCTTCCTAAGAGCTCCCTCAAGGGGATGGCCATGACAGAAGCCTGCATTTATTCCTGTCCCTGCACACCCTCCTAGCATGTCCTGCACACCTCAGTACACATGCATGAGCAGGATAACTAAGCTACTACTCACCTTAAAGTGAGAGATGACACTGTGGAAATTGGAGAACACGGAGAAGCAGAAGAAAATGTAGACAATATTGTAGCTGAGATCCAGACTCTTCTTCCAGTCTTCACGCAGCACTCTCGCCAAGGCTCCCAGAACCGTCTCTGTGGTCAACAAAAGAACATAAGAAAATAAGGAAGTTACAAGGGGCCGCGAGACCTACACGAGGTAGTTCCTGATACTTATCACTACCTACATCCACCTTTCATCCCCATCCATGAAATGATCTAGCCTCCTTTTAAAGCTCCCTATAGACTCCGCAATAACTACCTAATTAATGTGTCCAAGGTATGATGAGGAAAGAGAGCGGCTGATAGCAATAGTGGCACGGGAGGTAGGCGTGGATCAGTGGGATAGAGTGGCAGAGGGGAACATAGATGGGATAATGGAATTTCTTTTAGGTTTGAGTAGGGTACAGGACACCAATAGAAGAATCATTGAAGGGGTTAAAGTATTTCTAGAAAAGGCTTGGGTAAAAAGAGCAGAGAGTTAGGGCCTAATCCTACAAGCCCTCAGGGAGCCAGCCGGAAAATAGGCTTTGAACTGCGACTGAAAACCGTGGTTTAGCTCCCCACCTAGAAAGAAGACCTGACGACTTAACATCCTTGCCTCAATACTTTAACAAATACACCCACATGCATGCAAACACCTGCTTGTATGCACACATGTACACACAACAGTTTGAAGACATTTGTTCTAAGAGCAAATACTTGACTTGCCCAAAGTTGACGTCATGAAGACAGGATTAAGTGAGTTCGGCTTTGTGAGATTTACAAGAGAACATAAGATGGCCAGGTAGAATTTCTGTCATGATTTTAAAAGATCTAAAGTATGAAGTAGATATCTATGTTGAATAAGTTTTGACTGAAATATGGATGTAGGTATCGGCAGTACCCACAAATAAATCATTGTTTCCTATCAACACCTCAGAAATACAGCTAAGTATTAATTATCCAACCTTGGGGGGACCGAAGGTAGGTCGGATAATTGGAATAGTCGGATGTTCAGATATCACAGTAACCATAAACGTAAGGACAAAATGGTATAGAACATAAAAGATGCAGCTCTTCAAGGCCGATCCAGTGGTATATGCGAAAGTAAAATTCATGAATAAATAAAGCCACAAATCAATGTTTTCTAAAAAATAAAAAATAAATAAAAAAAAGTTAAATAAATGGCTAAAACAAGACACAATGTGGTGGTGAAAAAAGTCGGTTGTTTGGACAAGTCGGATGTTTGGAG
>JACEEZ010020100.1:2366428-2408928 GCA_016584305.1 Chionoecetes opilio
ACAAGTTCGCTGGACATACTAAAAAAAATCAGCTAGGATCCAATAGCAGATAGAAACTAAATAAACCGCCCCACTTACCACCACCACCATCTCATTAACTCATCACTCATCATTATTTCTGATACCATTTCTGCCATCATGGGGGACAATTGCAGCAAAGTGATTACATAAGAACATAAGAACATAAAGAAGCTACAAGAGGCCGCGAGACCTACACGTGGTAGTTCCTGTTACTTAACACTACCTACATCCACCTTTCATCCCCATCCATGAAATTATCCACCCTCCTTTTAAAACTCCCTATTGACTCCACACTGACTACCTTATGACTGAGTCCATTCCAATCATTTACCACCCTATTTGTGAGCCAGTATTTCTGTATTTCCTTTCTAAATCTATGCTTTTCCAGTTTGAATCCTTTACTATAGTCTATTTTTTTTATTATGGTCAAAATGCACTAAGGAAGCCACGCCCCCTGCCTGCCCTTTTATTCTACGGGGCAGCTGATTGGTGCATTCCTCGTATCATCACTACCAATCACAATATCTTCACTACTTAACAGCGCGTGACCACTGGACAGAGCAATCTTCACTACAGAGGGATTTTTGATTTTGTCACCCTCTGTAGTGAAGATTGCTCTGTCCAGTGGTCACGCGCTGTTAAGTAGTGAAGATATTGTGATTGGTAGTGATGATACGAGGAATGCACCAATCAGCTGTCCCGTAGAATAGAAGGGGAGGCAGGGGGCGTGGCTTCCTTACTGCATTTTGACCATAATAAAAAAAATAGACTATAGTTTTGATTACCTTTCCCACATTCTTTGCGTGAGAGGAGGTAGCTGATGAGGTGTTGTACTTCTCCCAGCTTGGACGGGTGGATCAGCTTGCACTTATCCACCACCTCTTGCGCCAGGACGTCCACATCAGTGTCGCTGTTCAAACTCTTCAGGCGGATAATCTTCTGACACTCCTGCATTATTGAAACATTAAGAACATAAGAAAATAAGTGTATAAGGAAGCTACAAGAGGCAGTGAGACCTACATGTGGTAGTTCCTGTGTTGTCATCATTAGTCATTCAACATTAATATCATCCCCTGCTCTGGTCACAAACACTAAGATCATTATTTAACATTAGCATCATTCACTGTTACCATTACAAACACAAAACACACAGACACTTGAAATGAAGTAAAAAGTGATAATGGAAAGTGTGCATTGACTCAAAGAAAATCTGGATCAATGTAATTCTTTGGGGGGTTTTGGGTTAGTATTTGGGTCTGGGGACTCACAATGGGGGGGTTGTATTATTTAGGGGTGGGGGGGTTCAGTGCATAACCCCCACGGATTTTGGGTCCCCACTGTATATGGGTTGTATCATCACAGGGTAACTTGAATTTCCTTCCAATATCATGCAGCATTGACAGGAAAACAAACCAACAAATAAAGGATGGTAATTCGAGAAGCACCATACAACACATCAATCATTACAAGCACTGCCGTCAATAACACTATAGTCGCTGCTGCACTAATGTCGCCAGGCGCATATATTACAAATTTTAGCATCACTACAGATTTGTATGTGCCAATGAAGAGGCATGTACAGTAGTCTATATTATGTACTTCTCTTTAGTGGCACATACAAGTCTGTAGTGATGCTAAAATTTGTAATATATGCGCCTGGCAACATTAGTGCAGCAGCGACTATAGTGTTACTAACGGTAGAAATAAACTGATGTGTGGGGTTTATATTCCCCTTACTGTCGTCGTCATCCTCCTCCTCCTCCTCCTCCTCCAACACCACCACCACCACCACCTACCGGCTGACATAACCTCTGGCTCAAATTGAAAGGTGTCTCAATCGAACAATACTGTCATCCTCCTCCTCCTCCTCCTCCACCACCACCACCACCACCACCACCACTACCTACCGGCTAACATAACCTCTGGCTCAAATTGAAAGGTGCCTCAATCGAACAATAATTTTTACAGATAAAAATTGAGTCTATGACCCTTTCCAAACAAAACATACGGATACTGTAATATACAAGCTTTGGGAAACAGTTGTCACAAGAAAAGATAAGGTAAACAAGCCTATAAACACTACTGTACTGACCTTCTTGTCGCCCAGCATGGCATCGCCCAGCTGGCCCAGGATGGTGGCCTCCAGCTCATAGTTGACCACCAAGGCCTTCTCGGTGGGGTGCACATCTAGTGACCCCACCTTCACCTTCCTGACAATGAATAAGAACATAAGAAAATAAGGAAGCTACAAGAGGCTGTGAGACCTACACGAGGTAGTTCTTGTTACTTAATACTACCTACATCAACCTTTCATCCCCATCCATGAAATTATGTAGCCTCGTTTTAAAGCTCCCTAATGACTCTGCACTAGCTACCTGATGATTGAGTCCATTCCAATAATTTATCACCCTATTTGTGCTATGTGGCACTCTAAGCACAGCCTTTCTGGGGTTAAATTCTAGAGTTCTTTCCCGCCATGATTACTGTTTTTTTTTTTTACAGTAATAATAATAATAATAATAATAATAAAAAGAGTAATAAGGAGGAAAAAACAGTAATAAAGGTGGGAAAGGACTTCAATTTGCGCCTTTCCTTGCAACACCTAAGGCTGTGCAAGGGTTAAGTAAAGGTGTGTGGCAATATTACAATACAGTGCAGGTAGTTATAACGTGTAACAACTTGTAGGTGTGACCCTTGGCAGTCTTGGGGGTAAAATTCTAGTCCTTCCCGCCCTTATTAGTGAGCTTTTTTCCTCCAGACCTTCACAGATCCCTTCAGATACCTCTAAAACGTAATTATAAAATGAGGGGGAGATAAAAAAAAAAAAAAAAAAAATGTCTAACTTATCCTCAATATAACCTAACCTAACCTGGTAAAATTGTAGTTCTTTCTCGCCCTTAGGTCTCACTAGGAGGTTATTGGAAAGGTTAGGTTAGGTTATGGTGAGGTTAGGTTATGGTGAGGTTAGGTTTTGGTGAGGTTAGGTTAGTAATATTATTTTTGGGGGTCCAGGGCGGGGAAAATGTAGGGGGGGAGGGGGGTTGAAGGGGGCATCTCTCCCCCTTCTATAATTACGTATTAGAGGTATCTGAAGGGATCTGTGAAGGACTGGAGAAAATAAAACCACTAATAAGGGCTGGAAAGGACTCTAGAATTTTACCTAGATGAAGGCCCTAAGGGTGGTCTGTGCCCCCTGGCTGGGGGGTGCACTGCCTCCCCACCTAGGTTACGTTACGTAACCAATGTTCATATTAGGTTACTGAACTAGCAGAGGAGGGTCTTAGGGGGCGTAGCCCCCCCAACAGTTAGGTCAGGACCAATGTCCAGGTTAGGTTAGTTAACTAGCTAAGGGGTGGCGATGAGGGGGCGCTGCCTCCCATTTAGGTCAGGTTACGCAACCATACCGGTAAACATGGACCATTAGGGAGGGCCATAGCGGTACACATGGGCCATCAGGCAAGGCAGTCATGTTGGACCATTAGGGAGGGCCATAGCCGTAAACATGGGCCATCAGGCAAGGCAGTCATGTTGGACCATTAGGGAGGGCCATAGCGGTAAACATGGGCCATCAGGCAAGGCAGTCATGTTGGACCATTAGGGAGGGCCATAGCGGTAAACATGGGCCATCAGGCAAGGCAGTCATGGTCAGGGGGCGTCTTGACACGCACCCCTAAAATGACTTTAGCTAATCAATACACTCTGCCTATTAGTCATTCGGCGTAATAACACCACACTAAACTCTAGTATACAACATTCACTGCTCGGCGTGCCATCCTTGCATTATGGGCAGCATGGCATGACCGCATAGCATCAAAATAAGGTCATAGATCAGGAAATTTAGCTCGACATTCCAGAGACCAGACCAAAACAATGCGTCATCTATCCGTAATACTCGCTGTCCTCGCCCTCCACACCGTCACCCCAGCCATGACAGACACTGGTCATGACACACGGGGATATGTCTTACTCAGGCACTGTCATAAAGCCGTCAATACATGGAAACACCTACTTCTTCAGGTATCTGGCGTCCTCGGCCTGCATCTCACCGCGCCATTGTTGTTGTTGTCACTGACAGGGTTGCCAGACGCCACTTGGCACACTACTTTTTCAGAAATCCCAAGACTTTCCCAAAAAAACACTCTACATTTTCAGAAATCCCAAGACTTCCCCAAAAAAACATTCAGAAATCCCAAGACTTCCCCAAAAAACATTCAGAAATCCCAAGACTTCCCCCAAAAAAACACTAAATTTTCAGAAATCCCAAGACTTCCCCCAAAAAACACTCTAAATTTTCAGAAATCCCAAGACTTCCCCCAACAATACATTAAATTTTCAGAAATCCCAAGACTTCCCCCAAAAATACATTAAATTTTCAGAAATCACAAGACTTCCCCCAAAAATACATTAAATTTTCAGAAATCCCAAGACTTCCCCCAAAAATACATTAAATTTTCAGAAATCCCAAGACTTCCCCCAAAAAAACATTAAATTTTCAGAAATCCCAAGACTTCCCCCAAAAAACACTCTAAATTTTCAGAAATCCCAAGACTTCCCCCAAAAATACATTAAATTTTCAGAAATCCCAAGACTTCCCCAAAAAATCCCAAGATAGACAAAAATATCCCAAGGTCTGTAAATTAGCATATATGAAACTGAACCCTAAATACGGTACACATGCTTACGTTGAGATGAACTATTGGAAAGATACTTGAATAACCTCCAAAAAAATCCCAAGATAGACAAACAAATATCCCAAGGCCATGGCCCAGATCCCAAGAGATTGGAAAAAATCCCAAGAAGTGGCATCCCTCACTCACACAACTAACATTGGTAGAGCTTGACTTCAGCATGTTTTAAAAAGCAATTTATTATTTACTTTCGAGGTAATGAGCTATGCAAAGTTAACCTTATTATTAATTCTTATTGATATATGATAAATCTCCCATAACAAAATCAATAGAATCTCCAGGACAACAGAGATATATGATTGTTGTTACGGTAACTTTAAACGCCGCTAAATTACTTTTGTATACGAATTTAAAGACCGTACGATTAAAGGCCATTATAATTACTAGTTATTTAGAGCTACCAGTATTGTTCGAGGCCTACCTAGCATCTTTTTAACCTCGGGCGACCAGTAGCTCCATCGTGGAGGGCGGGAGACGGGGAGGTTGACAGAAGGAGTGGTAGGTAGTCTACATATGTATTTAATGAAACTTGACAAATTGTTACCGCAGAGTTTCTTACTATAAGTCACTGAATGTCTGTCTGTCCAGCCATTTCTGTTCTAATTTCAACCAAACTTTCAGGAAAGGTTAAGCTCATCCCTGGGACGGTTTTAAACTATATTCATCCAGGTTTATTTAATATATTAATTAGTTTAAAGGCCCGTCCACACTGGGCATAAGCTACGCTGCGCATCGTACTGCCCAGTGTGGACTGGGAATTAAGAATAGTTGATGGTTTTTAGACTGACATACATACCTTGAACAGGATTTAATTTTCTCTTCAATCTCTCTCAAGAGATGTAAAAGAGAGAGAGAGAGAGAGAGAGAGAGAGAGAGAGAATCATAAACACGGGGTTACGTGTAGTACAAAGCCATTCTGATGTCTTTCAGAGCATCATACTTATTACTGGTAACTAGCTTCTGCTCGTTAAAGATAATGAAACACACCCTTCCTCCACAAAATATATTCACTCTGGTGTACACAAGGGTGGGCACAACAGCGAGACAAAGGACAGTAGAAATGCTACGTATAAGCTATGCTAAAGGAAATAGTCATTGCTTTCTTTAGCTTATCATGACCCTTCAGGGGTTTCCATTTTGTGACTGAAAAACCCACACACAAAATCAATGCAGCAGTATTGTTCTAGCCGCATTAAAGACCTACAATATCTTAGAAAATATAGCTCTCACCATGCCTACAATCTTCAGTTTAGCGGCTTGTGTGTGTGTGTGTGTGTGTGTGTTTTCTGTGCATGGTATGTGTGTGTGTGTGTGTGTGTGTGTGTTCTCTGTGCATGGTGCCTTGTCGTGGCTCGAGACATGTAGGAGCACACTGTCAAGAATAAAGGAACAACGTCCACTGCACTGATCACCTTCACTACTCTGCCTTCACAAATAATAACCTGATACACTTGTTTCTCGCTGCAGTCACACTTGTTCATATCTTGGTGGCAGCCTTGGCAGTGTAGCGACTCGTAAGCATCTCGGATTTATCATTTTGTATACTTACTTGAAACAAATAATCAAATATATTTATTTATACTTTTTTTCAGTAACACATAAATGTTCACCAAATTTCACGGCGTCCTTAACGTATGCATTTAACAAGCTTGCCAGGAACATGTCCGCTGCTTCTTGTGTACATTAAAGGCCATAATGATTTACTTGTTGCAATAGACGTCTAGGTATGTGCTATTCTACGAGTGCTTTCGTAATAAACATACCACCTTTGATATTGATTTCTTAATTAGAAAATACTCATGTATAAAAATACAAATTCAAATGAAACATGTACGAAGAGAAGGAGTTACGAAAAGATGTGTTCAAATACACAAATATACACAGTAAACAAATCTTAACCTTCAAACCAACCCTTAGATACAAGTAGCAAGGGCCAAGGGAGAAATGACAACGGGGAAACAGAGACAACAAAGGATCAATGAACAGTTGCACTCAGAAAACACTTTGACTGATCACATGACACTTACCGTAGATAACACTATAGTCGCCAGTCACTCGCCACTGCACTAATGACGCCAGGCACAATATATTACGAATGTTAGCATCACTACAGACTTTTATGTGCCACTGAAGATGCATGCACAGTAGTTTATATTATGTACATCACACTACATGTCTTCAGTGGCACATAAAAGTCTGTAGTGATGCTAAAATTCGTAATATATTGTGCCTGGCGACATTAGTGCAGTGGCAAGTGACTGGCGACTATAGTGTTATCTACGGTAGGAGTGAAATACATGCTGAGAACATGACCTTGGAGTAATCTCATATGGGTTCCTTAATCTCAACATAGGAAGCAGAGCCTTACTAAGTCACTAGTACATATGCAAGTCCCACAAGGCTTAGATGTAAGCTACGTACTGGAGTAATAGAGCGATGTCAGGGTTCTGGCAAACTGGCAAAGGAACAAAATTTTTACTGTGTCATTACTAACACTTCTAAGGCTGGTGTTGCCTTCACACTGATGGGATGTTCCCACACAGGTGAAGAAGTCCAAGTTACTGTTACAGCAACTGGCAATGTTTTACTTTAGAATAAAATATAGACTATCTTTATCTCTTATATAAACAATTCATTGATAAAGGCTGATTTGCATCCAAGACTAAGTCGCAGTGTTGTTAGTGAACCTTTTTTGTCATTTTAGAGGTTTAGCTTCTTAAATTTAATAACTTCAATAATATAATTCAAATTTTCCTGAGATCTTAGCAGTGGTAAAACACAGGATATATATATATAATATATATATATATTATATATATATATATATATATATATATATTATATATATAATTAATATATTTATTAATATATATATATATATATATATATATATATATATATATATATATATATATATACAGTGGAAGACAGAGAAGTTGGCGGTGTCTTGCATCCGTCACACTCCTTGACAAATTTCTTTTAATTCCCTCCCGGCGCTTCCTATGGGGAATTATTGAAAAAAAAGATGTCTGAGAACTCAACTCACGGCCTTGACTTCCTGCTTGCAGTTTTTCAAATCATTAGTCATTAATGGCAGTGACCAGGACATATTGCATCTTATCGTCACTCCCGGCTTGATTCCCCAAAACGTCGCCAAAACATTTCGGGAAAGTGTTTTCGCTCAGTTGGATATGGGCCTGAGCCACAGTTGACTGCAGACCAGATCACCCGTATTTACAGCTTATATAAGATCGGTTTTACTTCAAAAGAAATTGTGAGGGAGACTGGGTTACTCAACGAAAGGTTGAGCGGTGGGTAAAACAATCACGAGACTCGCCAACGGCTGAAAGTCTAACGCACTTGTCTCGTCCTGGACGCAAGAAAAAAGTTTCAAAGAAAACTTTGAATATTATCAAAAGACACTAGTGAAATCTCCTACCAAAACAGTAAGAAAAATAAAGTCAATAAACCTACAGTTACTGGGTACAGTGTGTGTAAGGAGCGTGTCTCGTTACATCCGTAAAGTTTCAAGATTTCTTAACCCACCGCTCAACCTTTCGTTGAGTAACAGTCTCCCTCACAATTTCTTTTGAAGTAAAACCGATCTTATATAAGCTGTGAATACGGGTGATCTGGTCTGCAGTCAACTGTGGCCCAGGCCCCATATCCAACTGAGCGAAAACACTTTCCCGAAATGTTTTGGTGACGTTTTGGGGAATCAAGCCGGGAGGGACGATAAGATGCAATATGTCCTGGTCACTGCCCATTAATGACTAATGATTTGAAAAACTGCAAGCAGGAAGTCAAGGCCAGTGAGTTCGAATTCTTTGTCAATCATTCCCATAGGAAGCTCCGGAGGAATAAAGAAATGTCAAGGGAGCGTGACGGATGCAAGACACGCAAATTTGTCTTGCACGTGTTATATACTATAGATATATATATATATATATATCATGTATATATATATTATATATATATATATAAATATACATTATATATATATATATATATATATATATATATATATATATATATATATATAATATACTAAGATATATAAATGGAGTTAATTTAGTGCATGATGAATACCCTCAAATTGCAAATAATGCAAGTGAAATGTACTACAGTACAACTGCGGTACAGCTGTAATATTTTATGAAAATAGAATTTGTACCAAATTTTCCAACAGTAAAAATACACATTAATTTACCAATTACATTCATCTTTGAACATAAGGAAACTCGCTGAGCTTATCACTTCAGTGTCAGCATCTTCCTTAAACTGTGTTGAATATTGGCAAAGATATTCTGGAGAAGCAAATTTAGAAGAAACCTTAATTTCCCAGCACACACACACAGGTATGGCAAGGCAGGTAAGCCCAGGGACACCAGCAGCACGCCACCCGAAGCCCACCACTCAGTGACTAGGGAAGCAGCGGCAGTCATGGCCACTCTGACCCCGGCCTGTCTCGCACCACTAGAGGAAAAAGAAGCTACAGTGGGGCCCTGCAAACAAGCAATGATAATAGATGATAGCAAAGTGACTCGGATCTTTTTTTACGGAACCTGCCAAACTAGACATTAAGATGGAAGAGAGCGTGATGTTCTTGAGTGTGCATTGTTGAAGGTATAACCGATATGACACTAATGAAATGAAAACTATGGTTAATTTGTTTAAACTCTCAACACATTTATACCCTGCCAGATCTACTATGAAACTAATGAAGCATAAGAGGCACCTAGTCCTGGAAGGGCCCTTGAAGAACTTTTTTTTTAATGAGTGAATTTTTTTATCATATTGACGCAATTTTCATAGCCATGATTTTAAGATACAGGGCCATACCCCCAGATACTGTGGCTAGATATTGTCAGGCGTAACTGTTTAAAGATACAGTGGTGTCAGCCAGCCTGTATGTTGGTCCTGGTGGCTAGTGATACAGCCTTTCACATGCCTCAATGCTCCAAATAGCCATCATTCACACTGCTGATTGCCCGCCAAACACTGCTATAAAGAATCTGATGAATGTCTATTTATTCCTCCTTTACAAGTATGAAATATGTAACTACTTGTAGATGAGATACCAATGGTCAGCCTATCGATGGTGTAAACAGTAGGTGGTGAGAATCACCATGTAGCCTACTGATGAACCTGAACTTATCACAGACAAATTAGCACAGGAAATACTGAGTATTTTGTTGATTATGCTGTAAAACTGATGTGCACCAGACACATCAAAATGACCCCTGCAGAACAAAAGACATTATAGTTATGCCATCAGTTCAGTTAATTAATTCATTAGCTGAGCCTCTTTCACTTCTAAGGGTGCTGAGATGGCCGGGCCGGGAGCCTGGAGGGGCACGGGGGCTCAACACACCGAACACCTTCCTCTGAAGCAGCAGCAACAACAATACAAATAAAGCTGGCACTGCAGACCATCTTATAATGGCTGCTGCGGTCTTAGTCTTGAAGGTTTCTGGCGATAGTTTTCTGATGCTCGAAGTTATAAAGATATTTCTAGTTCACAAAAAGAATAATGAGTTACTTGATTCATTCTGGCTGGAAGAAATAACAGACCTGGTCAAAATAAAAAGACATGAGGACAGTCTAGACTCTAGGTGCCCATGTGGACCCCGTGTGGCCACAGGCAAAGGGACTTTTAAGTCAAAGTAAGTTGAGATGGGGATTGAATGTGTCATGGCACGGCTCATGACACTAAGCACCATATGCTAAGCAGTGTTTTAAAATACAAATCAAAATAACTATCTATGTATTATTGTGAACTAAGTAGGTAGATGCATTTATGAACTTTTAAAACCCATTTTCTTTCAGCATCTTATGAATCATTTAAACTATTACTAGTAATACAATCAAACTTTACCTTGCAAGCAAAGTTTACAATATAGAACTATCAGTAGATAATCCTCAAGGTAGACACACTCGTCTAATTCAAGGTTAAATCATTCAGTGAACAGTGGATGAGCTTCTTGCAACAGAAGTTGGATTTTCTTAGTGATCTTTCCATTGCTGTAAAGGACAAAGTCACGAGGCTGAGGTACACACAGGTCAGGGAGGGAGGAGAGCCACTGTCATAGACGGGCGACAAGTGACTGTCAAAGGAGAAGGGAATCGCCTCCAGGGGACATGCTTCCCCTCCTGGAAACAGCCGCCCACAACACCCCTGAGACGCGTACAATGCCACAGAGGTACACTATTCCACACCGTAATGGAAACTTCAGTATTTAAGACTATAATGTACTTCATGAAACATGCAAAATTGTGAAAAATCTTATTTCTTAACTACTGCATCCATTGGATTGCCTTTTGCTACATCATCATCTTCACGGTCTGCCTTCAGTAGTCTAGATTGTATCACTAATTTAGGTCATTGGGCACAAACAGATATATTCTTAGATGTCTTAAGGCATGACACTTGACTTTCAAGCCTCTTCATGATACAAATAAACATGATCAGATAAATTGATATATCAAACCAGAATGTAAATTCATTACTTCTGGTATAATGGAAATGACAGTACAGTGAAAGCTAAAAGTACTGTGCCCAAATGGCCTCATTTTCTCAGCAGGGGCGAGGGTTTTCTACAGCCCGGCGAGGCTCCTACTGTAGTAACTCGCCAACAGTCATTTAGTCTACTAGGCACCTTGGTACTCTCGCTCTCTCTTTCCTAAACCTATAAGTTTAGTACTAATTCTACCAATGGTCATTTTCACTTTGTTTGAATGCCTTTTCTGGTGTTATTTTCACCTTATCTGCAATGTGATAAGAAACACTTTTCCTAATGATACTTTGTAAGCGAATACTCTTCATCACTGTGCTGTGCACTTCTTACAAACATCTAATATTCTTCTTGAAAATAACATCATGTAACAATTACACTGTCCATAAAGCCCTTTGCCAACCAGTGTTTAGTGATGTTGCCGTCAGCTGAAACTTTAGCACACTGAATTTGTAACTTTCAGGACATAGACTAAACATGTCTTCATTTCACACTACGGGCTACAGGCTACAATGGTGACGCCACTCAATCACTGTAATGAATTTTTTTCATCTTTTCATGATAAATTCAGACACCTGTTATTGTTAAACAATGATTTGAAAGGTTCAGTTAATGTAAAAGTATATGTTCTGATTTTTCAAGAATATCTATTATTATTATGCAGAATCATATTTCTATTTGACTCCTACAAGTATCTGAAACTGTCATATACATTCTATGAATCAACTTCACCACCCTTCTGTGATAATTTTCCATTGTGTCAAACAATTTCTTGAATCGTCTGATGAAAGGTTTCCAATTCCGTGGCTGCTGATCTGTGAGCCTCGAGCATCTCAGAGAACCCAGGCGAGGCAACACAGTGCCCAGCCTGAGTGTTGCCTCTGTTGCCTGACAGACACACCTGTGAGTGGCGGAACACAAGCGTTGAGTGACAGGGTGATCAACGTATGACAGACAGCCTTTCCTACAGACTACGTGGTGGCTACATTCTTCCGGCGCGTGTCAGCGTGGTTGTCAGAGTGATAAGAGTAAGTCAGACATGCTAGTTAGTGGCACAACAAAGGGGAGATTAAACCTGCAAATATTCCACATCATACATCAAAATACATAATGCTATGTTTTGATTGGTTACTTAATGCACGAGTAAGATGCCCTGACTGCTCACTGTTATCAGTACAAACAATATGAAACTCTAATAGTTGAACAAATTAAGTCAGCCAAGTTTGTGTGACGTGTGGCTGACCCATGAACACCAAATGAGTGTGAAGCAAGTAGCTGCACTATCACAGATGGGCACTGGCTACCAGACTGCAATGGGCACCACTACTATATAAAAGACAATCACGTAATATGTACCTAATTGCTGCACCATGCGTGTCTTCCATCTTCACAGAAAAACGGATATATACATATTAGTAACTCAAATTGAAACATGTTTTTACCATCATTACTAATTCAACGCCTTGCCACCTTATTTCCAAACTATCGAGAGTAAGGGAGGCTGACAAAATATAAGGATTCTCGAACACAAACAAATACCCTTCTCTAACATATGCTGGATATATTCTAAGTCAAATGTTGAATTTGACTTAGATTGACCTGATTGACCTGGTGTATTATGACAGCATCATCTCACTGACAATACAAAACACTAAAATGAAGAAGAAAAAAATGTGCGACAACTAATCCTTAATTTTTCTTTTATCATTAACAAAAAAAAACATACCTCTATGTCCCATATAGTGACTTTATGGGCCTAAAATGTATCTCCATTTACATAAAGTGTGTTACTACTTCTGCTACTAATAAAGTAAAGTAAAGCTACAAATCTAGGAGTGAGTTCAAATGTTCTGTCAAAAATACTATACACACACCTGTCAATGCAAACACCGTCAACAGAAATGCCTGTCACCGCGTCACGCTCCCTGCTGTCAGCCTGGCAAACACACTCACCTCGCAACACGGACTTCAAACTCATCTCAAGAAACGGAAGAGTGAAAATGTGTGGAAAAAACCCTTGTGATTATGAAGTTCAATTCTAACTGACATGAAATGAATGCAATCAATGAATACTCTAATCACTATGAAATAAAACGACTCAATATTGTACTGCTACTAACAGTGTAACTTACAAATTTAAGAGATGAGAAAAGACAGAGCAAAAATTAAACTTAGGTACTAAACATAATATATAAGTATGAGTAGTCTGTTATGATATAAGCATAATCATAAACCAATGAATATACAAACTATAGTCTATTTTTTTTAACATGGCAAAAAATCCTGACCCCTTGGTGCTTACTGACTGATATTTGATGCCAGGAGAAGGGAATACTACGCTTCTTCTTAATTTCAGCTGTATTTTATCATAGTTAACCATAGTATCAGGTAAACAGAGGCATCATTTTAAGCAGGAGACCTTCAGATAGAATGAATTTTTTGCCTTGTTAAAAAAAATAGACTATAGCAATGAATATACAGGTGTGATATTTACAGTCATGGGGTTAATGCAGCCAGCAGCACACATAACCTAAGCTCATACAGTAAACAGCTCTGCCTGAGAACCCCAAGTTGGTCCCCTTGACACAGAGACCCAGCCAAGGCTATAGGTTGGTGGTCTTGGCCCTCTTGAGTGCCTTCTTGAGCTTACGGACCCGCTTCTCTGTGCCAGCATTACCCGTGGACAGGTCTCTGTAGTAGTGATCTGGTACCGACCTTCTCTCGCGTCGCCAGGATGAACGTCTCATCTTTTTCAGTCGACCACCGTATGTACCATCCTGGAAAATGTAAGTCCTCATACTGTGCAGATAGGTAGTCTATGGCCTGGACTCATGAACAAGTACACTCTTAGAAAAAAAGGGTAGGAAAAGGGTAGAAAAAGGGTGTTTATAGTGATGAAATACTGCTACCCTTACAAATATACCCTTTTGCAACCCTAAATATACCCTTTTCAAACCCCAAATGTACCCTTTCTCAACCCTCTCGTCTAAAAAGGGTAGATAAAGGGTAAATGAAGGGTATAATCAGCAGCATCTACCCTCCAGCCTGGACATAGGGTATAAAAAGGGTAGTGATGGTGCGATGTAACAATTCTACCCTTAATATACCCCCCATTTCTGAGAGTGTACTAGCTTCTGTCTATAATACATATATACTATACTTTTTCAACTAATGAGTTACACAACAGCTCAGTCCAAACTGTATTGCTAATAGCATTATGATCACAGGTAAAAATTATAAAACACATACAAACACTATTTGACTATACAAATTTGGGAACTGGGTTATTGACGAAAGGGTCTAGTTGAAGTCTAGTCGCCATATAGCCCCACACTTCCCTGACGATGGGATGGAGGCGCTTGAGGTGAGGGAAGACTAATGAAAAAGAAAAGATCGGAAATATAAAAGCTTACAACAAGAACTCTTCAATATATTGCTGCATATAATACTACCTATTGGCTGCTAGGGCAAAAGTTAGGAGACAGGATAATGTGATGGATGTCGGATGCATAATTTCCATTGTATCATTATTTAAAGAAGTAAGGAAGTCTTAAGCAAAAAGTAAAGCTTAAAAAATGAAGAGCTCAATCTAAATACAAAAAATATATGTAAAGGTAACCTCATGCAGGACAGTTCTTATTAGCAGGCTTTAGGTGTGGGGCGAGGGGAAAGGCACGAGATATTAAGCTTATAAGGATCGGTATTGCTTAAACTTTCCGTATGGCTGCAGCAGAGTAGGCTACATGGCATCTAGAAAATAATATAACATTCA
Organism: Chionoecetes opilio; assembly: GCA_016584305.1. NCBI lineage: Eukaryota > Metazoa > Arthropoda > Malacostraca > Decapoda > Majidae > Chionoecetes > Chionoecetes opilio. The sequence goes on from JACEEZ010020100.1 coordinate 2,381,425, forward strand.
CATTATTTATAGACAAGTATATGCTTAGAAAATGAAATGACATGATCAAAAATATAAAAAACAAACGTCATAAAGATGCAAAACTGAGTAAATAATACAACCACCATGTGAGAGACGCTCTAAACGAGACTTTCTTGAAATGTAATCACTTTTAATCAAGCTCTCGGTGCATTATTGGATGCCTATTTCTGCCAATAATGTACCAGATGTCAGTTTGTCATCACTGGCAAATATAATTAATCAAGAAAACAGTATTAATGTAATTTGAAGGAAAATATATCCATCAAAACGTACATAAACTGATGACACTGCTAATGCAAGAAAGTGGGAAATATTAGTCTTCTTTTTCCGTAGGCAGGATTTAGTCAACAGGCAGTGTGTATAGAGAAGAAAAGTATAGGGAGATTTGACAACGCTGGTATCTAGATCTAGCAACCGGCTGCCAAAGAGAAGGACATATGCATCTGATCCAGCCTACATAATCTAGATATGAAATTATTTAAGTTTCCCTAAATCATATTAAAAGAAAGGAATGGAAAATTGAAAGCAATTACTAATTAACTATTCAAGATTGATACCAATTCATATCTAAGCTGGCATGCTCCTGTGCTAGTCCGGGTCATGCATGGAGACCCAAGCCTCCTGCCAGGCAAACATCTCGTGCTCTGCTTTGCTAAGTGACAACACACAACTCCAAGCAGACAGGCCACAACCACAACATCAATACAATTACTTCTGGGAGTTTGAGGTATACCTTGGTATTTTACAGTCATATCTTTGCTGAGTGATTTACAAAACAGATCTGAGAACCAGAGCACGTTTATCTTTTTCTGAGAAGATAATAGTAAATGTTAACCATCCTCTTCCTCTTCAGCAGTCAAATTGCTAAAGTTGTCGAGGAAAGTGTTGGGACCTAGAAAGCTTAGGGGGGTGACTACAGGGGAGGATCACCCCTGCTAATATGCTCCAACTAAGGGGTGAGGGGTGAAGGCTCTTCTAAGATGCTCAAGGTCACTATAGATAATATATAGCAGACCTGATGGGTAAACACGACGCCCGAACTCATGGGTTACGTGTTTTTCGTGGGTGTGGGCGTGGGTGTGGGTGTGGGCGAGCCACGAGTTGCAACTGGCGAGCGTGGAGGGAGAAATAAGGGCCAATGAGACGTGGTGTGAGGGTGGAGGTGAAGGCGAGGGGAATGCACCCCTCACTGCCCCCCCTTGTTACCCTCACAGCTCAACCTTAAGCCTGACACAAACCACCAACACTGCACCAGCACATTCATAAACATTATCAATGCCTGATGAATAAGAATGTGAAGTATGATTAGTCATCCAAGAATTAATCTCAGGGTTGATAAATTTTCCCCTTGCTATGTATCAAGTCCCCACTCTACACAGTTAGCTTTCATGCCACTGATGTGAATTTCCACCATACTAAAGCATTTAGAGTTGATGTTCCTAGAATGCAGGATGAAGAACTGATGCGTTCTGGAAAGTATTCTTGAAGAAATAAATGTATAGAACAATTATATAAACATCTAATGAAAAAAAATCTAGATCTTTTTTTGTAAACAAGCATGAACTTTACTGTAAACTCTCTGTCTCGTAACACTGAAGAGGTAACAACTTTAACAATATCCTTGAACGAAATTTATACCAATATGCCACGTAATATCTTTGTATACATAAAATGGAGAGAGAGAGAGAGAGAGAGAGAGAGAGAGAGAGAGAGAGAGAGAGAGAGAGAGAGAGAGAGAGAGAGAGAGAGAGAGAGAGAGAGAGAGAGGAGAGAGAGAGAGAGAGAGAGAGAGAAGAGAGAGAGAGAGAGAGAGAGAGAGAGAGAGAGAGAGAGAGAGAGAGAGAGAGAGAGAGAGAGAGAGAGAGAGAGAGAGAGAGAGAGAGAGAGAGAGAGAGAGAGAGAGAGAGGAGAGAGAGGGAGAGAGAGAGAGAGAGAGGAGAGAGAGAGAGAGAGAGAGAGAGAGAGAGAGAGAGAGGAGAGAGAGAGAGAGAGAGAGAGAGAGAGAGAGAGAGAGAGAGAGAGAGAGAGAGAGAGAGAGAGAGAGAGAGAGAGAGAGAGAGAGAGAGAGAGAGAGAGAGAGAGAGAGAGAGAGAGAGAGAGAGAGAGAGAGAGAGAGAGAGAGAGAGAGAGAGAGAGAGAGAGAGAGAGAGAGAGAGAGAGAGAGAGAAAAAAAACCTTGAAGATCAGTTAAAATCCTATAAATATAAAACACTGAAATCTGCACAGAACAATTTGCAGCTTTCATGTGACATTGTTGGCACTCGTGTTTGTGAGCAATTGGTTGTATTCTTGCAAAGAGAGTGGGCATATTACAGCTTGTGGCTTCAGTTGTAGATGGATCTCACATGTGTATATAATATTACAGTATACTAAAGAGAGCAAAAGGAAAATGCATAAATCCAGTATCATTGGTTTTGTGTCTACATGACTCTTACCAACGTCCATATTTGACTTAGCCCTTACGCTATGGCTGCACTAGGGTCATGTTACATCATGTGAATGGATAGCCTACATACGCTGAATGATCGGACAACTCAAATGAGAAGCCACAATTAATATAGTTTTTAATATTCCACATAATGTAGGAGCATTGTCCATCATGTTGAAATCTATTTTTGGTGAGATACTGAAATTTCCACAAAGTATTCATGTAACAGTCATTAAAGATACCTTTTTCTCTAACTAAACACATTGAAAGATGATATTCTTGATACATAATATTTGGGTGAGTCGGTAAATGTTACATTACTTCCATAAAGACCTGGGGGTTCTAGTGTAGTACAAATGGTGGCCTATAGGTGCAGCTCAATCAAAGAGTGGCTGAAAATTTCGAAATCTTCAAATGAAATGATTTCCGAGCAGGATTTGATCATATGTTACTGGTAGTATTTTCACACATATCATGATTGCACAACTACATAGGTGCGTGCACACTTCAATAGTAATGCATAGGCTACATCTTCAGTCATTAATATCTGGTAGAACTTTCAGTATGCTTATAATCAGACCTATGATACTGGATTCTCAGCACGACGCAATGAGCTTGGTGAGAGAGTAAAGCATAATGGGTGTGCTGTCAAGTGTTATATTGGCCGGTGGGGATGTGCCTCATGGTGATACAGGGTGTGGGTGAAGACTCATGCAAACAGTGTTCAAGCTGTAATGAACAAAAGGCAACAACAGTGTGGAGGAAAATAATATAGAATATAACAATAATTCAACTTTAGTCCCAGTGAGGAAGCGGACTCGTGAAGTGGTGGTTGAGTTATCACTTACAAGACACTGAAACACTGCAACCTATGTGCTGCCTGAGTGACATTTACCAATACCTTACACTGCACACTTAGGCTGAAAATAGATCATTAGGTATATGTATTCTTAACTAATCACTATGAAAACCTGCCATTGACTTACCTTCCTCCTTGTCAGATGCTAAATAATGCATGTTATTTAGAAAGATACTAACTAATCAGATCCACAATGCCGCTGGATTTTGTCACGATTGCAATACACTTACCTAGAGTTAATGAATACCTGATTATTGTCATTCACATATTCAAATAGGTTATGGGGTGGTGCTATGAATGAATTTAGCTTTTTTTGTTATGCATGCAGCACGCCTTCCCTCACACGTAGCACAAAACCCAAAGCAGCTTGACATTCCAGTTGTAAATTCTTGTGAAGGCACTGACTACTACTTAGAGATTATAATTATGTACATGTATGTATAATCACATATATGCTGTTGTTGACCAAGAAAGACACGTACACACACCCGGCTGCTGGTTAATACATAGATGTGATTATACATATACATAACTAAAATCTCTAAATAGCCAGTGCCCTAACATTCTCTTCCTAAAGTTGTAATTCTATCCTTTACATAGTCATAGATGTAAATGCAGGCTATACATGGCCATGACAACTCAGGTGGACATCAAAATAAAAGGTTTCTTGAGTACTTTAGTTATCAAGGCAGTGTGGAATCTCAAACCTTGCTCTTAAAGTGAGTGGTTTGCATTGAAATTCTCTTTGCCTTCTTATGAATCTTGACAATATGAAATGCTTCTTTCCCTTGACCACACTTAATTTCTGCAAGTACCTCCCAGCATCTAAATAAAGATTTATACGCCTATGTATAATGTAGGTACAGGAGCATCACGTCCCATTGTTACTTCCTTGGCATTCACAACTTTAAACCATCAAATAAATGAAACACCCTTTGTGCGAAGATGAAACAGGACAAACACAGCCAGTTAGGTGTTTGAAACGTTTCCTATACAATGCTTTTGATAAGACAATTGATACTTGAATTAATTAATGAATAGAGTAAATTTCTGGTCCATGACTGTGGTATATTAAGTAATTTTTTTATGCATTTGTGTGGGCAATACAATATCTATCTATTTACCTATTTGAGCTCACCTGGCTGGGCGGAAGCGTCATTCACAACTTAAAAATTATCTTAAAATTCTTAAAATCATCAAACAAATGAAATACCCTTTGTGCAAATTAAACCGGCCAATTACCGTCAGTTATTAAGTGTTTGTAGCTACTTTATTTTCTTATGTTCTTATGTTTGAGCTCACCTGGTTGGGCGGGAAGCGGCCGTACAGGGAGACGAGCGTGAAGAGCATGATGAAGCCCAGGATGTTGGGAATGAAGGCCGTGCACTTGACCGACAGGCTGTAGTCCATGTAGCGGGAGTTCATGTCCATGTCGGCTGGGTGCAGGATTGGCAACTTTTAAGACTGATTGGCAGACTTTTAGGACTGATTGGCAGACTTTTAGGACTGATTGGGAGGCTTTTAGGACGGATTGGGAGGCTTTTAGGACTGATTGGGAGGCTTTTCGGACGATTGGGAGGCTTTTCGAACTGATTGGGAGGCTTTTCGGACTGATTGGGAGACTTTTAGGACTGATTGGGAGGCTTTTAGGACCGATTGGCAGACTTTTATGACTGATTGGGAGACTTTTAGGACTGATTGGGAGGCTTTTAGGACTGATTGGCAGACTTTTAGGACTGATTGGGAGGCTTTTAGGACTGATTGGGAGGCTTTTAGGACTGATTGGGAGGCTTTTAGGACTGATTGGGAGGCTTTTAGGACTGATGGGGTGACTTTTCGGACTGATTGGGCGACTTTTCGGACTGATTGGGAGGCTTTTCGGACTGATTGGGAGGCTTTTAGGACTGATTGGCAGACTTTTCGGACTGATTGGGAGACTTTTCGGACTGATTGGGAGGCTTTTCGGACTGATTGGGAGGCTTTTAGGACTGATTGGCAGACTTTTAGGACTGATTGGCAGACTTTTAGGACTGATTGGGCGACTTTTAGGACTGATTGGGAGGCTTTTCGGACTGATTGGGAGGCTTTTAGGACTGATTGGCAGACTTTTAGGACTGATTGGGAGACTTTTCGGACTGATTGGGAGGCTTTTCGGACTGATTGGGAGGCTTTTCGGACTGATTGGCAGACTTTTCGGACTGATTGGGAGACTTTTCGGACTGATTGGGAGGCTTTTAGGACTGATTGGCAGACTTTTAGGACTGATTGGGAGACTTTTCGGACTGATTGGGAGGCTTTTCTGACTGATTGGGAGGCTTTTAGGACTGATTGGCAGACTTTTAGGACTGATTGGCAGACTTTTCGGACTGATTGGGAGGCTTTTCGGACTGATTGGGAGGCTTTTAGGACTGATTGGCAGACTTTTAGGACTGATTGGCCGACTTTTATGACTGATTAGGAGATTTTTAGGACTGATTGGGAAACTTTTAGGACTGATTGAAAGGATTGGGAGTCTTTTATAACTGATTGGGATGATTGGGAGACTTTTAGGCCTGATTGGGAGGATTGGGAGACTAGTAAAACTGATTGGGAGGATTTGGAGACTTTTAGGACTGATTGGGAGGATTGGGAGACTAGTAGAACTGATTTGGAGACTTTTAGGACTGATTGGGAGGATTGGGAGACTTGTAGGACTGATTGGGAGGATTGGGAGACTATTAGGACTTGGCTGTTAGCTTTAGGAATCATCACATCACTCTACTTCCATAACTCTCACTTAAGAACACATGTAATACACCACAAAAACCTTTACAGAAGCCTTGCATCACAGAAATAAGTGACTCAAGAATAGGTGGAATAGTGCATTATTATTTTTAAAGGAATTGACTCATTTATAAAGGAATAATGAATAAGACTCATGGAATAGAATAAATAAAGAATAAAGGAACTAGACTCATGGAAAGAATAAGACTCGTGGAAAGTATATGACTCATGGAAATAATAAGACTCGTGAAAAGTATATGACTCATGGAAATAATAAGACTCATGGAAATAATAAGACTCATGGAAATAATAAGACTCATGGAAATAATAAGACTCATGGAAATAATAAGACTCATGGAAAGAATAAGACTCATGGAAATAATAAGACTCATGGAAAGAATAAGACTCATGGAAATAATAAGACTCATGGAAATAATAAGACTCATGGAAATAATAAGACTCATGGAAATAATAAGACTCATGGAAAAAATAAGACTCATGGAATAAATACAGAATAAAAGAACAAGACTCATGGAAAGAGTACCTTATCCATGATCTTCCTATAATTTCTCAATGGGGAAAAGCATACTAATATTAATTGATACAAAACGACCTACTATACAACTATCCTATCTTCGTCTAATTGTTTCTGGCACAGCTTATAATCTTCCCTCTTCCGACTATCCTATTTCTTATTATTATTGTATCTGGTATAGCTTTGTAGTCTTCCCTCTACGACAAGACACAAGACAGCCATTCAAGTACCTTCAGTGTAGGGTCGGCCGGTGGTGTTGTCGATCTGAGAGCGCGCATTCCACGTCCACAGGTCCTCAGTGCCCTCGCTGATGAACACGGGGTCCTCCACCGTGTACACCTTGCTGCTGGTGGGGTCTGGCGTGAAGGATAAAGAGAACCCGTGTGAATCCTCAATATGAAGTGTGTGTGTGTGCGTGTGTGCGCGGAAAAAGAGAGAGAGAGAGAGAGAGAGAGAGAGAGAGAGAGAGGAGAGAGAGAGAGAGAGAGAGAGAGAGAGAGAGAGAAGGAGGAGAGAGAGAGAGAGGAAAAGAGGAGAGAGAGAGAGAGGAGAGAGAGAGAGAGAGAGGAGAGAGAGAGAGAGAGAGAGAGAGAGAGAGAGAGAGAGAGAGAGAGAGAGAGAGAGAGAGAGAGAGAGAGAGAGAGAGAGAGAGAGAGAGAGAGAGAGAGAGAGAGAGAGAGAGAGAGAGAGAGAGAGAGGAGAGAGAGAGAGAGAGAGAGAGAGAGAGAGAGAGAGAGAGAGAGAGAGAAGAGAGAGAGAGAGAGAGAGAGAGAGAGAGGAGAGAGACGAGAGAGAGAGAAGAGAGAGAGAGAGAGAGAGAGAGAAAAGAGGAGAGAGAGAGAGAGAGAGAGAGAGAGAGAGAGAGACGAGAGAGAGAGAGAGAGAGAGAGAGAGAGAGAGAGAAGAGAGAGAGAGATGGGAGAGAGAGGAGAGAGAGAGAGAGAGAGAGAGAGAGAGAGAGAGATACTGTTCGCTGATGACACAACTCTTTACCATTCTGAGCCTGATCTGCACACCCTTGAGAAACTGGTTAATCAAGAACTAAATAATGTAGTTAATTGGTTATTAGCTAACAGACTTTCAATTAATATTAACAAAACCCACTTCATTATATTTGCAGGGAATAAAAGTATTAGCCAACACACCTCAGTAAAAATTGGAAAACTGTGATATTCAAAGATGTCTTCAACAAAATTTTTAGGAATTATGATTGATGAAAAGTTATTATGGAAGGAGCATGTGAACTATATTTATAGTAAAATTACGAGGTCGTTAGGAATTATATATAAAATTAAAAATAATCTGTTAAAAGAAACATTAATCATATTGTATTACAGTTTGATATATCCATACTTACATTATTGTAATCTTATTTGGGGCTCAGGTTTAAAAACTATATTACAGCCGTTATTACTGCTACAAAAAAGGGTCATTAGGATGATTTCAGGGGTAGGACGTTGGCATCACACAGACAACTTATTCGTTGAACATGGTGTATTAAAAGTTCAGGATATTCATAAGCTAGAATTGTTAAAGTTTGTATATCTTCAGCTAAGAACTCCCACAGTCATTGATTTTGTTAGAGTATCTAATGTTCAGAATTTTAATTTAAGGAACAATAACATGTTAAGACCACGACCACGATCAGAAGCCAGAAGGAGATTCGTAACATACGCAGGCTGTCTCGAATGGAATAAACTGCCGGAGTATCTCATGAATACAAACAACTGTGTTTCTTTTAAGATAAAAGCAAAAAAATATCTTCTAAACGGATGTAATTATTCAGTTACTGTTTGATATCATGAGTAATATCTTTGTAATGAGTAATATGAGTTTAAATGGGAAGTATGTTTTGCTGCAGCCTTAGTAATATGTACATGTTTATGTATGTGTATATAAAAAAATAAAAAAATATATAAATCTACAACAACAACAACAGTGATAATGTATATTAAGTATGTGGTGTATATGTATTTGTGTGTGATGTATAAGTATATATGTGTGTGTATGTATGTGTATGTGAATGTATGTATATGTGTGTATTTGTATGCGTATGTGTGTATGTGTATGTATGTATATGTGCATATGTATGTGTATTTGTATGTGTACGTGCGCGTACGTGTGTATGTGTTTGTATGTATATATTTGTATATGTGTTTGTGTGTATGGTTTGGGTTTGTGATTATGTGAATATGCGTATACAATACTTCTAACTCTATGAAAAACCAGATATGAGTTTACAGTATGAATAGGTACGTATGTATTATATTAGATTATGTGCCCTAGGTAATTATTGAAATTTACGTAGATTATTTTTGGGAGCTCTTTAAAAATGTTTACATCAAAAGAGCTCTGCCTTGATATTTGTGAAATGTTAATTTTCTTCGGGTTAAAGATGGGCAAATAAACAATTTTGACTTGACTTTGGAGAGAGAGAGAGAGAGGAGAGAGAGAGAGGGGGGAGAGGAGAGAGAGAGAGAGAGAGAGAGAAGAGAGAGAGAGAGAGGAGAGGAGAGAGAGAGAGAGAGAGAGAGAGAGAGAGAGAGAGAGAGAGAGAGAGAGAGAGAGAGAGAGAGAGAGAGAGAGAGAGAGAGAGAGAGGAGAGGAGGAGAGAGGAGAGAGAGAGAGAGAGAGAGAGAGAGAGAGAGAGGAGAAGAGAGAGGAGAGAGAGAGAGAGAGAGAGAGAGAGAGAGAGAGAGAGAGGAGAGAGAGAGAGAGAGAGAGAGACGAGAGAGAGAGAGGAGAGGAAGAGAGAGAGAGAGAGAGAGAGAGAGAGAACCTTGCAGTCACATCACTGGACTGTCATTAATTGTTTACAATACTTCGACAATTCTTAGAAGTAGAAAAGTTTGTTTAGTTCCATGGATAAAAAAAGGTTTATTGCTTAGCTCCTCCGTCTGTTAACATAAGAACATACGAACATAAGAAAATAAGGAAGCTACAAGAGGCCGCGAGACCTACACGTTACTTTATACTACCTATATCCACCTTTCATCCCCATCCATGAAATGATCTAGCCTCCTTTTAAAGCTCCCTAATGGCTCCGCACTAACTACCTGTCTACTGAGTCCATTCCAATAATTTACCACCCTATTTGTGAACCAGTTCTTCCCTATTTTCTTTTTTATACTACGCTTTTCCAGTTTGAATCCGTTACTTCTTGTTCTACCCTAGATGCAGTCATATATCATTAATAGTTTACAATACTTCGACAATTCTTAGTAGTAGAAAAGCTTATGTTTAGTTTACTTGCACGGAAAAAAAGGGTTTATGGGTCAGGTACTACTCCGTTAGACACACACCTATGTACTGGCCGTAGGGACCGGGGCTGTAGAAGATTTGGTTCTTCCACATGTTGAGGTCGAGGATCATGACCATGAAGATGATGCCGTAGTTGAACCACTTGCCGGTCATGGAGATCTTGGCGTACTTCCAGCGGAGGACGTACGTGGAGAAGCCCGGGAGGTTGACGTCGATGGTAGAGGTAAAGTGCGGGAAGTCCCAATCCTGCATCACGATCAACAAGTCCATGACGAGGATGAAGGAGGCTAAAAAGGCCCGCGATAACTCTGAGGAAAGGCAACGCAATTAAGTCAAGAATAAAATATTGCTCACTCACGAAAGAAAGGCATTAATTAGAGGGTAAATGAAAGGGCTATGAATATACTTAGTTAGGGATGGTGGGTTCTAAATACTGCTACTCATGATGACGTTACAGAGAGGAAGGAAAATAACCTCTGAGGGGAAATGTGGAAATAAGAATGTGGTTAATTAACTACGAAAGAGCAAAGTAAGGAAAAGGACTAAAATATAGACATCAATAGAAGAAAAGTGAAGGAGGAAATGTATATTCCCACTAGAGAATAAGAAAAAAACTGATGTCTTTTTTTATGATGGAGTGAGAAGCGGGAGGGAAGAAGGGGAGAGAAATATCCTGCGAGAAACACAGATTGAGAGACAGAGAAAAATAAGTGTAGTGTCTTGAGAGAAAGGAGGACGGAAATCAATACACTTTAGGTACATATAGAATTTTTTTAGACAAATATTCGAGTAGTTTGGAAAGGCAGGCGCATAAAGCAGACATTATCATTTTAACCCCTTGAGGCCCAGAACGTAATTTCCATCGTAATTTGAGTACCATTAGAACATTTTCATGAATATAAGCAATAATTTATAGATATGACCTGTTTAGTATCCTTGCCGACTAACTAATTTGGTATATTCAGTTATTTTTCGTAATTTTATGGCTCGACAAAAGGCAATTTTTTATATAGCAAAGGAAAGACCTGGGCGTGAAGGGGTTAAAGTGTGTGACGGCAGAAGTACATCTCTATTAAAAGAACAAACCACCATAACTAGACAATATTTTGAGATTACAGATATTTTAAGTCATTTCAACTATCTAACATACTACCTAACTACTAACTACCTATAAATAACAAAACAAACTACCATAAATAGACACTGAGTGCATGGTGTATATATATTTCAAGTTATATACTAAATCACCTTGTATACAAACTAGATGTATCTATGTTTTTTTTAAATGAAAAATAACATTGACTCATTGAATCTGACGTAGCCAAATGGACAACTCAACAGCAGTAATAATTAATAGCAAAGAAAATGGAAATAAAAAGAACGCTACAGGAGGAAAACAACAATTAGTCTAAAGCATAAGAACATAAAAAAATAAGGAAGCTACAAGAGGCCGTGAGACCTACACGTGGTAGTTCCTTTTACTTAACACTACCTACATCCACCTTGCATCCCCATCCATGAATTTATCTAGCCTCCTTTTAAAGCTCCCTAATGACTCCGCACTGACTACCTGTCTACTGAGTCCATTCCAATCATTTACCACCCTATTTGTGAACCAGTTTTTCCCTATTTCTTTTTAAAATCTACGCTTTCTCAGCTTGAATCTGTTAGTTCTTGTTCTACCCTGATTACTAGCCGTAAGAACTTTTCCTACCTCTCCTTTAAGGCAGTGAATGGCCCAGCTCAGGTTAATAAAGGTATGGGTAGGGTAAGTAAAGAAAGGCTTCTACACTCTCCCGTAACAAACACTTCAGCCTAATCATGTTATTACTATTCATTTATGCATGGTCTTGTTAGCGAGTCGTCGGCGTTCTCGAGTAATTGACGACCAGGTGATAAACAACAGCTCATTTGTGGAGATAAATGGTGGTAGTGTAATGATGATGATGGTAGTAGTGGTGGTAGAAGTAGTGATTGTAGTGGCAGTAGTAGTAGTAGTAGTAGTAGTAGTAGTAGTAGTAGTAGTGATGGTATAAGTAGTGACTGTAGTAGTAGTAGTAGTAGTAGTAGTAGTAGTAGTAGTAGTAGTAGTGGTGGTATAAGTAGTGATTGTAGTAGTAGTAGTAGTAGTAGTAGTAGTAGTAGTAGTAGTAGTAGTAGTAGTGATGGTATAAGTAGTGATGGTAGTAGTAGTAGTAGTAGTAGTAGTAATAGTAATAGTAGTAGTAGTACTGGTAGTAGTGATGGTATAAGTAGTGATGGTAGTAGTAGTAGTAGTAGTAGTAATAGTAATAGTAGTAGTAGTACTGGTAGTAGTAGTAGTACTGGTAGGGGTGATAATACTACTACTAATGATCACAACAATAAAAATAAGAAGCATCAGTAACAAGAACAACAATAACAACAACATAGATAAGACAACATCCTCTGAGGTAAATTTAGATCGTACTTGAAGTGACAAGATTTCGCTGAATCAATGACGCGCCACTTGAAGAAACACGGGACTGCAGGGCGACACACACACACACACACACACACACACACACACACACACACACACACACACACACACAAAGTGACATTTGATAAACTGGACATAGTTTTTAAAAGGAACCCAGTGACTTTGTAGACGATCCCATTAAACAAACACAAACACATCAACCTTTTTTTCTTCTTTTATTTAAGTCATGAGTCGAATAACAAAACATGAATGACCAAGAAGAAAGAATGGGAAGAAGGAGAAACGATGCGACCCCAAATAACAAATAAATGACAATAGATGAAATAAATGGATCATCGCGAATAATGGAAAACAAACTGAGTGAGGTTTAAAAGGAGGGAGAACATACGCACGCCGCCTCGAGCCAGCATTGCAGGTCTGACAACGAGCAAACGGCTGTCTTCTTTGCCGCTACCTCCAAAATTTAAGACGTAAGAAATTTCAATAACACGAAAATATGCATGTTATTACACTCGACAAGAAGGCAGGCATGACAGCAGAAAGAAAGAAAGAGAGAGAGAAAGAGAAGAGAGAGAGAGAGGAGGGAAGAGAGAGAGGAGAGAGAGAGATGAGAGGAGAGAGATGAGAGAGGAGAGAGAGAGAGAGAGAGAGAGGAGAGAGAGGGGAGAGGAGAGAGAGAGGAGAGGACGAGATCGAGGAGGAGGGAAGGGGAGAGAGAGAGAGAGAGAAACGTAATCAAAACGCACATACTTTTTTTTTCTCTCTCTCTTCTCTCTCTCCCCCTCTCGCTCTCTCTCTCTCTCTCTCTCTCTCTCTCTCTCTTCCTCATTAAGGGGGTTCATCTAATTTTTCTCCATTTGTCTTTTTAAACCCTCCATCTCCCGAGTACTCATTACACGGGGAGGGGAGGGGGAGAGAGAGAGGAGGGAGGCGGAGAGAGAGGGGAGAGAGTAGGAGGAGAAGAGAGAGGGGAGAAGGAGAGAGAGAGAAGAGGAGAGAGAGAGAGAAGAAAAGAGGAGAGAGAGAGGAGAGAAAAGAGAGAGGAGAGAGAGAAGAGAGAGGGGAGAGAGAGGAGAGAGGGGAGAAGAGAGAGAGAGAGACTGTTGTAAATAGAGAGAAATATATTTAAGCCACCAGTGAGTGTGCAGAAAGTTATATTCGGAATTGGTTTGTACTCCACCCTGGTCATGTGGAAGTGACTACAGGTAACTTTTGCTGATAGTCTATGATGGAAGGAAGGTAGGTCAGGGGCGGGGGGGGGGAGTAGGTGATTGGGTGGAAAGTGATGAAGAGAAATGATAATGGGTTGGTCTCATCCAATAGTAAAACATATAAGGCTATATAAGTCAATAAGGCTAAAAACATAAATACGACAAATTTTTGAAGCGTAGGAGAAAGACAGCAAGGAAATTTATATTCCCTTAACAAAAGAATCATAGTTTATCGCACACATAAAAGCTCGGTAACCTATACACACACACACACACACACACACACAAAAAACAACACACACCAACACACACACACAACACACACACACACACACACAAACACACAACACACACGCCTGGGGGAGGGACGTAAACACTGCGCTTGAAACACTAACCGAGAAACACAAACAAATCTCGGCCACAACACCGCTCGTTTTCCCTTTTTTAACCCTTTGATTTCTTTGGGTTTTAAACTCGAGGAGGAGGAGGGAGGGGGGGGAGGAGGGAGGAGGTGGAGGAAGAGAAGGGGGGAAAGGGGGGAAAAGGAGAAGAGGAGAGAAGAGGAGGGAGGAGCAGGAGGAGGAAAGGGGGAGGAGGAGGAGGAGGGAGGGGGAGGGGGGGAGGAGGGGGAGGAGGAGGAAGGAGGAGGAGGAAGGGAGGAGGAGGGCGGAGGGGGGGAGGAGGAGGAGGGGGAGGGAGGAGGAGGGGAGGAGGAGGAAGGGGAGGAGGAGGAGAGGAGGAGGAGAAACAAGGAAACAAGGGAAAACAGACAACAGGGACCAGGCCATAACTAGGTATCGTTGAAGGAAGAGAGGAGGAGGAGGAGGAGGAGGAGGAGGAGGAGGAGGAGGAGGAGGAGGAGGAGGAGGAGGAGGAGGAGGAGGAGGAGGAGGAGGAGAAAGAGAAGGAGAGAAGAAAGAGGAGGAGGAGCGAAGAAGGATGTTAGGGGGAGGGGAAGGAGAAAGGGGAAGGAAACATAGAAAAAAAAAAGGACACGAAGGAAGGAAAAAAGATGAAAAGAAGATAGAGAGAGAGGAAAAAGGACAAATAAAAGGGGAGGAAGATAAAGGAAAAATTGAGGAAGGAGGGGGAAAAAAGAATACCGTAAATGGAAATTATTAGGAAAGGATGCAAAATTGAGGAATATGGTCCACTTGCAGTCCATAAAGGCAAATTTATCAAAAAAAACAAGATTAAGGAGAGGACAGGAGGACGAAGGGGAAACAAGAGGAGACAGAGGACAGGAAGAAACAAGGAGAGACAGACGGAAAGGACAGAAACAAGGAAGAAAGAAAGGGCAAAGAAACAAGGAGAGCGAGGAAGAAGAACAAGGAGAAAGACTACAACAGAAACAAGAAGACAGACGGAACAGAAGAAACAAAGAACCCAAAAGAAGACAGAGAACAACAAAAACCAAAGAGACAACAACAGACAGAAAAGGAAACAAAGACGACAGACGAAACAAGGAAACAGCGGACGAAAAACAAGGGAAAGACAGACGGACAGACAGAAAAAAGGAGAGACAGACGGAAAACAAAAAAACCAGAAAAAAGGGAGAGACAGCGGACGACAGAAACAAGGAGAGACAGACGGACAGACAGAAACAAGGAGAGACAGACGGACAGACAGAAACAAGGGAGACAGACGGACAAAACAAAACAAGGAGGAAGACGGCCGACAGAAAAAGGAGAGACAACGGACGAAAAAAAACAAGGAGAAAGAGGGACAGACGGGAAAAACAAGGAGAGCAGAGGGGACAGCAGAAAAAAGAGAGACAGACGGAAGACAGAAAAAAGGGAAGACGAGGGACAGACAGAAAAAAAGGAGAGAAGAGGGGGAAGACAGAAACAGGAGAGACAGAGGGACAAAAAAGAAAAAAAGGAGAGACAGAGGGGACAGCCGAAAAAGGAGAGACAGACGGCAGCAGAAACAAGGAGAGACAGGACGAAGACAGAAAAAAGGAGAGACAGACGGACAGAAGAAACAAGGAGAGACAGAGAACAGACAAAAAACAAGGAGAGACGAGGACAGACAAAAAACAAGGAGAGACGCGGACAGACAGAAAAAGGAGAGACAGAGGGGACGGGACAGAAACAAGAGAGAAGAGGGGAAGACAGAAACAAGGAGAGACAGACGAACAGACAGAAACAAGGAGAGACGAGGAAGACAAAAAACAAGGAGAGAAGCAAAACAGAAGAAACAAGGAGGACAGACGGCAGACGAAACAAGGAGAGAAGACGAAAAGCAAAAAAACAAGGAGAGCGGGAAAACGAAAAAAAAAAAAAAAAAAAACAAAAACAAAAACAGAAAAAAAAGGAGAGACAGACGGACAGAAAAAAACAAGGAGAGACGAGGGGAAGACAAAAACAAGGAGAGACAGGGGGACAGACAGAAAAGGAGAGACAGCGGCAGACGAAAAAGGAGAGACGAGGGACGAAGAAACAAGGAGAGACAGAGGACGACAGAAACAAGGGAGAAGACGGACAGACAGAAAAAGGAGAGACAGAGGCAGCAGAAAAAAGAAACAAGGAAGCAAAAACGGAAGAAGAACGGGGAAGAACAAGGAAGAAAGGACAACGAAAAAAGGGAGAGACAGACGGACAGACAGAAAAAAGGAGAACAGACGGAAGAAGAAACGGGGAGAGACAGACGGAAGACAGAAAAAAGAAAAGGGACAGACGGGACAACAAAAACAAGGGGGGACAGGGACAAAAAAAACGGGAGAGAAGAGGGGACAGACGCGATCAACAGAAACAAGGGAAAAGACAGACAGACAGAAAAAAGGAGAGACAGCGGGACAGAAGAAACGGGGAGAGAAGACGGACAGACAGCGTCAACAGAAACAAGGAGAGAAGACAGCAGCCCAGAAACAAGGAGAGACAGACGGGACAGTAGAAACAGGAGAGACAGGGACGGGAAAAAGAAAAAAGGAGAGACAGACAGACAGAAGAAAAAAGGGAGAGACAGACGACAGAAGAAACAGGGAGAAGACGGACAGACGGGAAAAAAAAAAGGGAGAGAAGACAACAGACAAAAAACAAGGAGAGACAGAGGACAGATGAAACAGGGAGAGGACAGACGGACAGATAAAAAACGGGGAGGGGACAGACGCCAGAAAAAACAAGGAGAGACAGGGACGGAACAAAAAAAGGGCCGGGGGACAACAGAAACAAGGAGAGACAGACGGACAACAGAAACAAGGAGAGACAGAGGGGACAGATAAAAAACAGGGGGAAAAGAGGAAGACGGACAAAAAAAAGGGGAAAAACAAACAGAAAACAGGGAGAGACAGACAAGACGGGAACAGAAAAAAGGAAAAAGAAAAAGCAAAAACGACAAGATAGAAACAGGGAGAGACAGACGGACAGACAGCGATCAACAGAAACAAGGAGAGACAGACAGACAGACAGAAACAAGGAGAGACAGACGGACAGATAGAAACAGGGAGAGACAGACGGAAGACAGCGATCAACAGAAAAAAGGAAGAAGACAGACGACAGAAAAAAGGGAGAGACAGACGGACAAAAGGGAAAACGGGGAAACAGGGGACAGACACGAAAAAGAAAAAAGGAGAAAACAGAGGAAGACAAAAACAAGGAGAGACAGAGGACAAAAGGGAAACAGAAAAAAAGGAGGACAGCAAGAAAAAAAAGGGAGAGGACAGACGGACGAAGAAAAAGGGAAAGAGGGACGGAAAAAAAGGGGACAGCGACAACAGAAACAAGGAGAGCAGACGGACGAAGAAAAGGGAGGACAGACAGCAGGAAAAAGAAACAGGGGGGCAGACGGACAGAAGAAAAAAGGAGAAGGAGGACAGAAGAAAAAAAAGGAGAGACAGACGGAAGAAGAAACAGGGAGAGACAGAGGAAGAAGAAAAAGGGGAAAGACGGACAGACAGAAACAAGGAGAGACAGACGGACAGAAGAAACAAGGAGAGACAGGGGGACAGACAGAAAAAAAGGGAGAGACAGAGGGCAGACGGGAAACAAGGAGGAGGGGCGGAAGACAGAAAAAAAGGGAACGGGAGGGGAAAAAAGGGGGGGGGAAAAAAAAAAAAAAAAAAGCAGACGGACAGACAGAAAAGGAGAGACAGAGGGGACAGACAGAAACAAGGGACAGACGGACAGACAGAAACAAGGAGAGACAGACGGACAGACAGCGATAAACAGAAACAAGGAGAGACAGACGGACAGACAGAAAAAAAAGGAGAAAAGACGGCAGACAGAAACAAGGGGGACAGACGGAAGACACAAAAAACAGAAAAAAGGAGAGAAGACGGACAGACAAAAAACAAGGAGAGAAGAGGACAGACAGAAAAGGAGAAAAAGAGGGACAGACAGAAACAAGGAGAGACAGCGGAAGACAGAAACAAGAGAGCAGACGGAAGACAGAAAAAAAGGAGAGACAGACGGACAGACAGAAAAAAAGGAGAGACAGGGACGGACAGAAACAAGGAGAGAAGAGGACAGACAGAAACAAGGGAGAGACAGAGGGAAGACAGAAAAAAAGGAGAGAAGACAAAACAGAAAAAGAAACAAGGAGAGAAGACGGCGACAGAAAAAAGGAGAGACAGACGGACAGACAGAAACAAGGAGAGACAGAGGACAGACAGAAACAAGGAGAGACAGACGGACAGACAGAAACAAGGAGAGACCGACGAACAGACAGAAACAAGGAGAGACAGACGGACAGACAGAAAAAAGGGGAGGACAGGAAAACAGACAGAAAAAAAGGAGAGACAGACGGACAGACAGAAACAAGGAGAGACAGACAAAACAGACAGAAACAAGGAGAGAAGACGAACAGACAGAAAAAAAGGAGAGAAGACGGACAACAGAAAAAGGAGAGAAGACGGACAGACAGAAAAAAGGAGAGACAGACGGCCCGACAGAAAACAAGAGAGACAGAGGGGACGGGACGAAAAAAGGGGGGAGACAGAGGACAACAGAAACAAGGAGAGAAGAGGAAGACAGAAACAAGGAGAGACAGACGGACAGACGAAACAAGGAGAGACAGACGGACAGACAGAAACAAGGAGAGACAGACGGACAGACAGAAACAAGGAGAGACAGACGGACAGACAGAAACAAGGAGAGACAGACGGACAGACAGAAACAAGGAGAGACAGACGGACAGACAGAAACAAGGAGAGACAGACGGACAGACAGAAACAAGGAGAGACAGACGGACAGACAAAAACAAGGAGAGACGACGGACAGCAGAAACAAGGAGAGAAGACGGACAGAAAAAAACAAGGAGGACAGAGGGACAGAAGGATCAACAAAAAAACAAGGAGGACAGCGGACAGATAGAAAAGGGAGAGAAAAAAGGACAGCCCCCGATAAAGAAACAAGGAGAGACAGACAGACAGACAGAAACAAGGAGAGACAGACGGACAAAAGAAACGGGGAGAGCGAGGACAGACAGGTCAACAAAAACAAGGGAGAAGACGACAGACAGAAAAAAGGAGAGAAGACGGAAGATAGAAACAGGGAGAGACAGACGGACAGAGAAACAGGGAGAGAAGACGGACAGATAAAAAACAAGGGAGACAGCGGACAGACAGAAACAAGGAGAGACAGACGGACAGACAGAAACAAGGAGAGACAGACGGACAGACAGAAACAAGGAGAGACCGACGGACAGATAGAAACAGGGGAGACAGACGGACAGACAGCGATCAACAGAAACAAGGAGAGACAGACAGACAGACAGAAACAAGGAGAGACAGACGGACAGACAGAGATAAACAGAAACAAGGAGAGACAGACAGACAGACAGAAACAAGGAGAGACAGACGGACAGATAGAAACAGGGAGAGACAGACGGAAAGACAGCATCAACAGAAACAAGGGAGACAGACAGACGACAAAAACAAGGAGGACAGAGGACAGATAGAAACGGGGAGAGACAGAGGCCCAGACAGCGATAAAACAGAAAAAGGGACAGACAGAAGACAGAAAAAGGAGAGACAGACGGACGAAGAAAAAGGGGGACAGACGGACAGACGCGAAAACAGAAACAAGGAGAGACAGACAACAGAAGAAAAAGGAGAGACAGACGGACAGACGAGACAAAGAAAAAAGGAGAGACAGACAGAAACAGAAAAAAGGAGAGACAAAAGGGGACAGACAGAGAAAACAAAAACAAGGAGAGACAGGGGGCCCGATAGAAAAGGGAGAGACAGAGGACAGACAGAAACAAGGAGAGAAGACGGACAGATAGAAAAAGGGACAGAGGACGACGAACAAGGAGAGACAGAGGGGCCCATAAAACAGGGAGGACAGACGGACAGACGCGATCAACAGAAACAAGGAGAGACAGAGGACAGACAGAAAAAAGGAGACGACGGACGACAGAAACAAGGAGAGACAGACGGACAGATAGAAACAGGGAGAGACAGACGGACAGAAGAGATAAACAGAAACAAGGAGAGACAGACAGAAACACAAACAAAAAACAGGTAGGACAAACAGACAGACAGACAAAAATAGAAGGTTGACATACACACAGACAGATAGACAAATAGACAGGAGAAACAAAATGAAATGAAACAGGGAAATTTTGTGGATCTGGCAATACTAAATTATTCGTTTTTTCCGCTAAATATGACGTCGGATGTTCTCTATAAACCCGGATTATTTTACCCCAACGCGTGACATCCTCCAAGAAGCCAAGGGGTTTTTAAATTTATATGGACTCCTCTCTTCTCTTTCCTCTCTCCTCTCTCTTCTCTCTCTTCCCTCCCTCTCTCTCCTTTTGGCCACAAGATCGATACAGAGGGGTGGACGCCGGGTTGGGAGGAGGGAGGGAGGCAGAGGAAATGGAGGGGACAGACGGAGGAGAAGGAAGAAGAGGAGGCTAGATAATTGGCCTGAGGAAGAAGGAGGGAGGTGGAGCGAGCAGGTCTGAGAGATTGGAGGGAAAGAATCAAAGGAACCAAGAAGCAAGGAGTAAATTGATTAGGGAATGCAGACAGGTGGACAAAAACAACAACATAGATAGGTGCATGGTGGAAGAGGATTACACACACAAAACACAAAACAAGGGGGGGGGGAAGGGGGAGAGAGGAGGAGTGGAGAGAGAGAGAGGAAAAGGAGAGAGAGGGGAGAGAGAGGAGAGAGAAGAGAGAAGGAGAGAGGAAGAGGAGGAGAGAGAGAGAGAAAGAGGAGAGAGGAGTAAGAGGTGAAGGGACAGGACTTTCTTTTAGTCTAGGTAAAAAAACGAAGAGCGGGGAGTTTTAAGATGCAAGGTTAGGTAAGAGTGGGTTTTTTATTTACCGGGAAAGACAATGGGGAAAAAGGGAAAAGAGGAGTGAGGTAGATAGATGGAGAGATAAATAGAATAGTCAGAGAGAGGGAAAGTGGGTTTGAGAGAGATTTTTTGGCCCAATTACCCAACTTTAACCCGACCAAACGGGAGAGTTGGTGTGTGCAAGGATGAAATGTAGGCTAGGAATAAACAAAACCTATTATATCTTGTCTATGGTTTTCGGAATATCCCTAAGAAACACGTCAAAAGAAACTGATTAACACATACAAACACACATGAAAAGAGGAGACGAAAAAAATGGAAAAAAAACTGACTTATCAAAACAGAAAACAATAACCAACGCAACACAAACCCCAAAAAAAGTCCATAACAAAACCCCCAAACCCCCCCCACACAAACAACTTACACTCACCCGTGTTCCACAAAACCCTTTTTCATGCCAGGAATGTAGTCAGACACGATGAGGAAGATCACCACGATGGCCACAACGATGTACCCACACCAGAAGATCATGATTCGGGGCACATTGGGGATTTTGGGAAAGGGGACGAAATTCCCGGGGCCAGTTTGGGGTAGAGGTTTTTCCTGCAGATCATCGGTGACCAGAGGGGGGTTTGAGGTCCCCAGCACGTGCAGGCGCGGCAGCCCTTTACATGCGGGAGGGGGGGAGAGGAAAGGGGGGGGGCACTGTCAGATGGTTGCGAGGCGCGGATTTATTTGATTTTTACTTCTTCTACTTCTTATCATTATTATTATTATTATTAGCAGTTAACTGTCAGATGGTTGTGGGTGATGGCTGTGGTTATGAGGCGCAGGTTTATCTTTTTTTTATTTCTTGTTTTCCTTATCATTATTATTATTACTATTATCCTCATAGGTATTATCATCATCATTACCGTCGTTTTACGCTGTTGCACTTGACCCCCACCTTACATATTTTACTACTACTACTATACTATAACTATTATATACTAAAAAACACTACTTAAAATTATTTAAATACGATACTACGTTTCTCCAATACGAATCCGTTGTTCAGTTTTTCAGAAAAAAAAATTCTACAAAAAAAAAACACACAACACACAACAACCCCACACAACAACCCCACACACACACACTCCGTGGTGAGAGGGGAAACCGCTCGGTCACAACCGAGAAAGTCCCCGGGCGATCCCCCGGGCGGAGCGGAAACAGAGGGTTGTTTTTTTAAAAAAACCCACCCCGTAAAACCCGCAGTGAAGGGTACCGGGGGTTTGCCAGGGTTTTTTACCTGCTCTCCGGGGGGGTGGTTTGGCAACCAAAGCATAAGGATGAAAAGATAAAAATGTTGATAGGGAGACGGGGCCACACGAGCATTGCTCTGGCCCTGTAAAATACAACTAGATGAATACAACTAGATGAATACACACACACACACACACACAAACACACACACACACACGAGTTAGCAACATTCTCAGCATCACTTAACATGCCAGCCACAGTAAGTCGTTCCTTCCACCAGCTGTCCCATCCATACACGCAACACTTCCTCCCTTCTACTCTCCTCTCCTCTCCCTTCCCTCTTCTCTCCTTCCTTCCCAATCATCTACTCGTATTTCAAGTCCTCTTCTCCCTCCCTCAGCCCTACATTACGACCCTCCCTGTCCCTCTCTTTGCCTTCTAACCCTTGTCTCTCTGTGTTTACTGCCCCTTGTCCTCACTTCATCCCCTGCCCCTAACCTAACGACCTCCAGTAAGACTAACTGCCCCTCTAATCACCCGCCACAACCTTAACTACACAGCCAACGGAGAACACTCGGCACTTAAATACAGGCGGAGTGCGAGGCAATCCGAGGATTTTCTCCCTTCACTTCTATGCCTGCCAGAGTGAAGGAGTGGAGGAGTGTATTAGCGGGTTTTTTTTGCTCTTTGATTGTCAAGGCATTGTTAGAAACGCCTCTGAGTTATGATTTAACCCCTTCACGCCCAGATCTTTCCTTTGCTATGAAAAATTGTATGTTGTCGAGCCATAAAGTTACGAAAAGTAACTGAATATACCAAATTAGTTAGTCGACAAGGATACTAAACAGGTCATATCTATAAAATATTGCATATAGTCACTAAAAATCGTCTAATGTTTTTTTTTTTTTTTTTTTTTTTTTTTTTTTTTACTTCACAAGGAACTGGCCAAGGCACAACAAAAATGGGTAACACAAAGCCCGCTTAGTTGCCAGTCCCTATAAAGAAGACAGTAAGAGAATAAAATAAAAACAGAGGGGTAGGCCAATTTAGTTCGGGAGGTGTCTTGTTACTCTTCTTTTGAAAAGATTTAAGTCATAGGAAAGTGGAAAAATAGAAACAGGAAGAGAGTTCCAGAGTTTACCAGTGAAAGGGATGAAAGAGTAAAGATACTGATTAACTCTTGCATTAGGAAGATGGACAGAATAGGGATGAGAATGAGTAGAAAGTCTTGTGCAGCGAGGCCGCGGGAGTGGGGGAGGCATGCAGTTAGCAAGTTCAGAAGAGCAGTGAGCATGAAAATAACGGTAGAAGAGAGCAAGAGAAGCAACATTGCGGCGGTGATTTAAAGATTGAAGACAGTCAGTCAGAGGAGAGGAGTTGATGAGACGAAAAGCTTTTGACTCAACCCTGTTTAGGAGAGCTGTATGAGTGGATCCTCCCCAAACATGTGAGACATACTCCATACATGGGCGGATAAGGCCCCTGTAGAGAGCAAGCAATTGGGAGGGAGAAAAAAAAGGACGCAGACGCCACAGGACATCTAACTTCTTAGAAGCTGTTTTAGCAAGAGATGAGATGTGAGATTTCCAGTTCAGATTTTTAGTAAAGGATAGTCCTAGAATGTTCATTGTAGAAGAAGGAGACAGTTGAGTGTCATTGAAGAAGAGGGGATAGTTATCTGGTAGGTTTTGTCGAGTAGATAGGTGAAGAAATTGGGTTTATGAGGCATTGAACAAAACAAGGTTTGCTTTGCCCCAATCAGAAATTATAGAAAGATCAGAAGTTAGGCGCTCGGTGGCATCTCTCCGTGAATCACTTAGTTCCTGTTGAGTTGGACGTCTAATAAACGACGTTGAAAAATGCAGGGTAGAATCATCAGCGTAGGAGTGGATAGTGTGTTGCCAGAACTTTCCTATGAAGAAGTTTATACCTGGTGCCTTTGTTATTTGAATGATATTAATTGATTATAATTTTTCATTGATTTAAACTTGAATTGAGAATTGAAACTTGTCTTATGACTTCACTATTTGATTATAGTGTGAACCACTTCTCGCTGCGGAGAGTACTGAAATGGGAATGAACTTAAGGGAAGGGGGTAGGGGTAGGGGTTAAGGGGAAAGGGTATGAGTTAAGGGGAAAGGGGATGAGTTAAGGGGAAGTGCTGCCACCAGCTCAGACAAGTAGTTCTATGGTTTTACTTTCTGGGCATGTTTTGAATAGATATATATATTAGATTTATCTTGGTAGCCGTGATTGATATGTGGAATTATACCGAGTAAGGCTGACTCTTTTGGAAGTGTGGGGAATTACTGTCCTAACGCAGAATAATCACCTGGGGTTTTTATAATAAACACAAGAACTATATTGGAGACATCATCCTATTTATTCATCCTGAAGTATTATGTCTCTTGTTTGAGATCACAGACAAACATATAAGTTCTAATCCAACATAAGAAAGCTCTCCATCCCAACACAGGAAAGCTCTAATCTGATATAAGTAAACCTTTACACTCTGATACAGGAAGCTCTTCCCATGTGATGAAGGTAAGCTCTTGTGAGCATAAACCTCCCTCACTGAATCTTACGGATGAATTTTCCTTCACTTAGGTAACATACCGCTGAATACTTATAATTATACATGGAAAATATAAGGGGGGAATATAAGAGTAAGAATGTTGTGTGTGTTTCACTAAAAAACCATGTGTCGGGCTTTTTGGCTCGACTGAAATGTCCGCCTGTCGGGGAACGGGAGAGAGACTCCGTTAATAATACTTATAAGGATGGGGCAGGCCTCCTTTACGTTAGTGAAAACTAAACAACGGTACCCATATTTGGAAATATAGATAAAAATATTATAACAAGGAAAGGGGAGGGGGAATAGGAGCGAAACGTCGTACGTCTTACCTGTCGGGGAACGGGAGAGAGACTGCCTTCTCGTGGTAACTAAGGCAAGGTTGGGATGGGTAGGCGGGAAGAAGGGGAATGTTTGGATCCCCTGAACGGCTTCCACTGAAGGGATTATCAGCCCATGAATGACTTTAATTAAATAATGAAACAAGTGTACCTAAGAAAGGGCTGCCTATAATACAGTCCTGTTACTTTGATATAGAAGAATTTAATATGTTTAATCTAATAACCGAGGAAAGTGTTATTGAGGTTCGTTTCCAGCATACGAACGCGTCTTTTGGAGTGGTGTGGTAGTGGAGTCGAACCATAAATTTGGTCGACTTTTAATTTAGCAAATAACTTTACTAACACATCCATGTATGACCGTGATCTTTCACTATGGTGACTATTTTGAAAGACATTAAGAATCTAGGAGTGTTCCTTGATCTGATAGGAGGGTGAGGGGAGGATGAAAAGTTTTGAACCTCTTAGTTATCGATGATCGCGAAATAAGTGTCCCACGAATGTTGACTCGTACGCGGAATGTCGGGGGGGAGGGAGTGAGGGAAGGAAGGAAGATATAAATGGAAGATGGGAAGAAAGAAGATAAACTTACACGAGAAAACTAAAAAATTGAATTGCTTACGGGACATAACCCGGGAATTGTATGATAATAATTCCCATCCTATCTCTTCTGAATAACGGGCATTACAATAGGGCTTTGAGTTAGACTTAGAAGATCATTAATGAATAATAGAAAGAGAGTGGGTGATAGGACAGAACCCTGGGGAACACCACTATTGATAGATTTAGGAGAAGAACAATGTCCATCTACAGTAGCTGCAATAGAACGGTTTGAAAGGAAACTTAAGATGAAGGTACAGAGAGAAGGATAGAAACCGAATGAAGGTAGTTTGGAAATTAAAGATTTGTGCCAGACTCTATCAAAAGCTTTTGATATGTCAAGGGCAACAGCAAAAGTTTCACCGAAACCCCTAAAGGAGGATGACCAAGATTCAGTTAGGAAAGCTAGAAGATCGCCAGTAGATCGCCCTTTACGGAAACCGTACTGACGATCAGATACAAGATTGTGAGCAGATAGATGCTTAAGAATCTTCTTATTAAGTATAGATTCAAAAACTTTAGAAAGGCAGGAAGTCAAAGCTATAGGACGGTAGTTTGAAGGATTAGAATGGTCACCCTTCTTAGGAACAGGTTGGATGTGAGCAAACTTCCAGCAAGAAGGAAAGGTGGAAGTAGATAGACAAAGACGGAAAAGTTTGACCAGGCAAGGTGCAAGCACAGAAGCACAGTTTTTGAGAACAATAGGAGGGACTCCGTCAGGACCGTAAGCCTTCCGAGGATCTAGGCCAGAAAGGGCAAAGAAAACATCATTCCGAAGGATCTTAATGACAGGCATAATATAGTCAGAGGGTGGAGGAGAAGGAGGAACAAGCCCTTCATCAGCCAGAGTGGAATTTTTAGCAAAGGTTTGAGCGAAGAGTTCAGCTTTAGAAGTAGATGAGACAGCTGTGGAGCCATCTGGGTGAAGCATAGGAGGGAAAGATGAAGAAGAAAAATTGTTAAGAGATGTTATTAGCTAGATGCCAGAAGTCACGAGAGGAATTTGATTCAGAAAGATTTTGACATTTTCTATGAATGAAAGAGTTTTTGGTAAGTTGAAGTAAAGATTTGGCATGATTACGGGCAGAAATATAAAGGGCATGAGTTTCAGGAGATGGATGCTTACGGTACCATTTGTGAGCCACCTCTCTATCTCGGACAGCATGAGAACAAGCAGAGTTAAACCAAGGTTGACGGGCTTTAGGATTAGAGAAAGTATGTGGAATGTACGCCTCCATGCCAGAGACTATGATCTCAGTTATGCGCTCTGCACAAAGAGATAGGTCTTTGACATGGAAGCAGTAATCATTCCATGGAAAATCAGAGTAGTATTGCCTTAGGTCTTCCCACTTAGCTGAGTTGAAGTGCCAGAAGCACCTCCGCTTAGGTGGGTCCCGAGACGGTACCGGAGCGATAGGACAGGTTACAGAAATAAGATTGTGATCGGAGGAACCCAACGGAGAGATTGATTGTACCCAAATTACAATGGAAATTACGCTCTGGGTCTCAAGGGGATAAAGGAAAGAGACGAACTAAATACCAAACACACAAATATCAAATCTAAGAAATATAAGGCAGGTTAGTTTCTCCGATGCTTTGATTTTCACGTCTTGAAGATGTCTTAATAACAGGAAGCTTTGAAATCACAGTAAAACACGTTATTGCATGCCTTCCGAGTGAGGAGGATAAGTCAAGTACAGACGCTGCTTCATTGTCGAGAGGAGAACAGAACGTGATGAGAACGAGAAGACTTTTGTAAGGAGGCAGACGGAGTAATATGGAAAGACATAGTAGAAATAGAGAGAAGGAAATGTAGTAGTTGGTAGAGAGCTAGAGAAGTAACCATGAATACAACAACAGAGGGTGGCAACACTGGCAGGAGAAACATCCCTGTAGCGGAGTATTCAAACTTGAAGTCAGCTGAAGGAAGGGAAATGATAGGGTGAAATACCGTCCATT